>CM067365.1:36792678-36953678 GCA_034401795.1 Chaetoderma sp. LZ-2023a | reverse complement strand
GAGCAGAATTTATCGAAAATTTAGCACTGAAATTATTATCGGTTATCGAGCCAGTCATTCCAGCGGTAAATTTTCAAAAATAGTCTGCTCTTGGTCTGCAAATGGACATTTTCTAGGAGAAAATTTAAATTTTCTTGGAAAAATTTGATTGTTAAAGTGATAATACAGAGTGAACCCTAAGTGTTAAAATGTTACCTTTCCATTCAAATGGATAAAGCATGTCCTCTTAGCCATCTGGCATCAAATCATTGTTTTGGAGGGTGCAGTAACTGTAATTTCATCAATAAGTAAAGACACATGCAAGTCAAAAAGGCCTTCCAGGCATGAAATGAGTGCCCTCTGAGAAAGGGTTCCAGCCACATAAAAATTATAGTGGCCTAACGCCCGGCCCGCTGCCTACACGACGCACTTAATTCAAAACTAATACTTAACTGGAATTTTTAAGACCCACATTTAATTTTAACTTACTCTAAGTATTACAATGTGAACAATTAATTCTTTCACATAAACATCTCTAATACTGAAAATTAATTAAAGCCAATGAAGCAATGATTTTGGGATAACAATTTTAAACGCTAACTATACTAACAGGGATGACAGAATGGGCAATCATTTCTTCATCATAGGATTATATCCACAGGTGAAGTCACGCACCGTTCAGATGCTTCCCAAGGCGTAAGTACTTCATTTTGCTGAGTATATAGTCGACCAAGTAACCAAGTCTGAAACCAATCACATTGTCTAAGAGTATAATGACTGACTCAGTCATCGAGTCAGACATTCCAGTGATACATTTTCAAAAAATAGATACTGTTTTTTCCAGACTTTATCATTAACCCTGTAATTGTCAGAAAGCCGGCCAAAACTCGTGGTCTGAAGTGCTTCCTGATTTCAAAAGACGGAACATTTCACGGTCAATAGAAGAATGATGGATACCATTTTTTTGAAACAATGATTTTGAAAGGCGTTACACGATTAAACAGCAATATTTTATAAAATTATTGCTTGAAAAAAAAGTGGGGTGTGATTAACCATTTAACCAATAAATTCCCTGTGTCTCGATCTCAGGTAAAACAAACAGGAAAGCTGTTGAATATTTTGAAATAAATATGACTGAAAGCCATTGATTTTCACATCAAGAGTATACTTACCACCCTGATACTTTATGATATTTCCTAAATATCGACCTAGCTTCAATAATATTCAGAATTAAAAAGAAACTGCCCCCACTGGGCATGTTACACAACTGACAGTCCAGCGGATGTGCAGCCCAAACTCGCACATGCGCATGGCTGACTCATTCCCTTCTTAAAATATTGACCTGCCATTGCAACATGCTTTCTAGCCTTGCTTTTGCTTTCTTTCTTTTTGAAGCTTTGAGTTGTTTTGCAACTTGTTTGACTGATTATTGGTATGTCTGACGCTGCCAAGTCGCCGGAGGATGCTCCCGGTCCAAGCCATCAGGTGTGCTTTAGTAAATTTATTGATAAAAAATTTGTGTGTTGTCTCGGATGGTATCTCGTGGATACGTCTTTATTAGGCTAGCTCTTTTATGGGGAGGCCTATATATTAGCTAACACATGTTGTGCTTTATTTTTCAGACACATGAGCTGATATTTGAAGGGTATCCTTTTATTTAAACAATATTTATACTTGGTTTCTGGGTCCTACGTCTTTATTAGGCTAGCTCTTTTATGGGGAGGCCTATATATTAGCTAACGCATGTTGTGCTTTATTTTTCAGACACATGAGCTGATATTTGAAGGGTATCCTTTTATTTAAACAATATTTATATTTGGTTTCTGGGGCCTTCTATTTTATTATGAGTTTGCTGAGGCAGTTATTACCATAAGAAGTAATTTCTCTGCATTCTCCCCCCACCACAGGGTTTTGGACTCAGGATTACGTATTGTTGTTTATCAGACTTCACTTGTCCTCAGAAGTCATCTTATGAGGTTATTTAGGAGAGAAAAAATTTCAGTCATTTTATTTCTAAATATTTTTAGAAGTTTTTTGACTGAGTGTTGAGTTATTTATCTCTCTTGATGGTTTGCATAGGTTCATTGTGTTTATAAAGTTCAATTACTAATGAGTGTGTTTAGAGCTGTGAAGTCTAAAAAAGTTCGCCTCTCAAGTATTCAAGTTCAAATTCTTGTCTCCCTTGTCTTCTTAAAGAAGTATAACTCAGTTTTAGGATTTGTTTACTTGTTGGCAGGCCTATAGTTTTTTCTATGGGCCTGGCTTATCTTTCATTTGATGGTCAAAAGTTTTCCTTATGGATCTTATTAGCCTTCTGCAATTGGTTTTTTGGTTTGTCATAACTAAAAACTAATTGTTTCCGTTTGTGTCTTTTCAGAGGATTATTGAGAACAAATGCCCTTCCTGCCACCGTTTTGTGAAGGCCCGCTTTTTCCTCATGACTGCACTAGGTGCAGTATGTGTGGGCTTCTTCTAAATTGCCATGTGTGTGAGTCGTGGCCGGTAGAGGTGTTAACTGATTTTTTAAATCAGCAGGTAAAAGACCGGGCGGCAGACGAGAATAGGCGTCTGGAAAAAGAGTGTGGTAAGAAGAGGAAGGCATCCATGTCAAACATGGAATCCTTCCATCTTGAAATGATGGGAGAAATGAAGAAGACGATCACGGATCTAGTCCCGGTGTTGCTTCGCAGCTTGCTTCCCAGGTCAGGTTCGTCATTGTCTTCTTCATTTGCTCTGGGACAGAGTGTTTCCGTCCCTGGGTCTGGTTCTCTTAGCAAACCAGTTTTCGTTATAGACCCAGAGACGGCTCTGGTCTGGCGCTGAGGATTGCCTCGCCCGTGGACCCGGGAGCGAAAGCCATGGCCTCGGGCGCTCGCTCATCGAGTGCTCTAGAGCAGCCTAAGGCTAAGGGTATCAGTGCCTCACGCGATATCCCTCCTGCCCAGGCCGAGCTTGATCCCTTTTCAAGCTTGGCATCTAATCTTTCTGGGCAGGAAGAAGAGGACACTCTGTTATGGACTACCGATGAGTCGATGGCCATGGAAATGGATTCCCATGGGTGACCTTTTCCATGGAACTACTTCTTCGGGAGTGGGTTTCACAGATCAACGGCTAGGCCAACTAGGAGCCGATGACCGTGAGGAAGGCCCGGACTGTGACGTCATGTTTTAGCCTCCCATGATGCCGTAGATCCGGCTCCTGGAATAGCCACAGCGCAAGCCATGCCGTCCTTTGCGGGTCCGTATGGCTTCCCTGGCTTTCCAGCAGTATCCTCAGCTCCGGCCATTATCCCACCAGTGAATGTGGTTGAGGACGACGAAGGCCCTAGGCTCGTCGAACATTCACAGGTGGCCACCGAGGAAGACTGGCTGGATGCTTGCCAATGGCTGGTGAACATCAAGCCAGAACTCCAGGTGGATCCACCAGCTTCCCAGCGGGACCAGCGCCCGTGATTTGGAGGGAAACCGGTGACGAGCACCATGCCATCTCTGCCATATGCGGAGCAT
Source organism: Chaetoderma sp. LZ-2023a (assembly GCA_034401795.1). NCBI lineage: Eukaryota > Metazoa > Mollusca > Caudofoveata > Chaetodermatida > Chaetodermatidae > Chaetoderma > Chaetoderma sp. LZ-2023a. Next base: position 36,950,193 of record CM067365.1, on the reverse strand, counting down.
ATCATTGATATGTTCGCTGCGGCAGAGACGTCCATTCTGCCGAAAGGACGCCTTGCGAAGGCCCCTCGCGAGGTGGCACGGCGCTGCCGTATAAGTTCTGATCTATATCAGAAGTATGGCATCGTTCCAAAGCCTTGCACGGATGACCGTGCAGCTTTGGGTGAAGATATGCGGCCTGGGTCCCAGTTTGACATGGGACCCATGTGCGCTAGCACCATGCGCAACGTTAATTCCGCGCTGCAGGACATGAAGGAAAGTACGAGAGGAGCCATCTCGGCTCTCGCACATTTCCAAGCTGCTACAGGGGTAGTAGCAGCATCCGTGGCCCGCCAAACTTCTCCTCTTGCAGTCCAGAGAGCCATCCAGGATGGCATTAACCTGGCTCTGGACTGCATGACGAGATCCGTAGCAAGGATTTTATGGGCGAGGCGCACATTTGCCCTTGACAATTTGTGCCCCTCGCAGGACCTGTACAATCGGCTTCTTTGGACGCCGATGGCAGGTCCAGGGTTGTTTGGAGGTGAAGGGTGTCTGCACCACCAACAAACCGTAAACCTGGTGTATAACCAGAGGGCGCTGCGAGAGCAGTTTGAAGTGCTCTGCAGGTAGCGTGTTCGAGCAGCGCCCCCTGCCTTCCACCCTCAGCAGGCTAGAGGTGGTGGTGGCCTTGTCAGAGGCCAACCACCTACGCAGTGTCAGCCATGGCAACGACAGCGTAAGCCAGCTAGGGGGGGGGGGGAGCGCAGACTCCTCCAGCGCAACCCGCTAGACAGCCTGCGTACCAAGGTGCGCCTGGCGCTGGTGGAGGGGCGCGGGGTCCTAGTCGTGGGAGCCAAACCTGATAGGTCACCTGTCAAAAAGACCAAACCAGTGCTGCTAGGACAGCCACCATAGTCAGGGCTTCTCTTGCACTTCTCGGGTCCACCTCAGCCCTTAGGTGCACCCGTGGGAGGCTGCCTGGCCTTCCACATGCAAGAGTGGGAGCGGGTTACTCAGGACTGCTCAGGCTTGCGATGGTTTTCAGTCGGTTACCATCCCGACTGGATTTCAAATCCGCCATCGCACCTGTTTCTGGTTCCGATCTGGACTCAAAATCCAAGAGATCCAGATCAACGGTTGTGTATAGAGGAAGAAATTCAATCCCTCATACTAAAACACGCTATTCAACCGGCACAAAAATGTCCGGGTTATTATTCAACCGTGTTCCTAGTGACAAAAAGCACTGGCGGGTGGAGACCAATTCTCAACCTCAAACCTCTCAACAGGTTTATCCTCACACCAAGTTTCAAAATGGAAACTGTGAGAACGGTGTTAGCAGGATTGAGGAAGAGAATGTGGACAGCATCAATAGATCTAAAAGATGCCTATTTTCACATTCCCATTGCGAAGAGCTTTCGTTGGTTCCTGAGATTTGCATTTCAGGGCCGCCAATGGGAATTCAGGGTTCTCCCATTTGGTATATCGACGGCTCCTCGGGTCTTCACTCGAGTGGCCCAAGCTATGACATCATACCTCTGCAGGAGACACATAGCAATCCACACGTACTTAGAGGGCTGGCTGTTAAAGGCACACACTAAAAAAAGTCTATCAGCAAATCTGGAGATAGTTTTGAAAACTCTTACAGCTCTAGGCTGGATAATCAACTTTCAAAAGTCAGAGCTGACTCCATCCCAGAAGTTTGTTTACCTGGGCATGTTCTTCGATCTAGAGATAGGATATGTTTATCCATCTCAAGAGAGTAGAAATACTCATCTCAGTCATACAGTCAGTGTGCAACAGTCGTCATGTCCTGGCACGGGTCTACTTGAGAATGTTGGGGTTGATGGTTTCTTTGGACCCAGTCATTCCTCAGGCAGCCTTACGCCGGCGGCCGATCCAGTTATTTCTCATGACACAGTGGACCCAGAGTACGGGTTTCCTGGACTCAAGGGTGTCAGTGTTGGAACCTCTTATTCACCACCTTCAATGGTGGATGAAGAGAGAAAATCTCCTGGCGGGGGTGACGTTGTCACCTTCCCACCCTCAGTTAACGATGTACACAGATGGGGAGCTTGCCTGGAAGAAAACAAAGTATCAGGGCTTTAGAATCTGGATCAGTCAAGAGAACATATCAATCTGTTGGAAATGCGAGCAGTAGTCTTAGCCATGGAACACTTCCTAGAGAAGGTCAAGGGCAAGAGTGTTCTGGTTCGATCAGACAATACAACAGTAGTGACTTACATAAACCGCCAGGGCGTGATGATGTGGAAACTGCTTTGCTGGTGCCTAGATCATGGGATATCCCTGAAAGCAGTTCATATTCCGGGAAGGCTAAATCTATTAGCAGACTCATTGAGGCGAAGAATGAGCATTCTTCCCCCGGAATGGCAACTAAATCAATGTGTGGCGGATCGCCTGTTCATCCACTGGGGCAAGCCCAACATAGATTTATTTGCAATGAACAAGAATGCGAAGATGACGACGTACGTCTCACCGATTCCAGATCCGAGCGCTATCGCAATAGATGCTTTAGCTATCAGTTGGGAGGGAATGTATGCATACGCATTCCCGCCATCAATCCTGATTCCAAAAGTTCTCCAGAAAATCAGGCAGCAGGAATGCCAAGTGCTTCTGATCGCCCCAAATTGGCCAAGCCGATCATGGTATACGGATCTGCTGGACTTTCTGGTCTGCAATCCTGTTCCTCTGCCTCTGATGGACAACATAATCTTCCAGGGCAAGGCCTTGCACAACAACCCGTCAATGTTCCAATTGACTGCATGGATGTTGTCACGGAATCAGCAGTTAAGGAGGGTTTTTTCTGAGCAAGCAGCCATGTTTATGGCAAAAGCCAGAAGGGGGTAAACCTCCAGAGCATATAATTATAAAATCAACAGATTTGCTGAATTGTGCTCAAAAAGATGTATTAATCCAATGGAAGCATCTATTTAGGTAGTAGCCGATTTCCTTTTTGATGCCTATAGCCTCAAGCCTAACTCACCAACTTTCTCACTAATACTGCTATGTTATTGTTGAGCACCCCCCTCCCCGTCCTCCCATCCCCTCCCACCCCCACTCCCAATGTACCATATTAAAATCCCTGTATCTACAATAAACATCCTAGATGGAAGACAATTACAAAATATTATGAAGATCGTTTATATGTAGAACACTCTAGGACAAAATGGTACAAATATATATGTTGTTCAGTCCTGTACCTACGCCTACGCCTATACAGGCGTTATTATTATATTACAGATGTTTATATCAGCTGTCACCTTATATATTGTAATGTCTTGTTTTATGTGTAGGGGGTCCATCAATTCATAGGCTCTGCCTTTGATGGACTGCCCGAATGTGATGTATATATCCTATATATTAAGCATGAAATAAAAAATTTTGAATCTTGAATCTTATTGCTGGCTACAAGTCAGCTTTAATGTCAGTTATCCCTTGCTTGGCTATTAGAGGAAGTGATGAAGTATGTAATCTAAATACATTAATGAAAGGCATGGGTAATCTAAGACCTAGGAATCCTCCAGTGATCCCGTCTTTGAGTTTATCGTTAGTACTTCAAGTACTAGCAGATAAACTCTTTGAACCACTAAGCTCCATTTCCATGAAAATGTTGACGCTTAACACTGCAGCTTCAGCCCGACGAAGAAGTGAAACACATGCTTTGTCAGCAGAGCCAGACCATTTTGTGGTGACAGGGGAAGGCCTTAGGCTTCTACCTAGAGTTAACTTTATAGCAAAGAACCAGTCTTTAAAATATCCTGGTTTTACCCGCTTTGTCTAGGTTTGATCCTAATTCAAAGGCTTGGTGTCCAGTCCATGCATTAATGTGTTATAAACAACGTACACAGGAATGGCGGACGGACCCTAGTGCTTTATGGCTATCTTACATTGAACCCCATGGGAGAGCTTCTAAAGATACCATTTCTAGGTGGATTGTGGAATGCATCTAGCATTGCCACAAAGCCGCCACGGGTAAACAAGTTGACATGGCCAAGGCTCACAGTGTCTGTGGCGTAGTGACATCCACGGCTCTGTTTAACGGAGTGCCGGTGGATGACATTATGTCAGTAGCATAATGGCACTGTGAGTCTAGTTTTACAAATCATTACCTACGTGACACGTCAAATCCACTTGCCTTATCGATTTTACATAAACGTTAAATCTGTATATAAATTTGTAAATATTGTACATAAGGCCGTTGACTCACACTCAGTGCAATTTAGTGGGGAGAATCCCCGCTTTTCCGTACTGTACCTATCATCGCTAGCGGTGATCAAAGGGGAATCTCGTCAAAATAGGTTAGTCCTATATTTGGTGATGGTTATTTTTGTCACGTTTTTTATATTACTTACTGAAATGGTGATGGTTTTGTGTTCTTTGTGGGTCCATCTGAGAGTATATGGAATGAAGCTTTCCTCCGATGTCTTATAGTACTTTAGCACGAGTACATAGAGAGCGTATAGGACATTGAGGTTATCGCTCCCTCTTTAAAAGATGGGGGGGGGGGGGAGCGGATGTGAAATGGTCATTACTCTCAACATCAGTCGTGTTATCCAATGTCCAAATCATTTCCTGATTGTGTTTACATACGCAATTTCAGATGTTTGTTGTGCTCCAAAAGCAAAAGTTTGCTCTTCCAGAGATGAGCCGGTCTTCTGACCTTCGCCTCCCTCCCACCGAATTCTCTTACGAATTCTGGCTATATCATAAAGTATCAGGGTGGTAAGTATACTCTTGATGTGAAATAAACAAAATCACGGATTTCTTTTTTCTATCAGCGTTTTAGGTTGCAATTAGGTCAGCCAATATTTTGGAATAGAATGAGTCAGCCCCGGGCATGTGCGAGTTTGGGCTGCACATCCGCTGGACTGTCAGTTGTGTAACCTGCCCAGCGGGCGGTTTCTTTTTAATTCTGAGTATTATTGAAGCTAGGTCGATATTTAGGAAGTATCATAAAGTATCAGGGTGGTAAGTATCAACTCTCTCGTGAAAAAAGAAATCCGTGATTTCGTTTAGCCTAAGGCAGCAATGGCTTCCAGTCATAGAATAGGATATAAATCGTAGAGAATTTACTTTTTCAGGGATTTGTCGTTGAAAGGGATAAGGATCTGACAATTCCGTGGTCTATAGAAGTTAACTCTTTAATGGTCATACCAGCCAAAACCAGCCTCTGCTATGGTCTAGTGGAATCTCCATTTACAGTCCAAGCGAATACAATTTTTGAAAATTTATCACTGAAATGACTGGCTCAATAACAGAGCCAGTCATTCCAGTGATAAATTTTCAAAAATTGTATTCTCTTGGCCTGTAAATGGACATTCCATGAGAAAATATTTAGATTTTCTTGACCAAATTTGACCATTAAATGCTTAATGTGAAAGGGTGAAGTAAATTACTTCAGTAATCTAGACTCCTTTAAGCTATACTCTGCATTGCTTGTAGCAGTAATTGTATTTCTAGTCTTGATTTAATGGGTACAAGTTAGTCCTGTTACCTGATCTATTACAAATGCTACTTACTGCAGCAACCATAGCCAGAAAGCGCTATACCATACGATGTAGACAGCAAAATCCCATTACTCACTATACAGATTAAGGGTATTCTCAAGTCAATACCCATGTTCTATTTCATCTAATGATACCTAGCTAATTTGTCTAACAGGATGTCCTTTATGTTGGTGTGACATTTTTAACTCATGATGGGGACAAAATATCAATATTAATGCATTCATCCTATGTGACCTTCATTCCTTAATCAGACTGGCATAAAAACTCAATAATCTGTCGCATCAGAATAAGATATAGCAGCAATGTACTGAGATGTGAAACTGGCTACCCGATGATCACACGGCTGATGAAATGAATGTTGTAATATCTAGAGTAGTTTGCGCTGATAGACTGACAACCTGTCCTCGGGGAATGTAAATACTCTCAGCTGCTTAGTGTCCTGGGATCCAAGGATAAGCCCCCTCACCATGTACATACAGTGTGTCTCATCATGGCTATAAGATTTGTCAGAGGTCATGTGACTACTAACATAGTGTTGATTGCCTATCTTGATATACCGTTTTCAGTTAGCATATATATCACTGAAATTGTGGTACTTCCTTTTATAAACCGACTCATATCAACAACAAATTGTTATCAATTGCTCTTATGGAAACAGAGTCTCGGACTCCAAGGAGTCCCTGACTGAAAAGGGACTCCTGCGGTAAGGGGACTGAAAAGGGACTGATTTTGGGGCGGGTGGGGCTGAAAAAGGACTTCTATGACATAGTTAATTAGGGCTCCACACTGGAAGGTGCGGCAGCCCTATAGTAATCATTGAGTTTTCATGAAAAGACTTCTTCAGAACCACTGGACGGATTGATTGGGATATATGATTAATGGACTAAATGCCATTAGAGTTTGTTCCATGGAGATATGTGAAAACAACATGTCCAGCATAAATCAATCAAAATTTAGCTTTTTTTGTAGACAGCTGGTATTTTCTGCAAATTTCTGAGAAAAGCATAAAAAGACAACTTATTAACTGCTGGGCCATTTTAGTAAAACTTGGCTGAACCTTCTTCACAGAAATATGATTGGTAAATTTTTCCAATTGCCATCTCGTTTTGTTCATTTCATCATCATCGTCATCATCATTTTACGAGGCATAAGCCCTTGGCTTGTTATTACCTCTGGAGCTGTGGTATTGTATTACTTGTGCTTGTACTTTGTTTATTTACAATTGTTTATTTGTTTGGTTGGCATTATTCCTTGACATTAATCAGGACCCTGGTTGACTTTGGGAGGTGCTGTGGGGCAGATGGGTTATCCCCGTGTCAGCTGCGGTGTGCCACCTACGCTCATGGTTACACCCTTCTGCGCCTACCATTTGGGTATATTTCTAGATTGTCTTATTATTATATATCTATTAGTTGGTTATGTCATGATCGTATATTATGTCATTTTGGTGCATATCTAGTTTTGATACCTCGACCACAACAGAAGGGAGTGAGTTCCATGTGTTAATAATTTGGTTTGGGAAAAACTGCCTGCGAATTTCTTTTCTGCTGCGTTTAGTGTTGAGCTTGAATGTGTGACCTCTAGTACATGTGTTACTTGATAGGTCAAAGAATGTGTTTTTGTCAATGTTGTAATCATCATGGATAAATTTGTATGTTTCGATTAAGTCTCCTCTAAGCCATCTATATTTTAGTGGCATGAGGTTCAAAGCCTTTAACCTGTCTGTGTAGAAGTAGTTTCTCAAATGGGGAACAAGTTTAGTGGCTCTGTTCTGGACCCTTTCGATTATACAAGATTGTCTTTTAAAACGAGGAGACCATATGCAGTTACAGTATTCCAAAGTTGGTCGGACTAGTGATTTGAATAACAGGGTAAGCATGTTTTCATCTATGTAATTGAAGGTTCTGTTAATTAGACCAACTATGCTGTTAATCTTTGATACAGTTGCATTTATATGGGTATCGAAGGAGAGGTTTTCATCTATGTGTACGCCAAGATCTTTTTCACTTGTGGACGGCATGATTTCAATGGTTTGTGACTGGCATGTAGTGTCTGTCATATAATACTGGGTCCTAGGATTATTTGAACCAAAGTGTATTACATGTGTTTTGTCTGTAATAAAGTGTAGCTGCCAAATCTGAGACCAATTACATACATTATCTATATTGTCTTGAAGGTTCGCTGTGTTAGGGTTACCAAACAGTTTTGTATCATCCGCAAAGATCTTACAAGGGCAGGTTATGGAATCGGGTAGATCATTTATATACAAAAGGAAAAGTATAGGTCCCAAAACACTGCCTTGAGGCATGCCACTAGTGATGGCTGTCCAGTCGGATGTTGCTTCATTGATCTTTACACACTGTTTTCTTTCGGTTAGAAATGCTTCAGTCCAGTTAATTAGTTGCTCTCCTAGACCTTACGTTCTCTTTTTCTTTAGAAGTCTTTTGTGTGGTTCTATATCATTTGTACACACTTCATTGTTTGAATATTTAAGTTGGCCAACTGTTTCTTTGAGAGTTGTTTTGCTTTTAACATATTTCCAAAAGGACTTTCTTGCATTCTGTTGCTATATTTCATTCAAATGACCGTTTGGCTTGTTTGATATATGATGTAGAATTATTCCCTGCCCTTTTATATTGGTTATAATCATCAGAACTCTTTGTTTTCTTGTATTTTTGTACAGTTTGTTTTTTGCTTTAAGGGTGTGTGTGGCACTGGAAGTAAGCCATAGGTGTTGTTATTACACCACAAAAACATCCATTACCGTTCAATCACTACTTGCTAAATCAATTATTTGCATTTTGCTACCAGAATAAGATTTTTATGCCTGCATACCCACCTCCCCATGCCTTTTCCTATTTCTAGGGACCCTCTCCAGCCCATCATCAAGTATAGACTGGCACCAGTCTATACTCGCCTCATAGTGACGCTTGTCGCTATGCGCGCTCGCGCATGCGCATTAGAGCCTGAATAGGAAATAGATTAACTTTTCAATTATTCTGCAAACAGAATAGTTGGCCAAAATATTTGAAAATAAATTTTGTGTTTTGCGCTGTTATAGCTATACCTGTGTCTTTATATTAAGGATATATCATGCCTAATATGAAGTCAATCCTCCCTAAGTTACGTCTAAGGAAGTATAATTGCGTTTGTATGGTATACTTATAGACGAATTTGAGATATTACCGGTTTTCGTGAAGATCGTGTTAGTTCGTGGTATCTTGATTGTTATGCCTATCCTAAATCATCATCATCATTAATAATGTCCAGTCCAGTAATGAAGTTATTTCTAGTGCATTATAAGGATAAAAAATTTTAAAAATCCCTTGAAAGTTTCTGGTACGGAAATTTGAATTTTCCCGCCATTAGAACTGAGTTGAGGGTGTCTCTTGTTTGAGAAGTCTGAGCGATATGCTTCATTGTTACGTTTTTTCGTTTGTAAAGGAGTCAGCGAAATCAGATAGGACTAAATGTACGTCGGCGAAATGTGATCGTCATCACGCCATTGAGTTCGCCGGCCACGTTTGCGTGAAGTGTACGACCTGTACAACCACTGCTATGTGTGGGATATGTAAAGGGTGGCCGATTTCGATTGCGAAATTGTACTTTAAAGATTTGTCGAAACAAACGCTGCCCTCTGGTCGTCCTTCCCCTTCCTCCATTGCTAGCAAGACAAGGGCGGTGTCCTTTGCTTCAACCTCTGTTCCGTTATCGGTAGCAACGGAGGGGGGAAATTCATCGGGAAATTCGGATGCCGTGATGGTGCTCTTTGCTAGGTTTGAGTCGTTCGCCACCGTTTTGTCGAAATCACTTGATGAAAGGATCTCTTCTGCAATAAAAGAGGCAAAAAAGCAGGAGAGTTTGTCAAGCTCCGAGGATAGCCCGAAGGCTAGTGGACGTTCACGCAAATGGGGGAAGCCGGTCCCCCTGACCTGTAGACAGGTGATGGAATCACCGAAAAAGCAGAAGACAAGAGCATCTAAGCTCTTGAAGGTGTGCTCGGAGGGTGCACCACAGAAAATCCACGTTAGACTTGAAGGTGACGGGCATAACCTTCAAGCCGTGGTGGCGTCGGCTGAAACCGGCGTCCACAGAAAATCCACGTTAGACTAGAAGGTGACGGGCATAACCTTCAAGCCGTGGTGGCGTCGGCGGAAGCTGGCGTCCATAAGGCTAGTACTTATGAAAATGCCAATGTAACGGTGGTTCCGGTGGTTAAAGTAGTCTCGAAAGCGCCCATTGTTGAGAGGTCGTTACCTAGTCTTGCTAGTTCCGGTTCCGGTGTGGTAGACTCGGGACATTTGGACTCGGGTTTACTTCCGTTTTACAATTCTTAGTCTTTTCCGGCCGGACTTCCGGTTTAGCAAGACATCCGGGTCGTCAAGATCCGGTTCCGGCTTTGGTAGCTTCCATTTCCGGAAGGACTTCCGGTTTGGGTGGTGATCCGGGTCGGCAAGATCTGGTTACCACTTCCATTTCAGTAACTTCCGGTCTGTCTTACGGTTATGTAGGACATCCGGGTCCTAGAGGTCTAGTGTCTACTTCCGTTTCCGGGTCTTTTAGCGCTTCCGGCCATTCCGGATATCCGGAGTCTGAGGACTCTTTTTATTTTCCGAATTCCGGTAGAGGCGTTTCCGGTTGCGGGGTGGATACTAGTCAGTTTACTTCCGCTTCCGGTATTAGAAGTGTACTTCCGGGTCGGTCAGACCTGGATGTAATTCCGATTTCCGTTTCCGGTGGGAGTCAGCTTCCGGTTTAATGAGAGAACAAGATGCGTTAGGCCCAGTTAGATTCGGGGATGTTAGGAACTTTGATTCTGGTCCAGTAAATTCGCAAAGGTTTTCACAGGATTCGGCAGATTCTATTTATGATTCTTTCCTTCCTCCAAGGCTCATTGATATGGAGTTATCTTCTCATGCGGATTCTTCTTTTCGTGAGGCTGTGGTTAATCCAGTTTTTCTAGATATTCTCCCGTTCCTCTTGTCTATCGTTGGGAAAAACTTCTCCTCTTCTCAGGTTTCTAACTCTTCTCCTCTGTTTAAGTCTTCCATTCCTCCTCCTCCGGGATTTGCTCGTCTTCATTCTACTCTTCATTCTTCTTCCTCTCAGGATCAGTGTGTTCAGGATTTTGTTTCTGCTCAATCAGTTTCGTCTCCTTCCTCTCTGGAGTCGTCTCCATCTTTTGATCATATTGATCCGATTGTATCGGTGGTTCTGTCCCCTGAGCTCGAATTTCAAATTGTTGATTCGGGTTAGATTTTTCTCTGTTTTCAGTGGTTAGAGATTCTTCATTAGATCGTTCGTTTGTGTCTGCTTGTTTGTCTATTCTTTCTAGATTTTCGGCTTCTTTAGTGGTTCGTCCTTCTTCATCGGCTAGTCAGGAGGTGGGTAGAGATTCTGTGTCCAGGCATGCTTCCTCTTATCATGATTCGGTCAGTAGGCCTTCCTCTCCTGTGTTTTCGAGGGCAGGTGATTCTTTGGTCTCAGGAGACTCTTCAATTCTTATAGCTTCTTCTTCTTATTCTCCTCCTCCTCTTCTGTCTTCTATTTCTTGTGCTCCAAGGTCAGTCAGGGCCAGGGATCTGAAGAGATTTTGCCCAGTTAGGGCCTCTTCGGAAGACTGGTCCATGGCTCACAGTTGGATTGCTTCTTCGCTTTCTCTTCCTCTTAAGGAGGAATTCGCTGTGGATCCTCCTTCTTTCGGATCCGCTCTTTCTTCTGCTGATCCTTCTTCATCTTCGCCTCAGGTGCTTCCTGTTGACAATTTAGTGGTAGATATGTTAGATTTTTTCATTACTGACTCGGTTAGCTCTGATTTTCTCTGGTTTCCAAGTATGGCTCGCCGGTTCAGATCCCAAGGAGGATTTTTTAAAGGTAGCTTCTGCTCAGTCTCTATCTGGTCCTGTTTGGGAGGTTTTATCTCAGCTGAAAGAGGTTTCTAAGTCGGATTTTTCCTCGGATCTGTTTAAATGGGAGTCAGTTTGTAGGTCTCAGATTAAATTGTCTAATTATCTTGCTATGCTGTCGGAGGCCGTTCTTAAGGCGGAAGAAAGAGGTGAACAAGTTCCGGTGGCAGTCTTTCGTTCTTTGGCTGATTTGTCCCGGGGTTCTCTTAATTCTGTTTGTAAGTCGTTAGGATTTATTACTTCCAACCGTCGGTCTAGAAAGCTTTCTGAGGTTAGGATTTCTGAGGTGTTGAAACAGAATCTTGTGGTTGCGTCTCCTTTCGGGACTGATCTATTTGGAGAGTCAGCTCCTAGTTTAATTAGGGCGGAATCTGAGCGCTTGAAGGACTCTAGGGAGCTTCAGGCTCAGGTTTCGTGGTCCAATTCTTCCGGTAAAAGAGATGTTTCTTCGGTTAAAGCCCTAATTCTTCTCCGAGAAGAAAGAGTCTCAAACCTGATCAGTTTGGAGCTTATCCTTCTAGGGTCGTTCTTAACTCGAATTTGTCCTCATCTGATCAGCGGGATCGATCTTTGGAGGAGGATCGATTCGGCTCCATTTCCTCCCATCGTTCGAGGTCGGTAGGGAGGCAGTCTCCTTCAACTTGGGCGAGGAGAGGTCAGGTTGAAGGTTTGGACAGTTCCCGGGTAGTTCCAAATCTCTCATTTATCCTATTCCTTCCCTTCTTCCTCCCCCTTTGGAGCAAGCAGTCCAGTGCTGCGTTCCCAACGTGCCAGTAGGATGGCGCCTTTCTCTGTTTTGGGAGAAATGGCAAGCCCTCATTCAGGACTACTGGCTAGTATCCCAGATACGTTGGGGTTATGCTCCATCATGGATCCGTCATCCTCCTCTTCTTTCCTTTTGCCCAGTGTGGACTCCAGTTCCCTCCAATCCGGAGAAACGGAGGGCTTTGGAAGAGGAGTTGGAAGCCATGATTGTAAAGAGGGCTATCGAGGAAGTTCCCAGTTGGGGAGTAGACCCGGGCTACTACTCGACCATCTTTTTAGTACCAAAGAAGTCAGGAGGTTGGCGTCCAATCATAAACATGAAGAAGTTAATTCAGAACATTCTCACCCCAAAGTTCAAGATGGAGACGGTTTCCCAGATTATTGCCAGTCTGGATCAGGGAATGTGGACGTCTTCCATAGATTAAAGGACGCTTACTTCCATGTTCTTATTCATGATGTATTCAGAAAGTTCCTGAGGTTTGTCTACAAGGATCGGGTGTGGCAGTTTCGCGCCATGCCCTTCGGCCTGACCACGGCTCCCTTCCTTTTTACCCGCATAGTTTCAGCCGTGGCAGGAATTTTACACCGTCGTTCTATCCATCTTCATGTTTATATAGACGATTGGTTGGTAAAAGCAAGGTCTTCCTCAATTCTCGAAGGTATTCTTCCAGAGGTTTGCAGTCTGGCTTGCAATCTAGGGTGGATTTTGAATCTAGAGAAATCAAGCCTAGTTCCGTCGCAAATCTTTACTCATCTAGGCGTTTCTTTCAATCTGGCCAGGGGTTTAGTCTTTCCCTCGGAGCCAAGGATAGAGGCTTTATCGGTGGCCATGGAAATTCTTGCTTCCTCGCCTTAGGGTAAGAGCAAGATTCCTCTTAAGAGTGATAGGTCTGATGGTCAGCGTAGAGAAGGTGGTTCCTTGGTCGGCCATGATGAGAAGGCCCTTTCAGATGTATTTGATGTCCCTTTGGAAACAGTCAGTCCATTCTATCTGCCATCAGATTCCTATCAGAGAACATTTGATCCCTCATCTAGATTTCTGGAAAGACTGTTCTCTGCTACTGATGGGTGTTCCTCTGGTAAATTCTCCTCCTCAAGCAATTATTTTCACAGATGCTTCTCAGGGGGTTGGGGAGCGGTCTGGGACTACCTGTCAGTTTCCGGCCTTTGATCCATGGAGGAGTCGTCAGCCCACATCAACATTCTGGAGTTGTGGGCTGTCAAGAAGGCTCTCCTTTCTTGGTCAGATCTGGTGATAGGCCTCAAAGTGTCAATTCGGTCGGACAATTCGACAATAGTAGCTTATATCAACAGGCAGGGAGGTACACGGTCTTCTCTCCTTTGTCTAGAAGTGTGGAATCTGCTCTTGTGGTGCCGCAAGAGGCAGATTTTTCTAGTGTCATCTCATGTCCTAGGCAGTCTGAATTTTCTGGCGGATCAACTGTCACGTCCCAGCAAGTTCGCCCACACAGAGTGGCAGTTAAAGAAGTCGGTTGTCAGAGCGATTTCAATCTCATGGATCGTCCTCTAGTAGATCTGTTCGTGACCCCTATCTGAATGCCCAGACTCCTCTTACATGTCTCCTTTTCCGGACAGTCAGGCCTGGCGGTAGATGCCCTGTCTCAGTCCTGGACAAGGATGTTCGCTTATGCCTTCCCCCCTACTATTCTGATTCCGTTGGTGTTGAAGAAGGTCAAGGACCAAGTTTGCGAGATTCTTCTGATAGCTCCCTTTTGGCCCAAGAGGATTTGGTTTGTGGACCTTCTGGATCGTCTGGTAGACTTTCCTCGTCTCCTTCCAGTATCCCAGGACCTTCTATATCAAGTAAGAGGTCGGTGTGTACATCCAAGTCCAGGAATCTTCAATCTATGAGTTTGGAGAATCTAGAGTCTGAAAGCTTCCAGGATAAGGTTTCTAAAAGATCTCAGGAAATTATTGATTCGGCCAGAAGGGAATCGACCTGTAGAGTTTACAAGGGTCGTCTTAAAATTTTCGCTTGCATCTTCCCTGCCTTGTCTTCTGAATGCAGAGGTTAAGGATACTAAGACTCTTAATAGCTTTATTAGAGGTCTAGGTAATATTCGTCCTCCGTCTGCTAAGCCGTTACCTTCCTGGAATCTGGCTTTGGTTCTTCAAGTCTTGGCAGGTCGCCATTTTGAACCTATATCGTCTATCAGTCTTAAGCTTTTAACTCTTAAAGCGGGTTTTTCTTGTGGCTGCTGCATCTGCTAGAAGACGTTCAGAGATTCATGCTCTTTATGCGGAAAAGGTTAGATTTATAGTGTCAGGTGACGGTTTGGTTTTATATCCGAGAAGGGATTTTCTATCTAAAACCCAGTCTAACCGTTTTCCTGCTAGTCCTATTATTTTAAAATCTTTGTTGTCTTTTTCGCCTTCTGACAAACTTTGGTGTTCGGTTAGAGCGTTAAGAACTTATAAACAGCGAACCGATTTTAAAAGAACAGATCCTTCCCATTTATGGGTTTCCTACACGGAAGAATTATCTAAGCCAGTATCAAAGGCTACGATTGCCAGATGGCTTTGTGAGACGATTAAGCTTTGCTACGAAATAGCGTCTCCGGATCAAATTAATCTCGGTCATTTTAGAGCCCACGATGTTAGGGGCATGTCTACTTCTTTCGCTCTTTTTGCCGGTTCATCATTAGATGAAGTCATGCAGGTGGCAGGATGGAAATCTGAGTCTACTTTTACCTCGTTTTATTTTAAAGACCAGAGTGCAGCAGCTTCATTGTTTCGTAATATTACGATTTTAACTAAAAAAGCCGAAGACCATATGCCCAGCACTTTCCACCATTTTCGTTAGGACTGTGCGTCTGTAAAAAAGGGTGAGAGTCTTCTTTGGGTTTTATTTAGTTCTTTAAGTTCTACTTATCCTTATTTGTTAAATCACGGTGTGATTGAGTTAAAATGCACTATTATGTTATGTTATTAACATTGGGATAAGATTGGTTTGATTTTTATCCTGTGTTAATGATTCTCTAAATCTCCTCCCACCGTCTGGGGACATGGAGCACTGACCAAATCTACGGGTTTAGCAAGTAGTGATTGAACGGTAATGGATGTTTTTGTGGTGTAATAATAACACCCCACAGACCCCCCTTGCGTGTTGGTCTGTTGTTTTATTAACCACTATGAAAACATACTTACCGTTCAATCACTACGACCCGGCCTCAGCCACCCCGCGTGGTAAGATTTGAGAATCAGATTTGAAATATTTTGCACTTAAATTTAGACAAGTGAATCTATTTCCTATTCAGGCTCTAATGCGCATGCGCGAGGGCGCATAGCGACAAGCGTCACTATGAGGCGAGTATAGACTGGTGCCAGTCTATACTTGATGATGGGCTGGAGAGGGGACTCAACCAGAAGCCTGGTTGAGGGTCCCTAGGAATAGGAAATGGCATGGGGAGGTGGGTATGCAGGCATAAAAATCTTATTCTGGTAGCAAAATGCAAATAATTGATTTAGCAAGTAGTGATTGAACGGTAAGTATGTTTTCATAGTGGTTAATAAAACAACAGACCAACCCGCAAGGGGGGTCTGTGGGGTGTTTCCGTTTACTCGACTTGTTTGTTTTTGGAATGTGTTGATTTAGCATTGTGGTTAAGATGTTGTAAATAAGGTTCCATGCTTCTGGTGTATGGGTTTGTGCCAGTGGTCAATAATTGCAGGTGAGCGATACAGGGGCCACTTGTTATTTGATGAATTTTGAGGCCGAAATTGGTTTTATATTTTTTTCCGGGGCGGATTCTGATTTCAGATTTGCCATTTTCAAAACTGTCGGTTAAAGGGTTTGGTGGCCATCTTGGCTAATTTTCCTGCCAAAGTCTCCGTTTTCTAAAGCAATGGGAAATTTTAAATGTCTATTTCTCAAGAACCACTGGGCCAATTTCAATTATACATGGCAGGAACAATCCTTATGGCACAGAGATTAAACTTTGTTCAAACGAAGCCAATCGACAAATTTGGCTGGCAGCCATCTTGGATTTTGGCAGATTTTTAGAAATATCTTTAAAAATCCTCTCCGAAACCATGTGGTGCATCGATTCAATCTTCATGAAATATGATCTAGGGAAGAGTTGAACCAAGTTTGTTCAAGGGAACTTGGTTGGCCATATGGTTCGGCGGCCATGTTGGATGACCTATTTTTCGCGAAAAACTTCTCCAGAACCGATAAACTGATGGGGCAAAAATTTGGCAGATATTATTATGGACTAAGGGGACATTAAAGTTTGTTCAAGGGAAGTTGATCCGTCAAAAAACATGGCTGCCATGGGCCAATAAAAATGTAGCATGTCTGGTGGCCATATTGGATTATTTTATTTGATGGATTTTGAGGCCAAAATTGGTTTTATATATGTTTTTGATTTCAAATTTGCCATTTTCGAAACTGTTAGATAAACATTTGGCGACAATTTTGGATCATTTTCCTGCCTAACGCTCCTATATTAAAGCAATTGGAAATTTAAAATGTCTTCTTGAGAACCACTCGGCCGATTTCAAGTATATGTAGCAGGAATCTCATTAAATGAAAGGATCAGGGAACTAACATATGCTCTTGAATGATGGCTTTATATAATAATCAACCTATAGCCCCCAGTAAAAAAAAACCCGGAAAGAAATCAGAATAATTAGAAAAAAGCAGCTAAATGCCATTTGTCACTCTAGCGGGAACCAATTAGTGACGCAGTCAATTGTTGATGGATTAAAAACAAAAATTAGCAGATATGTTCCCCTCAGGTAATATCTATTCGCCATATGAATATGAAGTAGCTACGACTTGAAATAAGGGCCATAACTCTGGCGCTTTAAAGCATTTTAAGTATTGAACCATATAAGGAAAATAATCTGTCACATTTTGTAAATTGGTAATGGACTAGCAAGATTTGTCAGAAATGTTACTTTAGTACACATTAATCAAGCGACAATAGTGTCAGGGATGGCTGCCTCATTGATTAATGGTACTGTACTCTTCCTGTTGGTCAATCATGCCAATATTCTTGCATTTCCCCATTCAAATATGTTAATGTCACCGCTTTGGTAAATGTCACTGTTGTGACAATTGAACTATTGATCATTAGTGTCTGTGATAGGTGCCCCATTGATCACTGGTACTTTTCCTGTCAGTAAATAATATCAATGGCACTAATATTCCTGCATTTCTTCATCCACATTTTTTACCATTGACCTGTTGGTAAATGTCATCTGTGTCAATAATGTCAGGAATGGCTGCCCCATTCATCAATGGTACCTTTCCCATTTATAAATAATGTCAATGACACCGATAAACTTGCATTCCTCATCCAATCTTTTTTACTGTGACCATGATCGGACATCCGGTTGGTAAATGTCACCTGCTTGGTCAATAATGTCAGGAATGGCTGCCCCATTCATCAATGGTACCTTTCCCATTTGTCAAAAACGTTAATGACATCATTATTCTTACATTTCCTCATCCAATATTTTTACTGTGACCATCGTCCAGTTGCTAAATGTCATCTGCTGGGTCAATAATGTCAGGGATGGCTGCCCCATTGGTCAATGGTACTTTTTCCATTGGTCAATCATGTCAAGGGCACCAATATTTTGGTGGGATATTATGTGATGGCGCCATCTGAACAAGCGGTAGAATGGTTTCCGGATGGTAGCTCTGTTACCGTTTATCGGATTACTTTGAAACTTCATATGGTGCTTGGATTAGGTCTATAGAAGAAATCTTTCGAAATTGACAATGATAGAAAATCTAAGATGGTCGCCAGCCTCTGGTATATGCTGGTTGGACTAGGTCTGGAGAAAAAACTCATCGAAATCAACGATTATCTAAAATCCAAGATGGCTGCAAGCCACAAGTGTCCATCTTGAAAGTCTGTTTCTGGATGATAGCTCCATTACCATTTATCAGAATGCTTTGAAACTTGATAGGGCGGTTGGACTAGCTCTGGAGAAAGAAACTATTGAAGTCGACGATGATCTTAAATCCAAGATGGCCCCAGTGGCCATCTTGAAAATTGACAGGACTAGGTCTAACAAAAAAACTTATTGAAATTGTGGATGAATCAAAATCCAATTTGGCTGCCAGCCACTGGTGGCCATCTTAAAAATTGATTTGCAGATGATAACTCCATAACTGTTTAGTAGGTCACGTGGAAACTTCTTAGACTGGTCTATGTCTGATAGCTCTCATTCATTGATTTGTCATCATGTGGTATTATGCACCATTTGCGGAGCTCTTGTATTAGTGGCTACAAGGATGATTGCCGCATTGGTCAGCAATGATAAGGACCATTGCCATTTGTCTATGACAACAGTTATGGTTGCCTGATGGACCAATGATGCTTGTTGCGCATTAATTACTCTAAACATGCTTACAGTTCCTCATCAGCTAGATGAGCACTATGGCCCTTGTGCCATTTCTTAGAAACTTTAAAAATCTTTTCTGAAACAATTTCTGTGATCAATTCAAAAGTCATGAAATATGATCTAGCGCAACAGCTGAACCAAGTTTATTCAAGGGAACTTATTGCCCAAATCATTCGGCGGCCATCTTGGATGACCTAGTTTTTGCGAAAACGACTTCTCGAGAACCGCTGAACAGATCGGGCTGAAATTTGCGAGATATGATTAGAGCCTAAGGGCCATTAAAATGTAATCAAGTGCAGTTGAATCATTGCTGGTGTGTTCCTGTTACAATACTGGTCAACTCCTTAGGGGTCTACTTATAGGCGATGGCCTTTCTAGTTGAAATAAACAAAATCACGGATTTCTTTTTTCATGGGAGAGTTGATACTTACCACCCTGATACTCTATGATATTTCCCAAATACCGACCTAGCTTCAATCATACTCAGAATTTTTTTTTTTAAACGCCCCCACTGGACAGGTTACTCAACTGACAGTCCAGCGGATGTGCCACCCAAACTCGCGCATGGACGGGTCTGTCTCTTTCTATTCCAAATTATTGGCTGACAATTTGCAAAATAAAACGTTGCTAGACAGAGCCTCTGTTGGTCAGAGAGGCCATGATCGTATCAGGGTGGTAAGTATCAACTCTCGTGAAAAAAGAAATCTGTGATTTTGTTTATTTCACATCAAGAGTATACTTACCACCCTGATACTCTATGATATAGTCAGAATTCGTAAGTGAATTCGGCGGGAGGGTGGCGAGGTCAGAAGACTGGCTCGTCCCTGGAAGAGCAAGCTCTTGCTTTTGGGACACAAAAACATCTAAAATTGCGTATGTAAACACAATCAGGAAATGACTTGGACATCAGATAACATGATCAATGTTGAAAGTAATAACCGTTTAACATGTGCTCCCCCCTCCCCCCTTTTGTAAAAAAGGGGGAGCGATGACCTCTATGCCTTATACACTCTCTATGTACTTGTGCTAAAGTACTATAAGACATCGGACGAACGCTTCATTTCGTATACTCAGATGGAACCAAAAAACCACAAACCATCACCATATTAGTCAGTAATTCAAACGTGACAAAAAATAACCATCACCAAATATAGGACTAACCTAATTTGACGAGATTCCATTTAATCACCGTTGGCGATGATAGGTACAGTACGGAATAGCAGGGATTCCCCACTTAATTGCACTGTATGTGAGTCAATAGCCTTATGAACAATATTTACAAATATATACAGATTAACTTTTATGTAAAGTCGATAAGGCAAGCGGATTTGACGTGTCACGAAGGTAGTGATCGGTAAAACTAGACTCACAATGCCATTGTGCTACTGACATAATGTCATCCAGCGGCACTCGGTTAAACATAGCCGTGGATGTCACTACGCCATGGACACTGTGAGCCTTGGCCATGTCAACTTGTTTTCCCTTGGTGTCTTTGTGGCAATGCTGGATGCTGTCCACAATCCACCTAGAAATGGTATCTTTTGAAGCTCTCCCATGCGGTTCAATGTAAGATAGCCATAAAGCACTAGGGTTCATCCGCCATTCCTCTGTACATTGTTTATAACGTGTTAATGCACGGACAGGACACAAAGCCTTTGAATTAGGATCAAACCTAGTCAAAGCGTGTAAAACTAGGCTGACGAGGATATTTTAAAGACTGGTTTTTCGCCATAAAGTTAACTCTAGGTAGAAGCCTGAGGCGTTCCCCTGTAACCACAAAATGGTCTGGCTCTGCTGACAAAGCATATATTTCACTTCTTTGTCGGGCTGAAGTTGCAGCAATCAGAAAACCAGGTTTAAGCGTCAACATTTTCATGGAAATGGAGCTTAGTGGTTCAAAGGGTTTATCCACTAATACTTGACGTACTAACAATAAACTCCAAGACGGTATCACTGGAGGATTCCTTGGTCTTAGATTACCCATGCCTTTGATTAAAGTATTTAGATTACATATTTCATCACTTCCCCTATTAGCCAAGCAACAGATAACTGACATTAAAGCTGACTTGTAGCTAGCAATAGAGTTCGGCTTGAGGCTATAGACATAAAAAAGTGACAGGAAATCGGCTATTACCTGAATAGATGCATCCATTGGATTAATACACCTTTTTGAGTACCATTCAGGACATAGCGCTTAGATCTGGAATCGGAGAGACGTACATCGTCATCGTCGCATTGTTGTTCATAACGAATAAATCTATGTTGGGCTTGCCCCAGTGGTTGAACAGACGATCCACCACACATTGATTTAGTTGCCATTCCATGGAAAGAATGCTCATTCTTCGGCTCAATGAGTCCGCTAATAGATTTAGCCTTCCCGGAATATGAACTGCTTTCAGGGAAATCCCATGATCTAGGCACCAGCAAAGCAATTTCCATGTCATCATACAGAGACTGGGTGACTTCGTTCCGCCCTGGCGATTTATGTAAGTCACTACTGTTGTATTGTCTGATCGAACCAGAACAATCTTGCCCTTGACCTTCTCTAGGAAGTGTTCCTTGGCTAAGACTACTGCTCGCATTTCTAGCATGTTCTTGTGACTAATCCAGATTCCAAAGCCCTAATACTTCGTCTTCTTCCGGTCAAGCTCCTCATCCCTCTATTGATACATCTGTGTACATCGTTAATTGAGGGTGGGGAGGTGACAACGTCATCCCCGCCAGATTTTTTTCTTTTCATTTACCATTGAAGGTGGTAAATAAGAGGTTCCAACACTGACACCTTTGAGTCCAGGAATCCCATTCTCTGGGTCCACTGTGTCATGAGAAATAATTGGATAGGCCACCGGCGCAAGGCTGCTAACATTCGTTAGCTAATATATAGGCCTCCACCATAATGAGCTAGCCTAATATAGACATATTCACGTGTTACCGCGAATCCCGGATATACCATCCGGTACAACATGCACATTTTTTATCAATAAATATACTAAAAAACACCCGATTGCTAGGACTGGGAGCATCCTCCGGCGACTTAGCAATGTCAGACATTACAAACAGTCAAATAATAAGTTGTAAAGCAACTTAAAAGCTTCAAAAAGATAAATGAGCAAAAGCAATCCTTGGAACAAATCTAAGGCATGTGCTATGGCAGGTCAATAATTTGAGAAGAGAAAGAGACAGCGCCGCGCATGTGCGAGTTTGGGCGGCACATACGCCAGACTGTCAGTTGAATAACCTGCCCAGTGGGGGCGGTTTCTTTTTAATTCTGAGTCTTATTGAAGCTACGTCGATATTTGGGAAATATCATAGAGTATCAGGGGGGGTAAATGTTTGTAAGTATACTCTTGATGTGAAATTCCCCATGTTCCAGGTGAGTGCATGATAGACCCCTTGGGCCTCTTGTTTAACATGTGTGACAAAGTTTTCCAATATAGCTGTTTGTCGATTAACACATTCACAAAATATCTTACTGTAATAACCGCTCCCTAGCTATTGAAACATCGATTCCTTACATTCCTTAAATAGGACCTGTCCGCTATATGCTTTATTTGCTATGCGAATAGGAATGCAACTGATAAATGATGCTAAAGAGTGCACAAGGCATTGCTCAATAACAGCAATGCAAGTATCAGGAGGCATATTTCCACACTTTGTAAACATCAATAAATCAGGACAGGCGGCTTTGATTTTAACACATTTGTAGTTTTATGTTAAGATTACTGCCTTAAAATGTTTACGCTCTATTATATGTAATGGACCTATTTCCAGTTTACCTATGTCCTGCTTATCTCTATCAACACCACCCAGCCCTCGCTCGTGTTGGGGTCGATCGATCCCTGAACTTCCTGACTATCAATTTCCAGAAAACTATACAGGTAAGCTGTTGAATATTTTGAAACTAATTTGGCAGCAACAGCGCCCAGTCAAATTAGTTTCAAAATATTCAACAGCATAAACAGCAAAAATATACAATTCTTACAACATGTCATAATATTAATCGTGAAAGACGGGCTTAATCTAATTATTCATGATGTCATGATTATGATGTCAGCATACACGTCGCGTAGTTGATTATAATGTCATGATTGAATGAGGAAATGGATTCATGAATTCTGACCGATGGGGAATTTATCAAATCTGAACAGGTGGTGGAAAGATTAAACATCTGGAAATATGTTTCAGAGTTTATAAAATCAGGAAAGGTCCAGAAAACGTTCATCTCTCTTACTTAATAAATGTCCATTTGAAGGCCAAGAGAAGGCTAGATTTTAAAATTTACCACTAATGAATGGCTCTGTTTCTGAGCCGCTCATTCCAGTGGCAAATTCTCAAACATGTTCTTTTGACTTGCAAATGTTCATTGCCTCAAAACAGCCAGCTTTGGCCGGCTTCACCATTAAAGTGTTAAAGGGTTCATTTTTATATTAATCAAATTAATTGTAAGGAATTTGTCATTATTTTTCACTTTAT
This sequence comes from Chaetoderma sp. LZ-2023a, assembly GCA_034401795.1. Taxonomy (NCBI): domain Eukaryota; kingdom Metazoa; phylum Mollusca; class Caudofoveata; order Chaetodermatida; family Chaetodermatidae; genus Chaetoderma; species Chaetoderma sp. LZ-2023a. Next base: position 36,927,164 of record CM067365.1, on the reverse strand, counting down.
TTTACCTTGTGCATGTGCTACTGCATGTCTCTGTGTGTGCGTGCATGCGTCTGGACACATGTGTATGCGATGCTTGTGTTTGGATCAATTTGTATATCAGCTTGTAGTCCTGAAGAAGAAATATCACAGAATAGACATTAACCTTTCGGTAGTTATAGTCGTTTGACCTTCTTTGTGTAATCCTTCAATGTTGACATGAAATAAAAAAAATTTGATGCCATGCAAGTGACAGATGTTACCTTTGGGAGACCTTTGTCATGGTTTATTGGTGCTGATTGCTGCGATTTAGTAGCTGACTCCAGTTGGTTCTCTCGAAAAAATGGTGCAATTATTGGTACTTTTGCAATTTACAGAGGACAACTGTAAATTACATGTAAAAATGTTTCCATTCGCGGCGAGTGAATAGCGCAAATGTGACCATAACATACGTAGTAAATTGCCCAAACAATTGTGATTAATTGTTTACTTGTGATTGATTATCCATTGTGAGGATGGATGATACCTTTCTGAGACTATATAACTGCTGATTGCTGGGATTGATGAGAATTTATAAATTAATAATAAAACAAAGTTTATATCTATCTGTCTAACGTGATTGCTTAGATGTAACATATACTGCTGAGATAATGACAGATCATAGGTAATAAGCAAGTCACGGGAAATTAATATCAGAAGGGAATATAGAAGAAAGACGAGGAATGAGGGTCGCCGTGGAAGAAAATGACAGAATGATATTGAAAAATGGCTTGACAAGAACATGACTAACACAGGATAGTTGTTGATGAGGAGGGATGATTGTAGACTTCCAGCAAGGCCAATGGAGAATAGGCGATTCATCATCATTATTGTATGCATGGTATCATGGGAATGTATCATATAAGGTTCACTGCCATTTGTGTGAAGAAATTGTGAGTGTTTCAAAGATGAGGATTTTCCCAGCAGTTGTGCATGTTCTATGTAAAAAGTATGTTCCTTCAGATAAAAAACGTAACATTTACGTAAATCCCATTCTTATGATTGCTATGTAGTACACGGCTGTGTCACGATTGAGTGTACCTAATGTATTTAAGGCATGTTGTGGTATTTTATTGAATAGAACACAAATATTTTTGTGTATTTCTCTCTCCCCCATATACAGGTGACTCGACAAGGAACAAAATAATTTAAAAAAAATTAAAATGGGTCCATATTTACTGAAAATATGAAGGAAAAACGTAATCAAATTTTCACCAATTTTCACCATTATAAGTTACACTTGTATTTTCAAAGCTCTCCAAATGTAATTTGAGAAGTTTAAACAAGCAATTTCACACTCAATAATATCTATTGGCATCTCTGTTCATATTTGGAAGTGATTCTGAAGAGTTGGAGGTGAATTGACCTTTCCAGTTTTAGCTATGCCCCGCTCACCTCTAGCTAATCTCCACCCACATTTTGCTGTGTTGGGATCGATCGATCCCCGAATGCCCTAGATATCAATTTCCTGAAAAGTGTACAGGTAAGCCGTTGAATATTTTGCAAATAATTTGATTGGGTGCTGTTTCTGCCGCCCAGTCAAATTAGTTTTAAAACATTCGACAGACATCAATTCGTACAGCAACGCATAGTCCATCTTCGAATATGCATTCATGATATACTTATCTAGATCATTAATGACATCGTTCATTATGATGTCATTCTACACGTAGTTGATTATAATGTCATATTGATGGGTGGATAAAGTGGAAAGGTTCATCCTCTTACTGGAAACAGCACTGGTACAATAATACTGTTTGGTATGGTTTTTCCAACAAATGTTTGCTGGAGTTTCTGAGTTTCTTTAATATTTATAAGTTTGAGTTAACGTGTTCTTCACTGGTGGCACCTGCTGTGATTATGACTATATAATAAGGCAGTGGGAATTCCTACCTACACATGTGGATGAAATATTCCATCCTATCCTTAAAAAAATGGGTGTTCGTTGACCGGAAAAATATTTATCGTGTCCGTTCCCCCATCTAATTTCTTACATATGCTAACTGTAATCAGACACCAAAGTTATCTATTAATAAACATACATAGCACATCACAATACAACACTGACTTATCATTGGGAAGCTATCTGAAATAGGATCCTTTCATACCATATATAGTGTCCGTACTCCTTGTAGGGGCCGTAACCCTTGTAGTGTATGTAACCCTTGTAGGGTCTGTACCCCCATATATGCAGATCTGATCACTAGGTTCATGAAGTTATGCAGGGTATAAAAACATGATATACTTCTGTTTAATAACTTGTCTGTGTTACTGTTATAAGAAACAAAGTATTTTTTGGATAAAATCTACTTGACTTAATTGTCCCATGGCCAGTTTTAGTTAGCTCCGGATATAGTGTCTGTACCCCCATTTAATTTTTTTACAAAATCTGACCTGTAATCAGGCATGAACGTTATATACTGGTAGTAATAGACACATGTGTACTTAGCACATCACAATACAGCAAGACTTAGTTAACTGTCTGACTACTGAATTTTTGCAGACAACATATTCCAAGGGTTATATCGCTAGACATGCTAAATATTTTGAAAATTATGTTGACTTAAAGATGTTGGTGCCTTACTTTCAGTCAAATTGTTTTCAAAATATTCAGCAGATTCAGAGTTATTGCCCATTGAAATTATTGTCTGGTGGCTTCCAGTGTCGAGGCAGTTAACATACTTGGAAAGCTGTCTGAAATAGGATCCTTTCATACCATGTTTAATGCCCATACCCCTTATAGTCCCAATACCCCCATAATATGCAGATCTGATCACCAGTCTAATGTATGATATTGAAACATGATACAGTTCTGTTTAATACCTTGGCTGTCATGTCTGTATTACTGTTATATATGTTATAAGAAATGAAGTATTCTTTTTGATAAAATCTACTGACATGTAACACAGTAGTCCCTTAGCTAGTTTTAGTTAACTCATGATGTAGCTCTTGAACATTGAGATAGATCTACCTGTTCTCCAAATCCATCCTCAACGTGGTGCAGACAGAGTTCTATGTTCATGAGCTACATCCTGAGCTAACTAAATGATTTCTTACAGTTATGCTCTCGCAAACTCTTTTGTAGGAGGAAATCTTGAAAAACAGTTCCTATGTCTGTTGGTCATTGTCCCCAGCATGTGCGTAATGTCCATGCCCCAGCTGGTCATTGAAGAAAATGCAATCTTGAGAGCATAATATTTAAATTTGTACTTGTAAGACTGCCATTCAAGGAACATCACTGACTAAAAGAGTTGTTAAATATTCACCTACGTTGTACTCTGTTTAGTACGATTTTGGGTTTGACTGCTGCCTTCAGAAAAAGTAGTAGTATATGCATATATTGGTTTTTTAGCTCACCCGGCTTGAAAGGCCAAGCAAGCTTATGCCGTGGCGACCATCCATCATCCGTCTGTCCGCCCATCAACTTTTCTTTTAAACAACTTCTCAGGAACCACTGGGATGATTTCAATTATATTTGGCAGGAAGTATCCTTATGGCATAGGGATCGAAGTTTGTTCAAACGAAGCCGATTGGCCAATTTGTCTTGTGGCCATCTTGGATTTTGACCAATTGTTAGAAACGTCTTTAAAAATCTCCGAAATCACTTGGGAATTGATTAAAAACTCATTAAATATCATCTAGGGCAAGAGGTGAACCAGGTTTGTTTAAGGGAACTTAATTGGTGAAATGGTTCAGTGGCCATTTTGGATGACCTAGTTTTAGCGAAAACAACGTCTCCAGAACCACTGAACAGATCGGGCCCAAATTTGGCAGATATGATTACGGACTAAGGGCCATTAAGTTTGTTCAAGGGAAGTTGATGCGTAAAAAAAACACGGCCACCATGGACCAATCAAAATGTAGTGCGCTTGGTGGCCATATTGGATATTTTTATACACCCACGTAAGGGGATCGTATTGTGTGATGGCACTCACCATCCATCTGTGCGTCTTGCTGTGCATCCGTCCATCCGTTATGCGTCCGTCTGATTTCTTGACCGGACCAGATCACGAAGAGTTTTGAACTTACACTAGGTATGTTAGGGATAGACGAATTGCAGTGATATCGTTTTGGCAAAATCCGACCATATTTGCCCGAGTTATCTCCCCTGAAAAGATAAAAATTTTCAAAATTTTATTGTCCGGACCAGATCTTCAAGAGTTTTGAACCTACACTAAACAATTTTTTTTAACAGATGTCTTAGGGATAGACAAAGTGCAGTTAGTTCGATTCAGCATAATCTGCCTATATTTGCCCAAGTTATCTCCTCTGAAAGGCTAAAATTTATAAATATTTTCTTGTCTGAGCCATATCTCAAAGAGTTTTGAACAATTTTTTCCCCAGCAGAATGTGTTACGGATGAACGAAGTGTCATGATTTTGTTTCGGCAAAATCCGCCCATATTCACCAGAGTTATCCTTTAAAAAGCTCAAAATCGTCAAAATTTTCTTGTCCGTAGCAGATCTGGAAGAATTTTGAACCTACACTCACAATTATTTTTCAGCAGAAGTTTTAGGACTAGACAAAGCGTCATGATTTCGATTCGGCAAAATCTGCCCATATTTTGCAGAGTTATCTCCCTTGAAAGGCTAAAATTTGTCAAAAGTTTCTTGTCCGAGCCATATTTCAAAGAGTTTTGAACCTACACTTTTCAGCAGATGTTTTGGAGATAGACAAAACTTCACATTTAGCATTCCTCAAACACGTGTGCCTGTGGGCATATGTTGAGTTTCACTAAACCCCAACAGACCCCCCTTTAGTGGGTTGGTCTGTAGTTTTATTAACCACTATAAAAACATACTTACCGTTCAATCACTACTTACTAAATCAAAGATCTGCATTTAGCTACCAGAATAAAAATTTGATGCTCGCTTACATACTCCCTTATGCCTATGTCATCACCATGCATACCCTTAACCAGGCTACTGGTGAGGGAACCCCCAGCATAAGCCTTGGTGAGGGAACCCCCAGCATAAGCCTCAGTATAGACTGGTACCAGTCTGTACTCGCTCCTTGGCAACGCCTGTCACTAAGCGCACCTGCGCATGCGAAATAGATCCCAAATGGGAAACAGATTCACTTTTCTAAATTTAAGTGCCATATATCCTGACTAGATTCTCAAATCATTCCCATGCGGGGTGGCTGAGGCCGGGTCATAGTGATTGAACGGTAAGTATGTTTTTATAGTGGTTAATAAAACTACAGACCAACCCACTAAAGGGGGGTCTGTTGGGATTGTTATTACACCACAAAAACATCTTGACCGTTCAATCACTACTTGCTAAACCCGTAGATTTGGTCAGTGCCCCACTGTGAAACTTAGGTGGGTGGAGATTTGAGAATCCATAAGCAAGGATAAAAATCAAACAAAACGTAGCCAAATGTTAATAACATAACAAAACGGTACATCTTAATTAATCACACAGTGATTAGCAAACAATGGTTTCTTTAAACTTAAAGAAATAAATAATAAACCAATGAAAAAACTCACCATCTCACTCAGACAAACAGTCTTAACGGAAATGGAGTAGTGAGATTGGTAAATGGTCTTCAGCCTTTTAGATAGAAACATGATATATCTAAAAGGAGTGCCGCTGCGTTCTGATATTATAAATAAAAAGGAGGTAAAAGAAGGCTCGAATTTCCATCCTACGACTTGCATTACCTCAAATAAAGAAGAGCCAGCGAAAGCGAAAGAGGGCGCCTTCCCTCTAAGTTCATGAGCTTAAATGTGAGAAAGATTAATATGATCAGAGGAAGCCATCTCAAAACAACGGTCTCAGAATTCCATCTGGCCAAAGAAAGCGAGAGACTGGCCTTACTACCTCCTCTGCATACAGGACCCAAAATGGGATAGATTGGATCTCTAAAAAAATCAGTACAACGGTTGAAACTTAAAAAACCACCAAAAACTGACAATATACTGAAGTCAGTCAGACAGTGAAAAGGAAGATACAATTTTTTAAATAACTGGCTTAGCTGGGAGATGGTTAGATTGAATTTTTGATTTAAAAAATCCCTTCTAGGATATAAGACTAGACCGTCCCCAGAATCAACACCTAGGCACGGATGCCAAAAACAGGGTCTGTCAAAAGACTACGGTCTGCACACCATACTTCTAAAGTTTTAAACAGACCTTGAAAATTCTGCGAGTTGACTCCTTCCTGGCAGAAATACTGATGACCTGAGAACTCGCAGAAATTCTAATCTCAGGGATCAAACAGACGAAACTCTCCAAAAATACCGACTGCAAATTCCTGAGACTGAATGAATACACTAAACTCTTACTTTAGACATGAGGTCCGGGGAGACTGGAAGAAGACAAGTGAAGACTACCGGGAGACAAAAAAAGGAAATCTGCAACGCAGATCCACTTTGGTCAAAAGGGAGCTATCAGAGAATCAACACCTAGGCACGGATGCCAAAAACAGGGTCTTTTAAAAGACTACGGTCTGCACACCATACTTCTAAAGTTTTAAGACAGACCATGAAAATTCTGCGAGTTGACTCCTTTCTGGCAGAAATACTGATGACCTGAGAACTCGCAGAAATTCTAATCTCAGGGATCAAACAGACGAAACTCTCCAAAGATACCGACTGCAAGTTCCTGAGACTGAATGAATACACTAAACTCTTACTTTAGACATGAGGTCCAGGGAGACTGGAAGAAGACAAGTGAAGACTACCTGGAGACAAAAAAAGGAAATCTGCAATGCAGATCCACTTTGGTCAAAAGGGAGCTATCAGAAGAACTTCTCAAATCTGATCCCTGACCTACCTCAAGAGCAACGGAATCAGGAAAGATGGAGGAAACACATAATCAAACAACCCTAACAAGGACTGAAACAGAGCGGCCACTACCAATGCGTGAAACCTGAAAAAGGGGGGCTGCAAGAGGAAATTTTAGCATACCGACAGGACACAAAAAATCTAAGCGGGAACAATCCCTATGCTTGAGAATCGATTGACAACCGACCGTAGAAACTGGCCCTCTGAACAGGGGATCCCAGACTTCCCCCTCTCATGGGAAGCGTCTGAGAAAAACCAACACCAGAGGAGAAGACTTGACTTTTAAGAGAATTACAATCCAATCTTGGCTGCATTCCAGACTGCAGTTCTTTGGAATGAAACTGCTAGAATTAATAAAAAGCTCTGCTTATACTAGCCAGTCGTTTATATAAACGTGAAGGTGAATAGAACAACTGTAAAATAAACCTGCCACGGCAGAATTGATGGCACGAAGGGTGGATGAAAACAAGTAGTAAAACGTCCAATATCTTTAAGGAGAAGAATCACATGCCCAGATTCAGACTGGCGAAAACTGAGATAAGTCCTCCATCTAGAATACTGAAGATAAGATAAGAGGAAAAAACTTCAGATTGAGATCGGACGCCATCCAACCAACTTTTTGGTGCTTCCAATTGGAATGAATTCTAAGGACTACTTAGAATCATGAACTCCAACCCGTCCTCTAGGGCTCCCATCTTCACCAGGAAGGAATGAAAGGAGACCACCTAGAAGACGGACAAAGGACGATGAAAATCCAATAGGAGCGAAAAAACCCAGCAATGATCTCTGAATCAGGAGACCTGAACGAGGGCTTACCAAGTCTCCCAAAATTAGACAGGCGCCCTCCTACTAGACCGCTGGGAAAAAGGGATGGGGTGGGAAAGAGCAACGGATCCTAAGGAAATGGAAGAGGAAGAGATAAAATATGATAAAGAGAAAAGGATGGGCCTACCCAGGCTACCACCATCCCTTCAGGTTCTCTTACTCTGAACCCCTTAAAGGAACAACCTCTAAGACTATATCAGGAAATAACCAGCCTCTTCTCATCTGATAAGAGGAGGCCTGCCGGACCTGGAATCTAGAACAATGAGCAAAAAAGGGGGTAGATTAATCCTCCTCGAATTGGGCTTAGAACCTGAAGACAGAGAAGAATTGGTAATTATCCTAGAAAGATAAGCACCAAACTCAACAGGCCTGAGACTCTTCCACTATGGAAGGATTAAAGAGGGTTTTTTAAAAATAAGAAGAGTCTCTCTACACAGAAAACAGAATCAGCCCTAAAAATATGGAAGATGATTGACCAAATATATCATAGGCCAAAGGGAGGAATTGAAATAAGAATACTTCAAAACAAAGTTTATTAACTTCGGATGGCTTTTCTATATATATTCTCTTAGAGGCAACGAAGTCAAACAAACTACAAACTGAGTTCAAAAAGCCTCTAAGGATAGTGGCTAGAGATTTCTAGAAACCTCAGAGGGACTCTGAATACCTCTTCCTGCTCCTAGAAAAAACAAATTCCGAAAAAAGAGCTAGAAGGATAGCTGATTTAAACTGTGCCTTACATACAGATTCCCAACTAAAAAGATCCGCAGAAGATTCAACCATGGCAAAATTCTTCAGATTAGAAATAGACTGCAAGAACATTAGAACAAGAAAAATTGGGCAGACGAGAAAAAATTTATCCTGAAGAAAAAAAGTGAGACAAGAAGGAATCCATATCCGGACGCCTGGTCAAACCAGCAGCAATACCGGATATAGAACCCGCTTTCCCGGACAAGCCAGGAGCAATAACGGGAGCGGACATAGAGATCAAAGATCTCTAAACATGCTGGCTATACCTGCATGGGATGAATAATCGGTAACTTCCGTCACCGACGCCACTGCATATGAGAGTAATGCACCCCCTCAAGACTTATATGGTCTTTAGACTGAGACTTACCGGAAGTCTATAACGGGCTTTAAGAGAAACCAAAGCCTTAGTCAACAAAAAACGTAATTCATGCCTGGTCGTGAAAGACGTGGGATTCCCCCATTAACGAAAACGGCCGCAAGAATTACGACTATCATCTTACTCAGACTAATTCTTTATAGAATCACGAAATAGAGAAATCCGTTCATATGATGCTTATATAATAAGCGTACTTAATAAGAGATTTCTAGATATGGAAATCCGCTAAAGAAACCAAACCTCTATACATGAGGCTGAGAAACGGATTTGAAAATCTCACTGAAAGACCAAGAATTTACGAAGATTAGTAAGATTATTATTTTTATGTAGCCACTAAATATTAATAAGCGAGTACTAAGGTTTTTTTATTCTAAAGCATGGTTTTGATTGATGATATTAAATAGGCATGAATTGTAATACCTAAAAAAAACAGGAGTATTTGACACGAAAATTGGTAACTCATAAACCAGAGTTAAAAACTCTCCAAAAAACAGTATACAATAGACATAATTAGGGAGATTAGAGTTTATAATAGTCATGATTCCTGAATCAGAAAACTTAAATATGTAGCTGATCTTCAGCTGGATAGCAGGCCAACTGTTCTGCTTGCAGAATATTTGAAAAGTGAATCTGTTTCCCATTTGGGATCTATTGCGCATGCGCAGGCACGCTTAGTGACAGGCGTCGCCAAGGAGCGAGTACAGACTGGAGCCAGTCTATACTGAGGCTTATGCTGGGGGTTCCCTCACCAGTAGCCTGGTTAAGGGTATGCATGGTGATGACGTAGGCATAAGGGAGTATGTAAGCGAGCATAAAATTTTTATTCTGGTAGCTAAATGCAGATCTTTTATGCCGTGGCAACCATCCATCTGTTGTCCGTCTGTCAACTTCTTATTTAAACGACTTTGACTGATTTCAATTATATGTGGCAGGAAGCATCCTCAGCCCATAGAGATCCAAGTTTGATCAAACTAAACTGATCAGTCAATTTCGCCAATGGCCATCTTGGATTTTGGCTGATTTTTAGAAATGTCTAAATATCTCTAAGCCGCTTGGCAGATTGATTAAAACCTCATGAAACGTCCGTCATCTAGGGTAAGTACCAGTTTGTTCGAGGGAACTAATGATTGGCGAAATGGTTCAGCGGCTATCTAGACTGATGTAGATTTTGTGAAAACAACTTCTCCAGAACGGCTGAATGGATGGACATGGACCAATCAAATGTATCCACTTTTTTCATTTAAATGGATTTTGAAGCCATAATTGGTTTTGTATAGCTTTTTGGGTTTACTAATTTCAGATTTGCACTTTCAAGTGTTGGGTAAATGGTGTGGTGGCCATTTTTAAACCATTTTCCCGCCAAAAACTCCCATACTAAAGCAATGGGAATTTTATAATTTCTTATTCCTGAGAACCATGAGGCTAATTTCAATTAAATTTGGCAGGACGCATCCTTAGTGCCTAGAGATTCAACTTTGTTCAAAACAACTGTAATAACAAGAACAAACTGACTGTGAAATGCAAGCCTGATGCTTGGTCTTAACTTTGTGAGTGAGATCCAGAGTCTGAATCCTCCGCCTCAGACGTGTTCCAGGGATGAAGACTGAAAAAACAGCACCTCTTTAAAGACATTTTCCAAGCCAAGTGATATCCACATGTGATCCTGTCGACTGCCAGGTATAAGGCCCACAACAAATTATGCATCAATCTCCTAAAATCTCGGACACCAACAACAACAAAAAACAAATCAACAAACACGCCCATCTTCGTATGCGATTTCAACATAACAGGCATATTCTTGAAGAAAATCATCAATAAATACTTGCCCATTCGCCAAGCCAGCCAGCTTTATAAACAAGCATTTCCCGGGGGAAAAACACCTTTCAGCTACCTAAAAAATAAAACCAAAGATTCAATAGTTAGAGCCAAAATGCCCACAAAGAAGGAAGCCGAGAACTTACACGGAAACCCCCTCATAAATTGCAACACCAAAAACTGCAACATCTGAAAACACATTGAGAAACAAAGATTCTTCAAAAGCAGCCACACAGGACTTATGTGGTCAGGTAACGGTAATCACTAGTCAACCCGGAGACAGTTAAAGCCGCCCTGGGGTATGCCATGGCCACCCTCATGGATGGCTATACCCCACTGCATATGATTTGGTCACTGCGCATGCACTGGTCCACTGGCCCTCCAGCTTAATGGACAGGTTTTTCTAAATAGGTTTTTCTAACATTTGGTTCTAGCCATGGCCGTTTGCGTGATGCCGTTGACTGAGTGGACACTTTTAGGTTGTATATATGATCGTTGCATGACTTCTTCCTCGAAATAATGGCCATGATCACAAACTTTGCTGCCATTGGAGAGCATGAAGGTTCTGCTTCCTCAAGACATCAACCGTGAGTCTGTTCAAGAAGAAAGCTACCCCAGAATTAATATATTCCTATGTACACCGGGAAAAAGACCGAGAAACATGATCTCACCATTGAATGGCTGACTCCTGCTGGACGATGCTGGGGTTGGTGGTGTAGACGATCACTGATTGGTTGAAGATGTCACACAGAAGCCGACCATTTGTCAAAAAATAATGGGATGCAGAGCCAAGAGTATAAAAGCAGCTCGCTCTGTGACATAAAGCACCGCGAACCTGTCCAGGTCTTCACGCTGACACCTCAACAACGACCCCGGTTGACGGTGCTTGTTCCACTTCTCTGCTTGATTAGTTGACAGAGAAAGGCACTGCAGAATTTCTGAGATTATCCGCTTGAAGAGGGACATCGCTTACAAAGTCGACAGCGCGAAAACCTCCTAGTAATAGTGGCCTAAATAACAGCATAAATTCTCCCGCCTTCAGAAAACTTCCATCCTTCTTGTGTTACTCAAGAAGCTTCGTGTACGGAATATCCGCGCTGTCTCCAGAAATGAAAGAAAACACCAACACAAATTCCAGTGCAGCTGAACCTGCCTGACGCTTTCCGCATTGTGATTGTCGAGAAGCACCACTGCTCACTGTCCACTTGGTGTGAAAGAACTGAGGAACTCTTAGTTCGATACTAGTCTCCGACCAAGTTCTGGTTATGCCACTTCATATCATTACACTCTGAAAGACATTTCTTCCCGTGACGGAAACATCCTTTGAAACCTAACTTCTACCGCGTTGCTCCAGTGACAGAAACATCTTGTTAAAAATAACTTCTACTGTGTCCTCTTGTAACCGCTTTCTCCACGAGGGCCTGGCTGAACATTCCATCCACTCTAAGAAGTCTTAAGGCATCGCGTGACATTTTGCCTTGGGAATATATCTACCAAGGTTGGTTTAAAGCTAGCAATCCCCGCAATATCAAAACCTAGACCTCACAAATGCTGGACTTCATGACCGTGAACCTTTTACTGCACTATTGGGACTTGAACTGTGTATGTTAAATCTTAAATGTACTTACTAATCTAGTTTTCCATTTCTTTACAGATTCCTAAATATACGGCCTTAAGCACAGTTTACATTAATTCTTCTGCTCTTTTAAGTGGCTGTTTCTTTTTTGCTTAGGAAACTTTCTAAAAGAGATAGAGCATCTTAACCATCCCCTGCAGATGACGATCTCACGCCCCGCTTAACATGAAGACAAATATTTGCGTATTATCAGTATTCCGTTTTGGGCATTTATAAACACAAATAAGGATGCTTGCCTTTGCCACCTATCTAGCGAGTGATACCCTTATCGTCAAGAAACTGAGTAGCACTGTGACCGAAGACGTACTTTCCCCACAAAAGATGCTATTTCTTCGTTTGATCAATAGATCCCGCACTTCATTTGTACTTCCCCTAGATAATGTAAAGTCGCCAGCAGGCCACAAGTCACTTGGAGTAGGAAATATTCTTAGGGCTAGGAAAGATGAGTTCCCCTGTTCACCGCATCGATCAGCTCGCCTATCTTGTGCCTGAGAACCTTGTCGCCGAACCCCAGCACCGTTGCGAACGGTTTTGATGCCGCGATGTGTCGCGCTACATGAGACCAATCCCCATGGACACACTGTTTCCAAGGCTTCGATAACCATCCTTTTGACCGCTCCTTCGGGTTTAGTGACCCTTGCATCTTTTGCTTATAGAGAAGTTTTTCCCACATAAATTCTGCACCATTGACTAGGGAACGCTAGGCATATCCCCTAGAAAAGAACAAACACTGTGGCTTGATCTTCTCCGTCGATTACTGACCCTTTTCTGTTCTTTAGACCGCTTGATCAGTCATCACCTAATTAAATGATCCTGCAGTTAACACCGGTTCTAGGCGACCGAACCAGATAACCGCCGCATCACCCAACCCAGAATCTTTCTAGTTTTCCATGACTACTAAAATTCTTCTGCGTGCCGTCTCACTACCACTCCTGAGGAAACTTCCCTCCTGCTTAGGACCCTCCCGAGAGACAGTTGTTTCCCTACCCGCCTCTCGAGTGACGATGCTCAAATAGGGTGACGCTCATCAGTTGAGCGGGACACAAATTGGAGAGAGAGAGAGAGGTTGAGCGGGACAAAATTGGAGAGAGAGAGAGAGAGAGAGAGGGAGGGAGGGAGGGAGGGAGGGAGAGAGAGAGAGAGAGCACATGGGCTCAGGCCTCGCTCAGACTGAAGGAAGCCCGAGAGAGAGAGAGAGAGAGAGAGAGCACATCAGCTCAGGCCTCGCTCAGACTGAAGGAAGCCCGCCCGGAGTAGTCAGACTGTACATCGATGAGGACAAGAATGGCAGCTCCAAGACCCACCCACCCACTCGTAGACAGTGGAGATGAGACAGGCACCCTGACCACCGGAGAGAGTCCAACCTTGTGGTTACGTCAAACTCAGGCATTCGGCCATGTCGGAAATAGCCATCCTGTCGGCCAATTTGGCCGGTGACCATTTTTGGGTTTTGGCCGATTGTTAGAAACATCTCTAAAAATCTATGAAGCCACTTGGGGGATTGATTCAAAATTTGTGAACTATCATCGAGGGCAAGAGCTGAAATTTGTTCAGAGGCACTTGATTGGCCAAATCTTTTGGCGACCATCTTGGATGGCCTAGTTTTTCCGACAACGACTTCTCCAGTACTACTGAATATATCAGGCTGAAATTTGGGAGGTATGATTGGGGAGTTATGGCGACTAAGGCCCATTAAAGTTTGTCCATGCAAAGTTGATAAATAAAAAAACATGACCGCCATGGATCAACCAAAATTTATCGTGCTTGGGCGGCAATCTTGAATTTTCTGAAACTTTCTGAAAAAATCATATGAAAGAGTACTTATTAACCATTGGTAAATTTTTCCAGTGATAGTCTCATTTTGTTTGGTTGTGCCAGGGACCGGTAATTCCAGGTGAGTGATACAGGTCCCTTGGGCATCTGGATTATAATTTTTTTATGGAATGATGCACTCTTGGCCTGTAAATGGACATTTCTCAAGACCCCTGTAGAGGCTGTTTTTGGCCGACTTGGCTAGTAAATGGTTACCTGAATTATTCAAAGCTTTTAGTTTAGGGTGTGGCTTGGGAGGGATTCCTTAGCTGATATCAGGCATCCGTATCAAAATTGTACAAATGCAAAACCCATATAAGACCAACATTGGAATGACTGGTTATCATACCAGTCATTCTAGTGGTAAATTTTCAAAAATAGTCTTGTTTTGTCTTGTGAGTGTAGTTTCTTGAAGAGAGCTGCAAAGGTGTGTTTTGGCCCACTTGACCATTAACCTGCCTCTGCAGTGGTCCTGGGAAATGCCCATTTGCAGACCAAGAGAAGACCATTTAAAAAATGTTACCAATGGAATGACTGGCTCAATAATCGAGCCAGTCATTCCAGCGATAAATTTTTTTTAAATAGTCTTCTCTTGGCCTACAAATGAAAAATTTTTAAAAGAAAATTAAAATTTTCTTGACCAAATTTGAACATGAAAGCTTTTATGTGTTAAAGTAATTTACCCTAATATACAACATAGTTATGATGTTATAGAATTAATAATTAACCCTTTCACCGATAATTAATAAATAATAAAATTGTGTTGAGAATAATTTAGCAGTAAATTGTATAAATTAGGCTGCTTTTGCACCCCAATGCTTTGATATTTCGAGTGCAGTTTTGTGCACACAATTTAGTACAAATTTTGACCCATTACTAACGCTTTCACCGTAAATTCACTTGTCTTAAATGTCTAAGCATATCAAAGACTAGTTGATTTAAGGAATGGATATTATCAGCTTATAATTAATTTAACGTGTTTCTAAAACCTAAACAGAAACATGTTAGGTAGTATAATTTCGAACACAATATAAGAAATGTATTGGATGTTTTGAACAGTCATAAATGAATTGGAAGGCATTGCTGACTTAGGGTAGGCCGAAATATCTTCCAATCCAATTATGTGTAGAAACATGAACTTCTTATTTCTGCGCTATACTATAAGTTATGTAATCAACAGGTGTACTATATATTATGATATCTCTATTCCTATTCCTATGAATTCCAGCATGTGACCAAACTTTTATAAGATCTCTGCAAATCATAATATAGTACTGTTTGTATCAAAAGCGAGAGAGAGAGGGGTATTTTATCAGATTTGTTCTGTCCTAAAACTTCCGCTTCTTGCGTGTGTGTGTCTGTAAATGACTGCCACCTTATGAAGAACCATTAAGGTGGTCATTAATGACAGGTGGCTTGATAATACATGTGACTAAAAATAGTTTATACGTTTAACCCTTTAACTCTCAGATTTGTTTTTAAAAAATTAAAATTTTCTCATAAAATATCCATTTGCAAAGAGAAGACTATTTTTGAAAATTTACGACTGGAATGACTGGCTCGGTTATTGAGCCACTCATTCCAGCGATAAATTTTCACAAATAATCTCTTGGTCTGCAAATGGACATTTCTCAAGACCACTGCAGAAGCAGATTTGGGCCAGTAGGAGTGTTATATGGTTTAGGGCCACAAGATTCTTTATGACGTTCGGAATAGTCTGTGGATTATTTTGAAACTAATTAGACTGGGAGCTGTTGTGCAGGCTATGGCAGCAAAACGTTCCAGTCAAATTAGTTTCAAAATATTTAATTACTTCTCTATTGTTTTCTTGAAATGGAGCCACTTGATTGTAAGATTTGAAGTATTATGACAGTTTGTTTTTATGACGAGCTTAATCTTAAAGAACAGCTGTCTTGGCCTCAAAAGATAGGATGTCCTTGAACAGGTCTGACCATATATTGTTGATGGTATTTAGGACTATTACAAGAAAAATATTTTGAAAACAATTTAACTGAAAGTCGTTGCTGACACCTTCAGTAAAATTGTTTCCAAAATATTCAACCAATATTTCTATTTTATGTCTTAATCATTTACCATGTAAGCTGGCAAAAAATGTCTTGAGTGCCTATTTGCAGGCCAAGAGGACTTTTTTAAATTTACCACTACAATAACCGACTTGATAACCGAGCCAGTCATTCCAGTTATGAAATAAAAATAAAAATCTTGGCCTGCAAATGAACAAATTCTATGAAAAAATGTTCGTGCTTTAACTAAGTTCTGTAGTAGTTATAGTTAAAATAGGGTCAAATCAAATTGATAAATATTTACCTGTACAGGAATAACATTCATGTTTATGGCCGCAGTCAGTGCTCAGTAATATATCAGTGCCTAGTTTAGTCAGTGCCTGCCTTAGATTGTCCTGCATGTGTCAATACTCCTGTGCTTCTAACATACAGTGTGCGCAGTTGTTAAATAGAACTAAATTTCAATTGCTAATTTTATGTTTAAAATTTTTAATCAATCTTCTAATGGATGAAACTTCACCATTGCTTGAGAAGGAGACAAGGAAGACAGGTGATCAAACTATTGCTGTGGATAATATACAAATAATTGCCCTCACCCCGGAGTGGAAGAGGGTATGGTGATCGTGTCTATCTGTCTGTCTGTCTGTTCCCGCCTTCTTCTATGTCTCTGTCTGTCTGTCTATCTATCTGTCTTTGTCTGTTGAGCGATCGGCCGGCGGGCCTGCCTAATCCTGCCTGTCTGTTCATGTGTCTTTCCACCTGTCTGTTAGCACATTGATGTCCATGTCAGATATCAAAGTGTTTTGTACCCTACATTTGAATTTTTCAGTAGACATATTATGTAAGGATGAAGTGTCATGATTTTGTTTCATCAAGATATGTCCATATTTGCCAGAGTTGTCCCCTTGAAAATCTTAAAATTTGTCAAAAACTTACTGTCCGGGACACATCTCAGTTTTGAATGTACATTTAAGACATCCCTTTTCAATGGACATATTAGATGGAGACAAAGCATCATGATTTCGTTTCGGCAAGAACCATCTATTATATCCAGAGTTATCCGTCCTTGAAAAGCTTCAAATACGTCAAAAAATATTTATCTGTGCAAGATCTCAGAGTTTTGAACGTACATTTGAAATTTCTTTTTCAGTGGATATACAGTAGTATGTTGAGAGGAAGTGTCAGGATTTAGTTTCATTGAGATCCGTCCATGTTTCTCATACTTATTCCCCATGAAAATTGTAAAATTTGTAAAAGATTTCATGTCGTTGCTGGTCACATAAAGGTTTGTCACTGGACATAATAGGTGGAGATGAGTATCATGATTTGGTGTTATCAAGATCTGTACATATTTGCCTGAGTTATCACCCTGAAAAGCTTAAAGTTTATCAAAGATGAGAGTATTAAGACACGCTAGCTGGCCCTCTTGTTTTAGCAAATGTTATAATAGCCTATATTACCTCCTGGTAATCACAGAATGTTCTTATGATGGTGTGTATGCACTCAAACTTGCAAACACAAATAGGCATACACATGTGTATGTACATAAACGCACACACACGCACGCACGCACGCACGCACGCACGCACGCACGCACACACACTCGCTTAGTTCATAGCCATCCTATGTGGATAATGCACCGTATGCTCATTGGAGAGCATTCGGATGAATTTTGGCCCCAGATTAAAGTCAGTAAGGACTCGCTTCGGCGACCCGGAAGGATGTAAGAACGGTATATCGCTATAAAGTTAAGATATTGTGTTGTGAATTGTGTTTCCCATAGTGAAAGGTGACTCCAGTGACTGCTCAATGCAACAAAAATGCAGTGTGTGAGACAGCATCCTCAGCCGGGATCCCATGATTGCCATTGCAATCCTATGTCCCCTTAAGCCACCACCACTTCTGGCCGCAATGCCTTTAACATCGTTATGTGATCCGAGTAACCATAATGATATTCAACTGAACAGTGCTTATTTGTACATTTTAATTTAATTTATTTGTTGTGTCTAATCTTGTGGTTTGAAACGATTAAAAATACTAAAATAATTATTTATTCTTTAGGTGCTGTGAAAAAATGGCTTCAAAGCGTATCATTTTTCGTGTATCTCAGCCATTTCCTGTCCGCATGGGCAAGTATTATAAAAAGCAATATTTCTTAAATAAGGGACTGAACTAGTTTACAGCTTTAGCATTTAGGCTTCTGTTAGTATGTTTTGTATTAACATTCTAACCCTCAGATTTGTTCAAGAAAATTTAAATTTTCTCATAGAAAATATCAATTTGCAGACGAAAAGAAGACTGTTTTTGAAAATTTACCACTGTAATGACTGGCTCGTGAACCGAGCCAGTCATTCCAGTGGTAAATTTTCAAAAACCGTTCTCTTTGTCTGCAAATTGATATTTCTCAAGACCACTGCAGAAGCCGTTTTTGGCTGATCTAAGGGCTATAGGGTTAAGCTTCCATCGGTATGTTTTGTATTAAGTATGGTTAAGCTTGGGCTCATTCAATCTGTAAATGCAGGTGATATGACGGATTATCTGAGATTCGATAGTAATGCTGTGGATGTTATTTTCGCAATACACCACCTTAATGTGTATTATTTACCTTTTTTATGTTTAAGTTATTCTTAATTGTCTGACTATTGTAACCCAGCAGAGAATAATTTCAATGTGCAATAACTCTGGATATGCAGAATATTTTGAAAACAATTTGATTGAAATTTGTTAGTCGCTTAAAATGTTAACTTATTTATGAACTGCAAATCTTAATCTTTCCTTAGTGAAGGTCTATTTGCGAGCCAGGAGAAGACTAGTTTGAAAAGTTTACCACAGGAATAACTGGTTCGGGTATGGCAAATTCAAGTGATAAATAAAACAAGGACAAATTTGTCCAATACCCGTGTCGTTGAAATATTTTTCAGTCAGGCCGCCGTTAGGTCAAACGTGTCTATTTTTCAAACAAAGTTGCTGATGAGTTGAGTTTTAATTTTTGACAGTAAAATTGGCATATGTCATCAGGACCCAACAGACAACACGCATCAACCCATGTTAGGAAAAGATCGCTCCATTAGAATTATTGAAAATGTCTATTTTGCAAACAATGTTGCTGAAAGCTGTTGCTATTGAGTTATAGCCTTTAGCCACAGGATTGGCATACATCTTCGGGACCACAGGGACTTGGCATATGTCTTTGGGACCACAGGGACAAGTTTCCACCCAAGTTTGGAGAAGATTGCACCAGTAGAACCAGAGATATTTTGAAAACTGTTGCTAAAAGTGGTTGTTGAAGGTGTTTTAAACCCCAAAATTTGCAGATCAGCTCGTGACCCCACATGCATACTTGCCTCCAAATTTGGAGATGATCACTCCAGTAGAACTAGATTCAACAACAAGATGAAAAAGAAACACTCCAGGCTCGCATATACCCTTGCGTCTGGGGGTTACAAACAACATACTGACCCTGCAGCCTGGAGTTGTCCATGTGTCAGGGAAGCCTGGCCTTTCTAGCCATACTGGTTGGTGCCTATCATGCCTATGCCTATGTTCTTGAATGCATGGTTTAAATGCGCTAGAGTTGGATTGTGCAAGAAGTAGCTCTGTAGAGAGAACAAGCATCAGACTACGTTGTTAGTATCCTTATACCCATGCATCTAGTGATGTGGGTAAAATATAGTCATCACATGACCTGCAAATAGACACTTCTCAAGACCAGTGCAGAGGCTGGTTTAACCATTATACAGTTAACATTGCTTTCACCAGGGAGACCGCATGTGGGGCTTTGCAGTCGGCCTCTTTCTCATTCAAATTGCACCAGAGTCCCTGCAGTTGACTGCTATTTATGGCCTCAGTGTAGGGGGCGCTGTTCTGCTTTTCGGAGCCGTTATCGGTGATTGGATAGATCGCAATCCACGACTCAAAGGTATGTATGTAGCAATGGTAACTGTTTTAATATTATGGGAGTTAAAAATTAAATCTGAATAATTTTTTTGGCAATTAGCAACTCCTAAATTAACATGTTTCCGAAAAGTAGCAATGTCTTCCAATCCAATTATGTTTACAATATTCACCAGTACCTTGGATTTTGTTTTGTAAATATGTTAAGTTATTTCTGGGCTATATTGTAGGTGGAACTATTGATCAGTTGGTTCATCGTTACAAGGAAAGTGCAAATTAAAGTACTCTTAAGAACTTAGTTAAAATATTTTCAAAGAATTCTTTTAAGATCGTTGCAAACATTTTATCATTTTCACAGACATCGGACAAACTTTAAAAAATCATTGCCTCTTGGCCTGAAGATAGACATTGAAAAATTAGAATTTTTATTAAAAAATATTTATTATTAAAGAGTTAACAAGATTGATAGAATCTTGGTCACTGCGGATGAAGCATGAAAAGTAGGTCACACTGAGCTTAAGCTTACAAATGACGCACACGCCAAGTTTGATTGCCGTATATGAAAAACACTTGAACTGACAGCCCGGAAGAAGCGTCTGCGACTGACGGACTAGCTGTTAACTAACTAAGTCACATGACAGATTATTGACCTATTCTGTATCTCTCAACACTTTAACACTCATATCAGCCAAAAACGGCTTCTGCAGTGGTCTTGAGAAATGTCCATTTGCAGACCCAGAGAAGACTATTTTTGAAAATTTACCACTGGAATAACTGGCTCGATAACCGAGCCAGTTATTCCAGTGGTAAATTTTCAAAAATAGTCTTCTTTTGGTCTGCAAATAAAAATTTTCTATGAGAAATTGGAAATTTTCTTTGAAGAAATTCAAGAGTTATTGGGTTAACTCATGTGAATGCAAGGATACTGTTTTTGTTTCTGTATTCCAGCCTTCAGGTGTCAAAGACAATCATTTCTGATTGAATGAATAAAGCATTGTCACACCAAAGCAACGCGACACGACACCTGAAGCGACGCTAGCGTTATCACGACCTATCGCTTCCTAGTGGTGTAGCAGCGTCGTTGTGTTGTTATGTGAAATATATTGAAGCATCTGATACAATACCAAATCTTTGATGATATCTCAAAAAACTGGACACAAATTTTCAACGACTTATATTTGAAAACTGACAGAATGGTTTCCTAAATCAAAGTCCTCTAATGATGACTCCACTGTAAGGACAGAAATGTCAAAAATGTCTGAACCACTAGGAAGCCTTTTCCCCAAAATTTTGAAGAAAAAAAATTTCAAGAATTGAGGAAATTGACAAAAACCTTCACACATGGTTTGTTAAATACAGAATCCAGTAAAATAACAAAAATGGTCCTAGAGAACCGGAAAAACGTCTCTGTCAAAAATGCTGGACCAATCAGAAGCAAGATCTCCCATAGCAACTTTTCTAAGCCAATCAGAAGCCAATTTCACAACCGATCGGCTCCTAGATTCACTATGAAAAGGCCCCATAGGAGCCGTGTTGGGCCATTCAGGCTTTTCGTCTACATACCCAGTAGAAGACGTTGGGTTATATAATCGTCGTATACGTAGTAATTAGTCTGGAAAAAAACCCCAAATGTTTACCAACAGTCACATGATTGGAATACTCCTGATCGTTGCTCAGTAGTATGTAATGGCGATTTGGTAGCAACTGGAAAGATTTTAACCCTTTCACCCTCAAATTTGTTTAATAAAACCTTTCTCATAGACAATGTCCATTTGCAGACCAAGAGATTATTTTGAAATTTTATCACTGGAATGACTGGCTCGATTTTAAGAATAGTCTTCTCTTGGTCTGAAAAGGAAAATTCCTAAGACCACAGCAAAAGCCATTTTTGGCCGTCTTGAGACCTAAAGTATGTTTTAAAACAAGATGACAAGTGGTCGATTAGCCAAGTATGTCACTTCCATGACCATCAAAATTAGCCATCACATAATTCCGCTGTGTATCAGGCGTAAAAGGTATAGGCTTTTTGTCCTGTGGCATTGGTGTGGTACGCGCGGAAGCATTTGTGGGCTCTGATGCTAGGTGCTTTCACCAGTTGTGGGTTGGATTCCCCGTGAATTGCTAAATATATTATTTGTCGTTTACCCCTTCATTGCTATGTGGTCGATGGTTAAATATTACTAAAGTTGAACACTAAATTCTGTACAATATCAGGTTCTTTAGCAAATAGGTAATTTTTAATGGAATTTGTATTCTGAGATTGTGCTTATATCTTTCATTCACAGCTGCGCAAGTCACATTGGTCATCCAAAACAGCAGTGTTATTCTTTGTGCCGTCACAATCTGCATCTACATGATATTCAAAGAGGATATCTCACAACAGCTTGGTGGTCATCTATCGACTGTCTTCCATGTGATTATAATCATTTTTGCCATCTTTGCTCGATTGGGCAGTGTGGGGAATAAAATCTCCATTGAACGTGACTGGATCATTGAGATATGTGGTCGCGATAAAGACGTACTTGCTAGTAAGTGTATCTTGTCTTGTTTCCTGGCTGGCTTTAATTAATTATGATTGCTGCAAGCCACCAGACAATAATTTCATTGGACAATAACTCTGGACCTGTTGAATATTTTGAAAACAATTTGACTGTGCCACCAATAACTCAGTCAAATTGTTTTCAAAATATTCAGCATATCAAGAGTTAAACCTAATGGAAGGTGTAGGCTGTAGACATTTAGAAATCAGACAATTAATCTTGTACTCTCAGTGGTTAGGCGTAAATGGTTAATGGAGGGATCCAATCAGTCACTCAAGTATCTGACTTCTATGTTACGTCACTAGTCAGTTAATTAGTCATAATATAACTGTCATGCAAATCGAAGTCTTCCCCTAGTGTACAAATCGTGTGTCTTTGATAAGTTTACAAATTAATAAAAATGCTGTTGAATATTTTGAAACGCATCAGACTGGGAGCTGTTGCTACCATAGGGAGCAACTTCACCCAGGCAAATTACTTTAAAAATATTCAGCAGCTTAGCTGTATAGTTTACCCTGAAATTTGTGTTCTGGGAATTCAGTATTCAAAGTTCCAAATCAATTCCAACATGGGTAAAAAGTGGTTGGAGCTTGGCTAGAAATGGGTGGGGCTTAGCTAGAAATGGGTGGGGCTTAGCTAGAAATGGGTGGGGCTTAGCTAGAAATGGGTGGGGCTTGGCTAGAAATGGGTGGGGCTTGGCTACAAATGGGTGGGGATTGGCTAGAAATGGGTGGGGCTTAGCTAGAAATGGGTGGGGATTGGCTAGAAATGGGTGGGGCTTGGCTAGAAATGGGTGGGGCTTGGCTAGAAATGGGTGGGGCTTAGCTAGAAATGGGTGGGGCTTGGCTAGAAATGGGTGGGGCTTGGCTAGAAATGGGTGGGGATTGGCTACAAATGGGTGGGGCTTAGCTAGAAATGGGTGGGGATTGGCTAGAAATGGGTGGGGCTTAGCTAGAAATGGGTGGGGCTTGGCTAGAAATGGGTGGGGCTTGGCTAGAAATGGGTGGGGCTTGGCTAGAAATGGGTGGGGCTTAGCTAGAAATGGGTGGGGATTGGCTAGAAATGGGTGGGGCTTGGCTAGAAATGGGTGGGGCTTAGCTAGAAATGGGTGGGGCTTGGCTAGAAATGGGTGGGGCTTGGCTAGGAATGGGTGGGGCTTGGCTAGGAATGGGTGGGGCTTGGCTAGAAATGGGTGGGGCTTAGCTAGAAATGGGTGGGGCTTGGCTAGAAATGGGTGGGGCTTGGCTAGAAATGGGTGGGCCTTGGCTAGGAATGGGTGGGGCTTGGCTAGAAATGGGTGGGGCTTGGCTAGAAATGGGTGGGGCTTGGCTAGAAATGGGTGGGGCTTAGCTAGAAATGGGTGGTATAGCTAGAAACGGGTGTGACATAGCTAGAAATGGGTGTGGGATGGCTAGAAATGAGTGTGGCTTAGCTAGAAATGGGTGTGGCATAGCTAGAAATGGGTGTGTGATGGCTAGAAATGAGTGGGGCATAGCTAGAAATGGGTGGGGCTTACCTAGAAATGGGTGGGGCTTAGCTAGAAATGGATGGTGCTTAGTTAGAAATGGGTGTGACATAGCTAGAAATGGGTGTGGCTTAGCTAGAAATGGGTGTGACATAGCTGGAAATGGGTGTGTCATAGCTAGAAATGGGTGTGCCATAGCTAGAAATGGGTGTGCCATAGCTAGAAATGGGTGTGGCATAGCTAGAAATGGGTGTGGCTTAGTTAGAAATAGGTGTGCCATAGCTAGAAATGGGTGTGACATAGCTAGAAATGGGTGTGGCATAGCTAGAAATGGGTAAGGCTTACCTAGAAATGGGTGGGGCTTAGCTAGAAATAGGTGTGGCTAGCTAGAAATGGCTCCCTCTATCCTGAACTTAGAGGATATATTATTGACCTTTAATGCTCTGTAAATTTTACATTGTATATTTGATAGACATGAGTGCTGTACTCCGACGAATCGACTTAGTGACAAAGATCGTGGCGCCGATCGCTACAGGTCAGGTTATGGGCTTCACCACAAGCATTATTGCTGCCATCGTTATAGCGGGATGGAACCTCGTATCAATGTTTGCTGAATATTTCCTCATCTGGAAAGTATATATCAGGGTTCCTACCCTTGCAGTGAAGCGATACAAGAAAGGTATTTAACAATTTGTATTGGGGTATTTTGAGTTCTGACCCTGGTTTACTAATGATACATGGTGTTATTATATTCTCTGGAGGCATTGTATTTTTTGCATACATCCATGTATCCATAAGCTGGCTATGGGACTAGGAAGTAGCCAAAAATATCTTTTTCAGTCAGTTCATCAATCCCTTCATATGCACGGTTTGCTGACCATGTGTGCATCTGAGCAGATTTGTGGCTTTTCTTCGATAACTCACCTTTCCAGAGTATCCATCCATCATCAGACTTCCTATGACGTCATAATGAGCTCAGCGTGTGTATGATGACGGAGAATCATTACATCACAAAGGGTTCTATATAGACTGTCATTAAATCTCAAATGGTACGACACGTTGTATGAATTGTATGTCTTTGTAATTCTTTGCTATTTAATAAACATGCTGTTGAATATTTTGAAACTAATTTGATTGGACGCTGTGAATTTATTTTGTAGTGTTTGGGGTATATATCATTCTATGTCTAAAATAGAGAGAAAAACAAAGGTGATTAGAAATTTAAAGGTATTACAGTCAAACGTCCCAAAACCAAACCGACATGGGATTGGCAAATCTGTCAGTTTTAGAGATGTTTCCAGTTTACAGATGTTAAGTTATTATGTAAGAACTCAATCCAGACTAAGAAATCTGGTCAGATTAGAAATTTCTATGCTTTAGGGAGGTTTTACTGTACCATATTGTGACATATTTTTTTCTGCAGTTAAAGCTGACTCAGAGAATGAAAAAAATGAACTAAATAACGAAGACGAAACAGAGGACAACATAGACAGAGAAAAACGTGAGCTTACTGACAATCATGCATCGAACACTGATGGTGCGATAGTATCAGTAACAAACCAACCTACAAATATAGATGGAACAGATAAGGATCAAGTAAATGCAAAACTAGTGGATGATAACCCACATGAAAAGCATAAAATAGATGTGCTTGATGGCGAGGATGAAATCAAGGATGGCGACCATGCGCGCACATCATCAGACTGTAACTTATTCTGCTCCCGTGTGTGTCATAGTTTCATTGTGCTTTATAACGGATGGAAAACATACATTAGATATCAAGTAGCATTCGCGGGCGTCGCTTTGGCATGTCTCTACATGACAGTGCTAGGATTTGATAATGTCACGACAGGTAAGGTTTATTCCTCTGGACACATGTAAATTAATTTATTCTATTGGGTTACCTGTATTGTTGTCGAATTTAACTGTCTGACTGCTGAGTTTTTGCAGACAACATTCCAAGGGTTATATCTCTGGACCTGCTAAGTATTTTGAAAACAATTTGACTGAAAGTTGTTGGTAACTCAGCCATCAATAACATTCAGTCAAATTGTTTTCAAAATATTCAGCAAATCAGGAGCTTTTATATGCCTGCACTTCGTGCGTTCGTATTATGTGATGGCGTCCATCAGTCCGGTTCGTGCCATATCTCGAAAAGTTTGTAACATACGCTCACAATTTCTATGTCAGCAAATGGATTTGGGATAGACGAAGTGTCATGATTGTATTTCGACAAAATCTTTCTACATTCCTCAAAAGAATCTCCCTTGTGCTAAAATTTGTCAAAATCATGCCCGAGCCAGACATGTGTGTCTCTGAACAATTTTTGCCCATGTAACACTGTACTTCAACAACTGTCTTTATTGCGGGAGTTTCACAAAATGTTGTTCATGGTAATTCACTTTTCCAAAGTATCCATCGATGATTTGATGTCATATGATGTGATACTCAGGTAAGCGGCGTGTAGGATGACATCATAATCATTATATCATAAATGATTCTATTAGGCCCGTCTTTAACTCTTAATATTCCGACATGTACAAATTGTGTCTGCTATTTAATAAACATGCTGTTGAATATTTTAAAACTATTTTGACTTGGCGTATTGCAGCAACAGCACCCAGTCAAATTAGTTTCAAAATATTCAACAGCTTACCTGTATAATTTTCTGGAAATTGATAGTCAGGGAGTTCAGAGATCGATCGATCCCAACACGATCGAGGTGTGGGTGGAGCTTATCTAGAGATGGGCGGGGCATAGCTAACAATGGAAATGTCCATTATTGTCTGGTAGCTTGTAGCAGCGAGACGGGTAATAAAACATGCTATTCTCTGATTGTTTTATTTAGAGATTTCTAACTATTTCCGTGGGAACCTTTTAGATATAAGCTGCCATTCAAATAAAAACTGGAGCAATGTGACCTCGTTTCTGGAGTATATACGTCAATGGATGATCTAACCCATTAACGGTTAAGCTGGCCAAAAAAACCCTCTGTAGTGGTCTTGTGACATGTCCATTTGCAGACTAAGAGAAGACTATTCTTTTAAATTTACTACTGCAATAACTGGCTCAATAACTGAGCCAGTCATTCCAGAGGTAAATTTTGAAAAAAACAGTCTTAAATTACTTGTAAATGAACATTTAATAAGAAAAATGTGATTTTCATGACCATATTTGACCTTGACAGTTACTTTAATCAGCCAGCAGGTCTTGAACTACTTCTACTAAATTTGCCGAGTATAATCATCTAGGTATCTAACTTCTGCAACTTATATTTATGGGATTTACGATTTCGAATCGATAATAAAATATTTTTAAATGCCCACCATAATTGGACTACCGGTGTTAATGTATTGATTATTTTCAGGTTATGCGTATTCACAAGGTATTAGCGAGTGGGTGTTGGGACTCATAATGGCGGCTGGTGCACTAATTGGAATAATTGGAACACTTGTGTATCCTATCTTCCGTCGTAAAGTCGGCTTGGAGCGTACTGGTCTATTTTCTATGTCATCAGAAATCATCTGCCTATCTTTGTGTGTTGTGTCGGTGTGGGCACCTGGAAGTCCTTTTGATCCTCTTTATTTCTCAAGGGCTGATGAAAGTGCTAATTTAACAGTGTTTACCAATTGTTCTTCGACACTGGAGTCTGATACTAGTCTGCAGTACATTTCATTACAGAACACAACAGAAACCTCACAAGGAAATGGTACAAACCCTGAGGACTGCAATAGCCTACCAAAGTCTTACGTCTCGCTAATATTCCTGATGGTCGGAATTGTCTTGGCAAGATTTGGTAAGTACAGTACAGCTCTGAAATATTCCAAAACAAAATAAAAACGCAAAAACTAATTGCTTAACCCTGTGGCATCGACGGGACGTATTATCGGCTTGAAAAAATGACGTTGCTAGTCCGACGGGACGTATTATCGACAAGAGACAATTAGACACCGGGAGCGACGGGACGTATTATCGGCTCAAGCTACCACCAGTTTTCGATCGCTAAATACACAAGCTTTACGGGAGTTTTATCCAATCAAACTTAGCGTTACATTACGGCAGAAGGCTGAATTTTCTAATTCCACTGTTGATTGGTCAATTCACTTTGTTTACAAATTTTTGCGGGAAAATATAAATAGATCTTTGTGAATGAAATAGTTTGCGTAAAAATGTCGAAGATGACGAAGCAATTCCTTTATTTAAGCGAGTACCCGCTAGTACCCGTTTATCCGGATAGATGGAATCGGGTATTATTATTATTATTATCATTATTATTAGAGAGCTGCTCAACGATTGGGCAAGCTGGAAAATCTTTATAAACGGCATCCTATACTAGCAGCGTCATATATAATACGGAAATGCGAACGCGACCCGCTCTCGGTAGTTAAGAAGATCGCGAATTTCGTTCGTTATCTTTGTCACGTGATATGATGTTACAGATTATGACAGTTAGTTTAATTTTAATGAAACTTCAGTTTCCACGCTTTTAAATTATTTTATAATGACAATTTGCCATTACTGAATAACTGAAAGCCTCTCAAAATTACTGAACATCCATCATGGTGAAATTATTTAAAATCAATGGTCGAGTGGAGTTTAGGTATTGAGAGACACTTGCCAATAATTTGAAAAAACATCACATATCCCCCAACTAGTATATATATATATATATATATATATATATATATATATATATATATATATATATATTATAGTAGGGGGATATGTGTTAGTGGTATGCATGGACAAAAATTCAAAGGCCAGTGGTCTGGAACCTTGAAGGACATATCAGCATAGACAATACAATTGTTTTAAAGATATTGACCACTGTGGAGATATGGTTCACATGGGGACAGAACGAGGGTGGGGGGGATTGGGAGATGCCCCCCCCCCCGACCCCTTTTTTCCTCTCCCACTGTTTAGACTCCCACCCCACCCAGGTCAAAACACATTCCGACACCCCAGTTATTGCGCTTGATTGTCCTGTCCATTTTTGTCAATCTTACTGGGGTTTGCTGCTGTTCATGTTGCAATGTTATTAAGGTATCTATCCTTTTATTTTTCAGCTTGAAACACCATTTGAGAGAAAAATGAAAGCAAATTTAAACTTGATGATTTTTATAAACCCTGTAACACTTAAATTTGCTAAAAAAAATTACATCTCAGTAAATATCCATTTCCAGACAAAGAGAATCTGTTTGAAAATTTACCACTCGGTTATTGCGCCAGACATTACAGTCGTACTTTTTCAAAAATATTCTCATGATCTGCAAATGGCCATTTTGCAAAGTCACTGCTGTAGCCATTTTTGGCCGGCTTGTGTGTTATAGGGGTGAAAATATTTAAATACTGTATTGTGTAAACTACCAGTGCAAATGTCAAATAAAGTTCTCGAAGTGAGAGGGAGAGAGAATCTCATATTAGGTAATCAGACTGGACTATGTATAGTAGATTTGTTGAATATATCGAGTCCAATTTGATTGGAAGCTGATGCTGCTTTAAGCAACAATAGATTCCAATTAAATATATCACAATATACTCAACAGATTACTTTTTTAGACTTCAGGATCTTTACCCTTGTCCTGCAAGGGGAAGGGGGTATTTATTACATTTGTGTGCGTCCGGTATTGCATCTAAAATATTGATCCTACTGGTTTCAAATTTTAACGCAACAAAGCAACATAACCTAAACAAGGATTTCCCGAAGTTGTCTGATATGGACAAAAACCCAGGATCCAGATTGGATACACATTTTAATCTATGGACATCTCGGAAACTACTGGTTAGATTTTGCTCAAATCTTGACAAAGTAGAGGGCCATACACTATGATTTAACAAATTTGGATGTGCTAAAAATTAATTTTAAAACCGCTATGTACATTGTGAGAAAAATGGTAGGGTAGTCTTGGCAGTGGTTTACAATCTCTGATTACTGGTGTTCATAATGTTATCTATCAAGCATCAAGTCCCGACAACACTGTTGTGCTTTAAAAATTGAATCTACCCGTCAATGGAATCTAAGTGATAACTAGATTGCTTGGTCGATAATGCATTATAGCAGAACCCATGTTCACCACTTTGACCTCGTTACCCCATCCAATCCCTGAGGGCGGAGCCAAATGTAAATGCCCTCTTGCTGCCTTGCACTCCATAATCACATACCAAATTTGTTTGAATTCCAACCACTGATTTTGGAAGAGTTGCATTACACAGAGACTGGAGTGGATTGTTGTGGAAAATCTGGATGTCATAAGGGGAAATGATCTGTTAAAGCAGGATTTAAAAATTAACATGAGCCAGAGGATAGTAGAAATTGACTATGACTAGAACAATTTGTAACCGACCAGCCTGATGGTAACAATTTGATATGTCAATGGTCAAGGTGGCCAAAAAATGTCATTGCTGTGATCTTCAGAAATGTAGATATTCAGAGCAAGATAAGACTATTTGTAAAAATGTACCACTAGAATGACTGGCTCGATAACCGAACCAGTCATTCCAGTATTAAAATTTCAAAGATAGTCTTCCCTTGGTCACCAATGAAAATTTCATGGGCTAAAGTAGAATCTAGTAATCCTGCTAGAGACATGTAGTGGCTCATTTGGCCTTAATTTCAATTCATGGAGAGGGTGTGTGAGAGCGATCTTTTGAACACCCACTCTTCCCCTGCAGAAAATTCACAATTGTATGGTAACCCATATCAAATTCCTTTGAATTCCACACAATAGTTTGGGAGGAGTTAGCTAGCGTGATGGACAGTTTTTCGGATATTTGTCCTTTGGACCCCATCCCCTGACCCACAGGGGGCGGAACCAAATCTAAATATGGTCTTACAAAGCTCAATCATGGGTAACCCACATACCAAATTTGGTTGAATTTCACCCACCTGTTTGGGAGGGGATAGCATGATGGGCCTACAGACGGGTAGATGGAGGCGATTATAATACCTCCATTTTTTCAAAACATGGGGATCATGAAAGGACCCAAGGCGATAAGATACAGGTAGGTAATTAATTCAAAATCTTTATACAAAAATGTAAATTTCTTTTGGATTGAGAAATTAGGCTACCACCATCATTGCCCACGGCACATTGTTTCCAGGATTTGTCGGTGAAAGGGTTAAACATAGCAAAGACTGGCATTGACAAGTGGGCATGGCAGAAATTTGGATTTTCTAATAGAGGAATCCACTTTTAGCTCTGCCCTGTCTCTAGGTAAGCTCCATCCATGATTTGCGTGTGTTGGGTTCAGTTTATACACTTTGAATCCTAAATTCCCAATTCCATGATTACTATAGATACAGCTAACCTGTTCAATATTTTGAAAAAAATCTGACTTGGGCCAGTTCAATTATTCAACAGAATGTTTAGTAAATGGCATACAATTCGTACAACTGACAGACTTTACAAAGTGCATGACGGACTTAGCTACGTCATCCAATAGATATTTTGATTGTGATGTCAGCCTATATGTGACGTAATTCATTATGATGTCATATACTTGGGTGACAGATTGGATTCATCTATTATTTAACCTTTTCTCATTTTCACCGACAAATCCCTGAAAAAGTATGACGCTTACAGTATAAAATTTATTCTATTGAATATTTTGAAATTAATTTGACTGAAAGCCATTGCTGCCTAAGGCAATTTGCAGTCAAACTAATTTTAAAATATTCACCAGTTTTCCTTTATGGTATCATTAAAATGAGGTATGCGGAATTCAACGGAAAAAGGGTTAATCTTACCTTGCTCGTGTGCAGATTTATGTTGTATATTTCACTGCCGTCGAATCATATTTGCGTCATTCTTGGCTGATTCATTGCGATGGAGCCTAGTGTATACGGTGTCTCCGAATTCATAATCATATCAGTAATTCACATTAACAATTTTGATTGAATTCCACCAAAAGCTTTTGGGGATGGATGGATAGACAGATGAATGGAGGCAATTGCAATATCCCAGCAGTCTTATTTTACACAGATCAACAAATTTATCTCTTTATAAAATCCATGTTTGGAAATCCATCAGCCCAATTAGCAGAAGAGTCTCTGATGTTTTTAAGCCATTGTCTGCTCACCTTAAGAAAATAGGAACAACAAGTTAGAAATAGGCAAATTCTAAGAGTTATATTAAGACTTTAACAATCAAATTTGTTCATGAAAATTTCCATTTTCTCATAGACAATGCCCATATGCAGACCAAGAGCCAGTCATTCCAGTGATACAGTTTCAAAAATAATGTTACTTTGGTCGGAAAATTGGCATTTTCCTAGACAACTGCAGCAGTTTTGGTTTGACTCAAATGTTAGATGGTTAACAATATACATGTATGGCGCAGGGTCATAGGGATGTACTGGTAAGCACTATGACCCGACAACGGCTGTTATGGTCATACACGGCCCTCAGATTTTAGCGCAGAAATGAGTAATATAATAAATGGTGGGCATATATAGTCCAAAAAGGGAGTATGACTACTAGTTACTGGATTAACCTTTTCAATCGACAAGAGTGAATAATAAATTTGTTACAAATGTTTAAATTCTGTTGAATATTTTGAAACTAATTTGACTGGAAGCTGGCTAAGGCAGCACCAGGTTCAAACTGGATTCAAAATATTCAACATCTTACCTTTATAATGACTGTAAACGTGAAATTCTGGAATTTCAGGTTCAAATGTGATAATTGTTTTTAATTTTGGGCACACTTCCATGATAGGGCAAGTTTGTTTCAGTGCCCCGGTTCTCTATATCTTTGATCAGAGGATACTGGCCACATAGTAAATGGTGATAGAATGTTGGTAACAAGGGCAATAGTGAATTATTTGTTTTCTAAGGAATAATTAGTAAGTTCCAATCATCAATGATTGTTAGGCAATGTGGTGTTACTTCCCAAGTTTTCAGTTACTCAACGACTAATTTAACCAAGAAAGTTATAGATTGTGGTAAGAAAGCAGCAGAACCAATAATATATAAATCCATTCGTTTACCTCTGGTCGCGAAATAACAATAAGGTTATAGATAAACAATCCGATAATCTCAATCATCGATGCATGTCTTTGTTTACAATTTCCAAGAAAACTTACTCTCAAATTACTAGCATTAATTACGCCGAGTTGAGATGCGAAAGCTGTCAAATATATCGGCATCCCACTTCCCGATTGTCAATATGGTTAATCTAGTCATCTGTCTACTTTTTAGTTTGTGGCGTACAAGAAATATGCATAGATTGACATATTTGAACATACAACTATTTTCCAAAACAGCTGATCGTGTCGCCATCTTGCCGGAAAAATTAATATTCATGACTTCCCGACCAATCAGATGCGTCAATCTTATAGCGCGTGATACGGCGATGCCAATAACGGGTAATGAGCGTGGTACTCGTATATTAGATACGGGTACGATTCTACAAACTCATCTCGTTCTCTCGCGATCTATCACGGTAAACGATTCCTATTGGAGACGCCGCTACGAAAAAATGTCTGATGCTATAGAATCTTAGTGTAAAACATTTGCGTTCGCTTCTTAAATTGCTGATTGCAACCAGCAATGCTACATAGCATAAAATTTGCCATTTATTCGTTATCAACGCTGAGAAACCCTGGTATGTGTTCGGTTATGTATAAAGGAATTATTCAACATTGAATAAGGCCTCCCCCCAAAATCATGACCGGAATTTCTCGAAATGTTACGGTACCATGACATAATATGATTGTCATTTTCACATCTTATCGGATGAAAACCTTCACGAAACTTTGGTATCTGTTAGTTATAATACCATTGTGATTAAATTTATCAATGGCATTTGTAAAATTTAAAAAAAATTCGATAAACTTTGCAAAAATAGACCAATGTATTTATCCTACAAGGTGTGGCCATTTTGAGAGGCACGTTGACTAACTAAAATATATTTTATTCATACAAATTGTATATGTACTTAAAGGTATTTTATTGCCCTTTCTAATGATATATAGTTTTATATATAGTGATCTGTTACTTTGCCAAAAATAGTTAATATAGTTGGCATGGTAGCACTACGCCGCTATCACGCCACTACCGCTTATAGGCTAGGTTTCTTAGCAAGTTTCTAGCTTTTGGCTGTAGGGTTTCTAGCACTTCTTTGTAAATTCTTGGTAGGGCCCAGAGGGTTAAAGGCAGCAATCTCTTCCAATCTAATTATGTTCAAAATATGCAACAGAACATTTCTTACATCATGCTCAAAATTATACTAATTAAAATGTTTCTTTTTTTTGTTTTAGAAGTATTATAACTTATTTAGTAGCTGTACTGTAACTCAGAAATAAGTACAACGGTCTTAGTCATTTACTGCATAGTCACATGGGAGAAGAGAGCTAACGTTTGTTTACAAACAGTAGCCAAGAAAGAAAAAAAAAATTGTACAACTCACAACTGGTATATGTCAGTCAGTCGGTTAAATTACTTACACTTATAACGAAGCTACTTAAGTCCCAACTGTCCTCTGTCGTACTTGTTTACTAACGTTTCTTTGTGCTGATTGACTCAACATACATTTTTCCTTTTTAATATTAACTTCCTGTCTACTGAGTTTCTACAAAGTACATTTTCAATGGGGGTTTAACTTGGGATATGCTGAATATTTTGAATACAATTTGACTGAAACTTATTGGCAGCCTGGCTACCAACAACTCTCAGTCAAATTGTTTTCAAAATATTCAGCAGGTCCAGAGTTATTGCTGATTGAAATTATTGTTCAATAGCTTGCGGCAGTCAGATAGTTAATGAGATATTAATGCATCACAGGAACTACATATAGATATATATCTCTAAGAAATGTGTTACGCGTAAAAGATAGGCTCTTACTTATTACATGTCATTATTTCTCATCTTTATCCGTCTGACTGCTGCAAGCCACCAAACAATAATTTTAATTGACAATGATGACCACAGACCCCCACCTCCCCTTGGTCTTGGTCTGTAGTTTTATTAACCACCTAAACATACTTACCATTCAATCACTACTTCCTAAATACAACCAATTTACACCCAGAAAACATTTCAACCTATTGTTTGAGGTTCAATATCCAGTAACATTAACTCCTCTATCTTATTCTAGGCTTCTAGAATGGATTAGCTACCTTCTTATCTCACTTAACTCAGACTGGCTTCAGTCGAATAACCTATATATCAATCATAAGTCAATGCGCATACGCGTGCTTATTCTCCATCTTTACAAATTGGAAACACGTAAACAATAAATTTCTCAAATTCTTATAAAAAAGGTTCTCAAATCATTCCCACATAGGGTGGCTGAGGCCGGGTCGTAGTGATTGAATGGTAATTATGTTTAGGTGGTTAAAGCTCTCATGTTCCATTAAATATAGACACTTACACGAGATATGCGATGCCTGTTCAATTTACCCAGCATGCAATGCTACCCGGCGTGCAATGCTACCCAGCATGCAATGCCCTGACTCCATAATCGTTGTAACTATTGGACGCCATATTCGTTTCGTCTATTGTCTGCAGAAGCCAGGATTTCTCAAACAAAACCAACCTTCTTGCACGTGCTAATAGTCATTTGTTCTCCAGCTCTGGAAGCGTAAGCATGCACATAGGGCATATTCACGGCAGTACATTCGACAGTCTGTATTTCAATCCTGTTCAGAGAAAGTGTGTCAATGTCCAGAAAATAGGAGAAAGCTTTTATATACCTTGACAGTAATTTGCATACAAGTTGTTGCTATCAATGACAGCATTAACATCCAGTCAAATTTTTCTCAAAATAATTAGTATGTAATCCAATTACTACCTGCTGTATATTTGATGCAAATTTTATTGAAAAGTGTGCTGCAACAGCTTTCAGTCTGTATTCTAAAATACTCATCATAAATTTCAGTCAACACTACAGATTTGATGAGCAATTTGACTGTAGGTTGTTGCTGACTAAGGCACCAATAACGTTATCAAATTGCTGTCCATAGAATCACATGACGCTCAGTATTACTATCTAAGTGAGTATATGGCCAAAATATGCTTTGCCTGCATGAAGGAAATATTTTGCCTAGCTACCGCGTGTACGTTTCTGTTCGACCAATGCATTTCAAACAAATGCACAAATCTGTCAACTAAACACGGACGCCGGTTGCTAGGCATTCATTGTTGGCGAGAAAGCGTATATAGGCCTACGCTCGCTTCACCTAAATAGTAATATATTGATTGCACGTGTGTGGATAATAATTCGAGAATGTTGTTGGTGCCTTAGAAACCGACAACTTAGCCAAATTGCTATTCAAATCCGTAGCGAGTCGACTAAAAATTATGATGATTATTTTAGAATATAGAGACTGAAAGCTGTTGCAGCAACACTTCAATATAGCAGGTAGTAGGGTTAGGGTTACATACTAATTATTTTGACAACCATTTGACTGAATGTTGGTGCTGTCATTGATAGCAACATCTTTCACATAAATTACTGTCAATGTATATAAGTGTTCTCTTATTTTCTCCTGTACATTGATACACTTTCTCTGAACAGCATTGAAATACAGACTGTCGATGTACTGTCGTGAATACGCCTTACGTGCATGCTTACGCTTCCAGAGCTGGAGGACAAATGACTGCACGTGCAAGCAGGTTGGTTTTGTTTGAAAAATCCTGGCTTGTGCAGACAATAGACTAAACGAATATGGTGTCCAATACGTTCAACGATTATGGAGTCAGGGCATTGCATGCTGGGTAGCATTGCACGCCGGGTAGCATTGCATGTTGGGTAAATTCAACAGGCACCTAATATCTCATGCAAGTGTCTATATTTAATGGAACACGAGAGCTTTAATAAAACTACAGACTATATATGTATGATTACTGTATTCTGCGGCTGTAGTAGTAAACATCCTGCAGCTGCAATCAGTCCTTCGCTTTTGCCCACTGTGTCTTGTCCTCAGCCAAAATCTTTAGCTACCTCGGGCCATTCTTGATTTGACTGTACCGAGTCCTGTTTTGTGGATGTTACCTCGTAGCCTGCGTAACAGATTTATGCAATAACATACTCTTCTGGCTTTGGATTTTTTGGCTCCCAATAGGAAGAATTCCAATGCTCTCTGTGCTGGTGTGCCTCCTGGCATCCCTAGCACATGCCCAAACATGGACCATCTTTGCTGGGTGACTTTTACGGACAGCGGCAATGTATTACACATCTTGTATAGTGCATCATTGGAAATTATGCTGTCTTGCCATCTGAGTGCAGTGATGGTGCGTAGGTGTTTGTGGTGGCAGGCATCAAGTTTGCCTAGAGCTGCCTTTGGAGTTGTCCAGCTGTTACAGTTATACAGCATCAAGGATATGCAGGTTGCATTGTATAAATGTATTTTTTTTGTCAAGGGGGTCTGTGGTCATTGTTATTACACCACCAACATCTATACCATTCAATCACAAATTGCAAATCTTTAGAGTTGGTCAGTGTCTCACTTATAAAACCAACTTGTGAGTGGAGATTTGAGAACCCTTAAGGGAAGGTTGAATAAGACATAATCAAACAAGGATCAAATAACACCTTTAAAAGGTGCACTTAAATCGACTCTCACTATTTATTAGTCCCCTACCGGTAAAACCTGGGGGGACTATAGGTTTGCACTCCGTCTGTCTGTCCATCTGTCGCAGTTGGTTTTCCGCACTTTTTCGCAGTCCTTCAAGGTATTCAACTGAGAATTGGTACATTGCTTTGTTATGAGAAGTTACAGAGCAAGTTCGAGTTTCAGGCATATGCGTCAATTTTTTATGGAGTTATGCCCCCTTTCGACTTAAGAAATACGAAAAATATCAGCTCTCCACACTTTTTTCGCACTCCTTCAAGATATTTAAGAGAAAATCGGTGCATCGCTTTAGTATAAGGAATTACAGAGCACGTTCGCGTTCCAGACATTTTCGTAAATTTTTCATGGAGTTATGTCCCCTTTTGACTTATGTAAAACAAAAAATATTAGTTTTCCGCACGTTTTTTCGCGGTCTTTCAAGATATTGTACTCAGAATTGCTACATTGCTTTTGTTATGAGAAGCTACAGACCAAGTTCGTGTTTCAGGCGTATGTGTAAATTTGTGATGGAGTTATGCCCCCTTTCGACCTATGAAATACACAAAATATTAGCTTTCCGCCTTTTTTCTCGCAGTCTTTCAAGATATTCAACTGAGAATTGGTACATTACTTTATTATGAGAAATTACAGACTAAGTTCGAGTTTCAGGCGTTTGTGTAATTTTTTGATGGAGTTATGTCCCCTTTCAACTTATGAAATACAAACATATCAGCTTTCAAGACTTTTTCCTTCTCCTTCACCATATATAGCTGAGACTTGGTTTATTGCTATGTTATGAGAAGTTACAGATCAAGTTCGAGTTTCAGCTGCTTTTGACAATTTTTAATGAAATTTTTGACTGTCAATCTCTAAAGATTTATATCACCAGGTAGGGGAGATGTATTGCAAAGCAATACTTACAGAATGCTTTTTAAACTAATCCTAATGAACTAAAAGTTCTAGAAAATATAATAATAATCTCACTACTGCTTAGTGATGAGATGAAATTGGATACGTGACTCGATTTGTTTGAAAATTAGTATGAATCTAGATAAAAGGAAGCACCTGCATTCTGATCTTTTAAGTAACGGTTATTAAATGATAATTTACCTTCCTAGTCTGCAAACTTAATGACCTCATATATAAAGTTATCTCTACCCTGAACAGAACATTTAAAACTTAGAATTCTTTTGTTCTGATTAAGAAATCAGGGTAAGAAAGAATTCAGTGAGAATCTGAAAACTCTTAACTGAAACAGTCGATAACTTTAGAGCATCAGAAGAATAAAATAGAGAATCTAACCCTGGGTAAAAAGATGCCGAATCAAACATGAGAGAAAAATCTGCACAATATATAGAAATTAGAAGAAACAACTCTTGAAACACTTATGGATGCTTCACCTCTGGCCCAGGGAAAAAGCTTTTCATAAATATACAGTAGATGGATTTTGGATTGAAGAAATTATAGACTTTTCCCCATGTTCAAGAATCTACGATATCTGGATTCAAATGAAGACACTACACTTCCCCTTGACTTAAGATAGCAGATCCAGACAAATGCGAGATGATGATCTAGCAGGCTCACAACCCAATTCCTCCTGGGCGACATAGGGACAATCAGACGGATCTCGAAAAAAAACCCCAGTAATTAAACTTTATTCAATATCGGCAAAACGGGGAAAGTCAGTGGGAATGCGTAAGCTAACATCTTAAAATAGGACTGAGACGAAGCCTGAACTTCTGAAAAAGGCGAAATAAACATGTACACCTGGGCATTGAAACTTTACTCAAAGATTTACATGAGAACGATCAAAGGAAGAACAAACATCACTTGGCTGCTAAAATCTAGAGACAACATTCTAAGAGAGCACTATATTCTGATGATCGGATAGAATAATCATTAAGTCAGGAACGAGATTTGGCACAGGAAACATTAGAGGTGTCCTACACCATAGAAAAAGATGCCACGTTTCTATACACAGAATGGAGGATTGAGTTCCATCCTGATAGCTGCGAAGGGCAACTACTAATGAATTGATGGCTCCCATAGAAAACTTCCGACCCTTCAGTGGATTGAACCAATGAGGAGGGCCCTCTAAAAATGTAGGACAAGGATGAGGACTGACGCTTCTTACTAGTCCAACAACTGATACTAACAAGACAACACCAGACCGTCACAAACACGCACTTTTTTTCAAGGAGTGTGATAAGGGAACCTTTAAAGAAATCAATTTGACTTTAGTGTCCAAACAATGATCTCGAAGATACTTAAATAAAAATGGAAAGAACTCCACATCAGGGCCATCCACGAGATAAGGATCTCCACACTAATCATGAGATCTAGAATCTATTAGAAAAAATCTCGCTGTCACCAAGGAATTTATAGTTAGAAGACATTACGCTAGTGCTGGGTTGAAAAAACTGGTAAAGGAACCATCACCAGATTTGAAGACGTGACAGGTCGAAAACCGATGTCATAGTCTCAAAAATCACAAAACCAGATATAAATGAGAAAACATTTTGGAAATGACTATTTTCAAAGAAGCATGTAACTGATGCATACAATTTTGATTCATATGACTAATATTCTAGATAAAATCTGTAAAAAATCTAAATGCGATCAGAAACTGAAATCAGAATCCTGATAACTAGAAAATCTCATAATACTGGAGGTTGAGGCCTCACTAGAAATGGATCTTGCAACATTATCATAAATCGGAATAACGGTAAAAAGAATTTTGATGAACACTTTGCTGCAAAATGGGCCTAACAAAACGCAATGGAGTGCAGCTTTTCTTTCTGTCCATGCCCCGATCCGAACAAAGCCCTAACCAAAACAAACCTGAAATCTAAGAAATCATCAGCTACCAGCACCATAGAGTTCTCAAAACTAACCAAACTAGATATATATAGTGGCAAAAGTGAAGATGGCACCAAACTATGCCGGGAAAGCAGTAACATTTTGTGCCACATTAGCGAACTCTTAAAAGATTTTGCTATTCAACATGCAGACTCCCTAGGAGATGAATTCACTGCTACGGATGAGTGCCACAAAATGTTTTGGGCAGCCTGAGCCGAGAGTTACTGACTACACACAACTACTCACTGTACACAACTCTGAAGGACACTATTGGGACTGACCAGGCCAAAGCCCAGGCAATCTGAGAATGGTTCAAAGAACAGTTCACTGACTGTGATGATGACCCCTTGCACCTGTTCACAGGAGACCCCCAGCCCATTACTAACACCAATTAAAACAACAGAAATTGAGAAGGCACTTAATGCCCTGAAAAATGGATGTGTATATGGACATGATGGCATGAGCAATGAACTATTCAAATATACAAGTGAAATTATTTCAAAACCAATCATGCACCTAATCAATTCAGCTTTTATGCACCCCCTTCCCATCGATGCCATATGCCAAGGCACCCTTATCGCGCTACCCAAGCCCAAGAAGCTTCCAGCCAATCTGCAGCCCATTGTGCTCCTCAACAGCATACAGAAAATCCTATCTAATGTTATTCTGCCACATCCGAGAAAAGATCGATAACTTCATGTCAGTGGCTTCAAACGTGGGCGCAGCTGCGCAGACATTGTATGGGCTCAATGCATGCTTGTGTCAGTAGTCATGTCCAAACACTGCGATTTCCACAAGATGGGCATTGACATGTCACAAGCCTTCAACACAATTAAACACTCAAAGATCCTAGATGTACTACACCAGGCCAGTTACAATGAAGATGAGCTACGACTAGTAAGACCACTACTTACAGACCTCAAGCTAAGAGTACAAGTCAAGTCAGTGACGTCTTTAGAGTTTCATACATCAATCAGCTCCACACAGGGAGACAATGGTCTATCCCCTGTGCTGTTCACCTGTTACCTTGCTGCTGCATTTAAATCTGTGCGGGAAAATTCCACAAGACCAAACCCCCCCACCCCCCAGTGTCCGTACTGGGTATGCCGCTAGAGATGGAATATGCCGCCACTGTGGACTTCATAGGCAAGGAAAAGAAACCCATGGACAAACTTCACCCAATAGCTGCAAGCAAACTAAAAATTGAGAGTTCACCCACATATACCTATCTAAAAAGCATGAAACTAAAGAAAATGACGATCCACTTCGCGGTGGCGAACCATGGAGGAAAAGTTAAATCCTGGGCATTGCTGCACGCTGAGTCATAGGGAACATAGTTTTCCAGTCTTTCTGGAAACTATGGATTCGTAGATCAACGATGCCACTGACAAAAAAACTACGTTTATACAATGTAACCTGCGTATCCTTGATGCTGTATAACTGTAACAGCTGGACAGCTCCAAAGGCAGCTCTAGAAAAACTTGATGCCTGCCACCGCAAACACCTGTGCACCCTCACTGGACACCGATGGCCAGACAGCATAATTTCTAATACACCACTGTCTGTAAAAGTCGCCCACTAAAGATGGTTCATGTTTGGCCATATGCTAAGGATGGCAGAAGACACAACTGCACAGTCTTGAAATTCGCCCTACTTGGAGCCCGCAAATACAAATCCAGAATAGGCGTCATTGCATAAATCTGAGCGTCTACCAGGTGACCTCAAGAAAGCAGGACTCAAATCAAGAATGTACCTGAGGAAGCTAAGGATTTCGGCTGAGGACTAGACACAGTGGGAAAAAGCGAAGGACTGATTGCAGCTGTAGGATGTTTCTACTACTACAGCCATAGAAGACAGTAAAACGGGGATCAGAACCATAATCCGAGACTGAGTTCTGATTATTACCGGTCATATCGGCTGACACCAATACGTGGGATGATGAATTCGCGTGACCTTTCCCAAGCTTCACATGGCTTGTTGAAGGAGAAGCTGGAGGCTTAAGATCTGCTTCATATTGCTTCTTTTATTCTTCTTCCCTTTTTGAGAGATAACCTCGTGACTCGACGTTGGTGAATATAGCACGTTTACGAACACAACTATCATCTCCTGATGAAAACATCTCATAGAATCTCTGTCAGTGAAAACTTTGCTGACTAGGGAAGATTTTAGAAATGCTTGTAACGCCAAAATTATCCGAACACCCAAAGTAAAACATAATGCAATATGAGGAGCTCACACTTCGTCAACGAACACTTAAATTTTCTACATTCAGCTCCTGGATAACCGCAACATAGGCAAACAATGAATGCAAAAATAAGCATACAAAGATATAAAAATAAAACTTCTTTAAAATTAATAAAGTAAACGTGAGAAAATGGGCCTGCTGATAGACTGCTTTAAGACCAGAAGGTCTTAAAAGCTAACAGACAATGGGAGTAAAAACGAGCTTGAAAGATGTTATATTAAAGGATAACTAATCTCATCTCTTGATAGATATTCAGGTGATCTAATATGCCACTCATAAACTATGAAGGTAGCTTTAAGCTTTGTATCATGCCGCTATAGGAAGATATTCAGACCTTAGTAGCTAAATGTTGGTACATTTCTATAGACTATGATGGCTGTCATGATTTACTTTTCAACCAATCAGATAACGCCTATAGCGTGTCTGCCTCGAGATATACGCTCAGTCATAGAGGTGCTAGATATAATTTGGCAATGTGGTATAAAAGCAATCATACAGGTAAGCTGTTGAATATTTTGAAACTAATTTGACTGGAAGTTGTTGCTGCCATAGGTTTCAAAATATTCACCAAGATGAGTGTTACATAATAAAGGATCTAATGAATTGGCACTTATATGACATCACACAGTATCGCTTGAGAAGACAAAATGGTGGCGATCACTGCTCAACATTTACGCGATATTACAAAGCAGATAATTGTGATACAGAAACGGGAATGTGACAGGATATGAATGAAATGGAATCTATAAACCATAATCTATCGGTGCAGTATAACATTTGAGATGGGATTAGCATCCCTTTAATCAAAGTTACAATGAGTTACAATAAAGCCCATG
The DNA here is from genome assembly GCA_034401795.1 of Chaetoderma sp. LZ-2023a. Classification (NCBI taxonomy): domain Eukaryota; kingdom Metazoa; phylum Mollusca; class Caudofoveata; order Chaetodermatida; family Chaetodermatidae; genus Chaetoderma; species Chaetoderma sp. LZ-2023a. Next base: position 36,883,730 of record CM067365.1, on the reverse strand, counting down.
ATAGGAGTTTGGAATGAGAAATCTCGGAAATAGCGAATGAAATGAAAACTGGTAACTAGTTACGGCTTAAATAATATGAATATAACGATAAATACTCATAACGTAGTAAGATGGCTATCATTTGAGGCATTCTAATGTATAGCTGATGATTTAACATTAAACTATAAAGGATAAATTGACAAGAGACTCTTAATTCAATGAGTGAACAAGATGGCAAAAATTGAAATGTTTCCATTTTGTAAAGCATGGGTAGGCGCACGCGCAATTGACCTATGATTAACATAAAGGTCATTAGACTGAAGCCAGTCTAATTAAGTGTGATAAGAAGGGAGCTAATCCATTCTAGAAACCTCGAATAGGATAGAGGATTTAATGTTACTAAATATTGAGGCTCAAAGGATCAGTTGAAATTTTTCTGGGGCTAAATGATGATGGGTTGTATTTAGCAAGTAGGGATTGAATGGTATAGATAGATGTTGGTGATGATATCTAACAACTGTGGAACTGCTGAATATTTTGAAAACAATTTGACTGAATGTTGTTTGTGGCATTGTCACCAATAACTTTCAGTTAATTTATTTTCAAAATATTCAGAGTTAAACCACATGGAAAATGTAGTCTGCAGAAATTCAGCAGGCAGACTGTTAATATCAAGCAGACGTCACTTCAATTAATGTCACTATCAGACATCACAATCTAATGATGTCACATCTTAAAATGTTGTCTGAGTAGTCGGGATTAGCAGGATATTGGAGTGATGTAATCTGTCATTCAAATATCTGATGTTATAATCAAAATGTCATTTATTAGCTGCCATCATAATCAAATGATGTAGGTCAGACAAGAAAGTGGCAAAGCAATAACCATCCAAATTGTAGATCTTAGGTGAATTTACAAGATTCTCTTGAATCTTTTGACGCTTTTGAGTGGAAGCTGCTGCTGTCATAAGTGATATAGTAGTTCCCAGTCAAATTAGTTTAAAAATATTCAGCAGCTTACCTGGATCATTACCGTGGCATTGATATTCTGGGAATTCAGGGTTCAAAGTGTTAAAATTGATTAAAATGCACATACAAAGTGGGCAGGGCATAGCTAGAAATGGATCCCTCTATTAACCCTTTAATAGCCAAGTCGGCCAAAACCAGCCTACACAGTGATCTTGAGGAATGTCCATTTGCAGGCCAAGACTATTTTCGACAATTTACAACTGGATTTCAGGATTATGGATATCAAATTCGATGATTGCACAACTGTTTCTTGTATGTCCTGTTTGTGGAAATCAGATTTGATGATTACACAGCTGTTTCTCGTATTTCAGGTTTGTGGATATCAGATTTGACGATTAAACAGCTGTTTCTTGTATTTCAGGTTTGTGGATATCAGATTTGACTATTACCCAGCTGTTTCTTGTATTTCAGGTTTGTGGATATCAGATTTGACTATTACACAGCTGTTTCTTGTGTTTCAGGATTGTAGATATCAGATTTGACTATTACACAGCTGTTTCTTGAGTTTCAGGTTTGTGGATATCAGATTTGATGATTACACAGCTGTTTCTTGTGTTTCAGGATTGTGGATATCAGATTTGACGATTACACAGCTGTTTCTTGAGTTTCAGGATTGTGGATATCAGATTTGACTATTACACAGCTGTTTCTTGTGTTTCAGGATTGTGGATATCAGATTTGACGATTACACAGCTGTTTCTTGTGTTTCAGGATTGTGGATATCGGATTTGACGATTACACAGTTCTTGTATTTTAGTATTGTGGATATCAGATTTGACGATTACACAGCTGTTTCTTGTATTTCAGGATTGTGGATATCAGATTTGACTATTACACAGCTGTTTCTTGTGTTTCACGATTGTGGATATCAGATTTGACTATTACACAGCTGTTTCTTGTATTTCAGGATTGTGGATATCAGATTTGACGATTACACAGCTATTTCTTGAGTTTCAGGATTGTGGATATCAGCTTCGTCGATTACACACCTGTTTCTTGTGTTTCACGATTGTGGATATCAGATTTGATGATTACACAGTTCTTGTATTTTAGTATTGTGGATATCAGATTTGACGATTACACAGCTGTTTCTTGTATTTCAGGATTGTGGATATCAGATTTGACGATTACACAGCTGTTTCTTGAGTTTCAGGTTTGTGGATATCAGATTTGATGATTACACAGCTATTTCTTGTGTTTCAGGATTGTGGATATCAGATTTGATGATTACACAGCTGTTTCTTGAGTTTCAGGTTTGTGGATATCAGATTTGACTATTACACAGCTGTTTCTTGTGTTTCAGGATTGTGGATATCAGATTTGACTATTACCCAGCTGTTTCTTGTATTTCAGGATTGTGGATATCAGATTTGACGATTACACAGCTGTTTCTTGTGTTTCACGATTGTGGATATCAGATTTGACTATTACACAGCTGTTTCTTGTATTTCAGGATTGTGGATATCAGATTTGACGATTACACAGCTATTTCTTGAGTTTCAGGATTGTGGATATCAGCTTCGTCGATTACACACCTGTTTCTTGTGTTTCACGATTGTGGATATCAGATTTGACGATTACACAGTTCTTGTATTTTAGTATTGTGGATATCAGATTTGACGATTACACAGCTGTTTCTTGTATTTCAGGATTGTGGATATCAGATTTGACGATTACACAGCTGTTTCTTGAGTTTCAGGTTTGTGGATATCAGATTTGATGATTACACAGCTATTTCTTGTGTTTCAGGATTGTGGATATCAGATTTGATGATTACACAGCTGTTTCTTGAGTTTCAGGTTTGTGGATATCAGATTTGACTATTACACAGCTGTTTCTTGTGTTTCAGGATTGTGGATATCAGATTTGACTATTACCCAGCTGTTTCTTGTATTTCAGGATTGTGGATATCAGATTTGACGATTACACAGCTGTTTCTTGTGTTTCAGGATTGTGGATATCAGATTTGACTATTACGCAGCTGTTTCTTGTTTCACGATTGTGGATATCAGATTTGACGATTACACAGCTGTTTCTTGTATTTCAGGATTGTGGATATCAGATTTGACGATTACACAGCTGTTTCTTGAGTTTCAGGTTTGTGGATATCAGATTTGACTATTACACAGCTGTTTCTTGTGTTTCAGGATTGTGGATATCAGATTTGACGATTACACATTTCTTGTATTTTAAGATTGTGGATATCAGATTTGACGATTACACAGCTGTTTCTTGTATTTCAGGATTGTGGATATCAGATTTGATGATTACACAGCTGTTTCTTGAGTTTCAGGTTTGTGGATATCAGATTTGACTATTACACAGCTGTTTCTTGTGTTTCAGGATTGTGGATATCAGATTTGACGATTACACAGCTGTTTCTTGTATTTCAGGATTGTGGATATCAGATTTGACGATTACACAGCTGTTTCTTGAGTTTCAGGTTTGTGGATATCAGATTTGACTATTACACAGCTGTTTCCTGTTGTTTCAGGATTGTGGATATCAGATTTGACGATTACACAGCTGTTTCTTGTATTTCAGGATTGTGGATTTCAGATTTGACGATTACACAGCTATTTCTGGAGCAGGTCGATGAGACAGAACGGGGAGTGGTTAATGGCGTCCAGGATTCTATCAACATGCTCATGGATATGTTGAAGTTTGGACTTGTTGTTGCCTTGCCTCAGACACCTACGTTCGGATATCTGATTATCATTTCTTTCACATTCATTTGTATTGGATTTGTATTATACGCTGTTTATTCTCATAAGGTCAGAGGTCATATCTTGCCTCATATTACGAAGTCCAGTTTCACCGACCAAAGCAATACCGGTAAAAAAAACATGCTTGGATCTGTCTACTACAGTAGAAAGGCGTGATTTCTCCTACCCAGCAACGTAACAGAATTACACCAGTTAATCCGTTAACACTCAAGTGGCTTCTGTAGTGACCCTGAGAAGTGTAAAAAGTCTTCTCTCGGTCTGTAAATGGACATTTTCTATGAGAAATATTGAAATTGTGTAGTTTATTATTATATACCTGAGATGATGTAGCTGTATCGCTTACGCCTTGCTTATCCATCTGTCTGGCCCTCTTCTGTATTATCTGTGACTATCAGGGACATAACACTTAAATCCCCCGAATTTGTTCAAGAAAATTTCAATCTCATAAAAAATGTCCATTTGCAGAACAAGAGAAGACTATTGTTGAAATTTTACCACTGTAATGACTGGCTCGATATCGAGCCAGTCATTTGAGTGGTAAATTTTCAAAAACAGGTGTGTCTTGGTCTGCAAATGGACATTTCTCAAGACCAATTGTGAAGCGTTTTTTGGCTGATATCAGGGTTAAAGGGTTAACGGACGTCTCTCTCAGGGTTAAGACAATTTCCTATCAGTGCCTCTTGGTCACTACGATGATATCCTATCAGTGCTTTGATTCAGTGCCCATAGTTATACCATTGATATGGTTCTGATAGCCCTACCAGAGATTTAATTCAGCCACTCAGTATGTAGTTATTGAGTTAATAATAATGGTCCTAATAGTAATCACCAGATTACTAATGCCTTTACCACCATCTTCACCACATAACACCACCAACAATATTGTCATTTGATTGCAACCACCATCAGCACTACATGACAAAAATAAGAAACTATTTAACTTTTATTCAGATGAATTTATAATGTTAAGATGAATTTTAATTAACAAGATAAGCACACTTCCCTATGTACCTGTAAATATGTTGTCTATCTGTCCAATGTCCTATGTCTCTTGTTTATGTCTTTAAGGACTAAGTTAAATCTAAGCTAATTATGTCATATATTTTATAGTATCAGTCCATCTATAATTTATTTTTCTTGGTTCTATGTATGGGTCCACCATCTATATAGGTTCTGCCTTTGGTGGACCACCTGTTGTGTAATTACAAATTATCAAAATAAATAAATTTGAACTTGAGTTAAACCTTTGAACCAGAACCTGAATTTCTCGGTAACAATACAGGTAAGCTATGGAATATTTTGAAAGTAATTTGACAGAAACAAGCCGTAGTCGGCAACAACTCCCCGTCAAATTAATTTCAAATCCGTCACCAGATTATTTATTTGATTAACCCTTTGATCCTGAAAGGCTGGGAAACTAATAATCATTACGTCATAAATGATTCTATTAGGCCCGTCTTTAACTCTTAATAGTCCGACACATTTTACAAATTGTATGTCTGCTATTTAATAAACATGCTGTTGAATATTTTGAAACTATTTTGACTCGGCGTATGGCAGCAACAGTACCCAGTCAAATTGGTTTCAAAATATTCAACAGCTTAAATGTGTAGTTTTTGGAAATTGATAGTCAGGGTGTTCAGAGATCGATCCCAACAAGAGCGATGTGTGGGTGGAGCTTAGCTAGAGATGGGTGGGGCATAGCTAAAACTGGAAAGGTCCATTGTCACATGTTTCATTCCAATGTGCTTGGAGACTCATCAGAGATTGTGACTGATGGATTAGGATACCGGGATGGCGGATGGTGTGGAGAATGAAAGATCATCATGACTGATGGATTAGGATACTGGGATGGCGGATGGTGTGGAGAATGAAAGATCATCATGACTGATGGATTAGGATACTGGGATGGCGGATGGAGTGGAGAATGAAAGATCATCATGACTGATGGATTAGGATACTGGGATGGCGGATGGTGTGGAGAATAAAAGATCATCATGACTGATGGATTAGGATACTGGGATGGCGGATGGAGTGGAGAATGAAAGATCATCATGACTGATGGATTAGGATACTGGGATGGCGGATGGAGTGGAGAATGAAAGATCATCATGACTGATGGATTAGGATACTGGGATGGCGGATGGTGTGGAGAATGAAAGATCATCATGACTGATGGATTAGGATACTGGGATGGCGGATGGAGTGGAGAATGAAAGATCATCATGACTGATGGATTAGGATACTGGGATGGCGGATGGAGTGGAGAATGAAAGATCATCATGACTGATGGATTAGAATACTGGGATGGCGGATGGAGTGGAGAATGAAAGATCATCATGACTGATGGATTAGGATACTGGGATGGCGGATGGTGTGGAGAATGAAAGATCATCATGACTGATGGATTAGGATACTGGGATGGCGGATGGAGTGGAGAATGAAAGATCATCATGACTGATGGATTAGGATACTGAGATGGCAGATGGTGTGGAGAATGAAAGGTCATCATGACTGATGGATTAGGATACTGGGATGGCGGATGGTGTGGAGAATGAAAGGTCATCATGACTGATGGATTAGGATACTGGGATGGCGGATGGTGTGGAGAATGAAAGGTCATCATGACTGATGGATTAGGATACTGGGATGGCGGATGGAGTGGAGAATGAAAGGTCATCATGACTGATGGATTAGGATACTGGGATGGCGGATGGAGTGGAGAATGAAAGGTCATCATGACTGATGGATTAGGATACTGGGATGGCGGATGGTGTGGAGAATGAAAGGTCATCATGACTGATGGATTAGGATACTGGGATGGCGGATGGTGTGGGGAATGAAAGGGGGAAGAATGAGAGACAACTGTGTTTTGGAGATTCAAGGCTGGTTCTTTTAAATTTAATAGATTTAGAAAACTGTCAAACAATAGAGAAAGCTCCTTACCCTCTGAAGTTTAGGAGTGGAATGGAGGTTGAGGGTTGAATTTGGAATCAGGCCCTGTGTATACCAGACAGATGAACACCCAAAGGATATTGTGTAACTCAGTGTGAACAATCTGATTTGAAGGTGGCAAATGCGCATTCAGCACATGCCAAAAATTGTCATTGTCATTTTTGTGGTCAAACTCGATCAACTAACAGATATAAGCACCTCTCATTGGTTGATAGTGAACCCGTTTTTCATGAATCGACTTCCCGTGAACAAACTTAAATAACCTCAATGTGTTGGCGCTTTAGCAGTTTTAGAGAAGTTTCTTTTTAGAAAACTAGGTCATCCAAGATGGCCACCAGATAAATCGACCATACTTGACCAACTCAGTTCTTGCATTAGATTAAGTTTCAAATTAATCGGCCAAGCAGTTTCGGAGATGTTTAAATGTGATACTAAAAATAGAAAAAAATCCAAGATAGCCACCAGCCAAAATCAACCAATCAGCTTCATTCAAATAATATTTAATCTATGTCCCAAGGATGCTTTGTGACAAAATTGGTTGAATTCGACCAGTTGTTCTTTAACCCTTTAACACTCATAACAGCCTAAATCGACTTCCGCAGTTGTCTTGAGAAATGTCCAATTACAGACCCAGATAACCGAGCCAGTCATTCCAGTGGTAATGTTTCAAAAATAGTCTTCTCTTGGTCAGCAAATGGACATTTTCTATGAGAAAAGTTAAATTTTCTTGAACAAATTCAAGGCTTAAAGAGTTAAGGTAGAACTCACATCCATATACCTTTGGTAGACAGAAGTAACACTTCATGTGAAAACAATGAACAATTTTATTAAAATCATTACATATCACAGATTTAGGTATATAAATAACTAATTTGTAAGTTTCCTCTCAAACCTGTCTATAATGACTACCTGTTGGAGCACAAGCATGTGGTTACTAAAGAGAGGCGGTCTCTTAATGAGTTAGTTGCCTTTGTCACGTGGCCTTTTGAGCATTGTTTTTCCCTCAATTGACCTCTACTCTGTCCATCCATCATTTGACGTCATAAGCAAATACGTGATGTGGAGGATGATGTCATAATCAATTACAGCATGAATGACTCGATTTAGTCCATCTTAAAACGCTTAATAGTCCGACGCGTGTGAATTGTATGTCTTTACTATCTAATAAACATTCTGTCAAATATTTTTACACTAATTCTACTGGGAGTTGTTGCTGCCATGGGCAAATTAGTTTAACAATATTTAACAGCTTATCTGTATAGTTTTCTGGGAATTAAGTGTCAGAGAGTGCAGGGATCGACCAATCCCAACACGGGCGAAGCGTGTGTGAAGATTAGCTAGAGATGGGTGGGGCATAGCTAATACTGGAAAGGTCCATTGGTCAGCCTGGCCAAAACCATAGTGCATTGGTCCTTATAAATGTTTATTTACAGGCCAAGAGATTATTTGTGAAAATTTCCCACTGGAATGAGTGGATCGATAATTCTAGCCAATCATTCCGGTGATAAATTTTCAAAAATAATCTCTTGGCCTACAAATGAACATTTTCAATGAGAAACTTTACATTTTCTTGACCAAATACGAGCATTAAGTGTCTCACTGCTGCAAACTCTGGAGATGCTGAATATTTTGACTAAAAATTGTTGGTGTTACCGCCACCAACAACATTCAGTCAAATTGTTTTCAAAACATTCAGCATCTCCAGAGTTATTGCACATGAAAAATGTATGGTTTACAACCCACAGGGTTTTTGGGATTAGCAGTCCGCGTAATTTGTCACCACTGGATCCATGTTTGTTGGTGAATCCAAGAGTAACAGAATTGTGCTTTCTGCCGATTTCAACAGAAAGGGGACACTTTCCAAATAGGCAGCATCCAATACAGAGCCATAGAAGTCCTTCGCCATGATCCTGGCAGCTTTGAAACTACCACTTAATGCAAGGAGCGTGAATCACGGTCCTTGCATTAAGTGGTAGTTTCAAAGCTGCCAGGATCATGGCGAAGGACTTCTATGGCTCTGTATTGGATACTGCCTATATGGAAAGTTTAATCAAATCTTGGATTCACCAACAAACATGGATCCAGTGGTAATAAATCTCGCGGACTGGTAACCCCCAAAACCCTGTGGGTTGTAAACCCTATCTATGCTATGGGTTACCAAAACTCCCACTTCAGGCATGTCATATATGACGTCAGACACGACAAACATCATAATTTTATGTCACACACATCCTCACCTAGATGCTTTTATCTAATGGTACCACCTGCGAAAGACAGTTCAAACAACAGTCCAGCTTAACGAGGCACAGGACAACAAAACATAGCGTTAAACCATGCATCACCTGTCCACAGTACTTGTCTTGATTCACTAGGAAGAAGATTGGAAGCGACACCAGCAAAAGACACACATTGAATGTTTACTGGTCAACACTATTCCAGGAATCAGACAAATACAGATGTCATTCACTTTCTCTCACCTACAAATTAGATACGTGAGAATGACCGTCCTCAAATAATTTACCCCAAGCTTGGGTTCTGATGAGTAAATCCAAACTAGGGTACAAAGTGCCACGTGTCTGGATCACTGGGAATGAAGGGAACCCCTTCAGTAATGCCATACATATGTTGACTACAAAATACCCCCTAGCCAACGATCCTGGGAACTTATTAAGATCCCACGGACACACCTCTTACAATTTGCCATAACCCCCCCCCCCCCCCCCCCCCATTGCGGACAACACGGCAAAATGTGGCTATCTAGCACAACTGACCTGGTATGCGGCTATACAGATGAGGCAAATGCAGGAACATGGATCAAAATGTGGGAAAATGCAGCTATATGTGGGACACACCTGCATACCGCATTAGCCGCATCCAGGACCAAATGTAGCACTGTTACCCGCATTGGAAATGTATAAAAGCAAGCCACAACTGGCCTTTCGAATCCAGACTCGTCTCAAACAGCAGAAAGCATCAGACAAATATAATAGCTAAGCACAGAGTTGTTGAAGATTTCCCATGAAACATGTAGCCTGCTTCGGCAGACGGTTAAATGGTTAACTAGGTAATTGCACTAACATTTTACGTACACCTAATCTAACAGGCCCATGCTATATTAAAATGTTAAATTACAAACGGGCTATATGGATACCATTATCATCTATCATAGATTTGATTGTAATATATTTATTTTTAAATTTCAGTTGAAATTTGAAAAACAGGTTAGTGGTACTTTCTTGGCATATGCTGTTGTTTGTTAAGCACAGGAAATTTGCATAACTTATTTTTGCCATTATTATTTCGCCATTCTCGCATCGTATACATCACCTACCGTGTCAGTTTTACACGAAGAATTTGTTTTCAGACTGACTTAAAGCAACAATAATGTATACCAAGACAACTACTTATTGTCTTTTGTCAGGCTAAGCGATGATTGTTTTGAAATTTTACAACAGGAAAGACTGGCTCAATAAGCAATGCACTAGGCAGTCATTCCAGTTGGCCATTTTCAAAAATATCCTTCACTAGCCTGGCCAAATGACCATTCAGTAGAGAAAATTAAAAAAAATTGATTTCTTTTACCCTGCAAATGGGAACTCGGCAAGACCACTGCAGAAGCCGGTTTGAGCTGGCTTGGCCATTAGAGTGTTAAGTTGCGTCCCTCATAAGTTGTATTTACCGACTTGCAGCTATCTACTATTGGGATTGATTGCTCGCTGTGCACCGCCAATTTCTAGCTACACTCCACCCACTATACACATATTTTATCAATTTTAACACTGAACCCTGAATTCCGAAAAACTAATTTCAACGTAATTATACAGGTACTGTTGAAAATTTTGAAACTGATTTGGCTGGGAGATGTCAGCAACAGCTCTCAAGTTAAATTAGTTTTAAAATATTCAACAGAATGTTTATTAAATTGTAAATTCATTGTAAATTCATCAAAGACATACAATTTGTACACCGTTGTGGTTGATATCGACTAACGTGACAGACATATTTAACCTGTTATCCTTCAAATTTGGTCAAGAAAATTTCTATTTTCTCATAGGAAATGTCCATTTGCATACCAAGAGAAGCCTATTTTTGATAATTTACTACTGGAAGGTGTGGTAAATAAAAAAAAATAGGCTTCTTTTGGTATGCAAATGGCCATTTCTCAAGACCAGTTCTGAAGGCGCTTTTGGCCGATATGAGTGTTAAAGTGTTAATTATGTCATATACTTAAGTAGCATATTAGATCCCGTTATAGCATCACCGATGTTTGAAAATTGCTTTAAAATCTGACCATATCTCTGCCCAGTTGATTTTCTCCTTTAAATTACTAAATGTTGAAGATTGTTCCACATTTTCTGAACTAATGCTAGAATTTCCAGCTGAATCTTTATCCAGATATTTCTCATAGTCTTCTGATATCCTCAGGACTTCTCTCGTAGGATTGTATTCGAACATCTGTTTTTCCAGTAAAGGCACTTGTAAATTAAACCTATGTATTTGTACATTGATCTCTGCTACAGTCAATGTAAATTGTTCTGTGCAATAGTTCCATTGTTTATCTGCTCGAAGAGAATTCGAGCTGGATTCTAGAACATGTTTTTTCCGCTCTTTAGCTAGTTTTTCTCTCGCCATCTTTATACTGGATCTGAAAGCAAATGAAAAAGAGCATAGTTGTCTGTGACTAACAGTAGAAGTCAATAAATCTCTATCTGTTTCTCAAATTTTAGTCGTGACCCACAAGTAGTTTAAATCGGTTGGTTGGTCTGTCAAATTATTTACTACTACCGTTCACTTGTTCATAAAGCCGTATAAATTGCATTAACAGAGCATCAATGCCCTTGTTTAGCCAGTCAAAACCGGCCTCTGTCATGGTCTTGTAGAATTTCCATTTGCAGACCAAGAACTATTTTTGAAAATTTACCACACGAATGACTGCCTCAATAACTGAGCCAGTCATTCCAGTGATAAGTTTTCAAAATATTCTCTTGACCTGTAAATGGACATTCAATATGCAGCTATTTAAATTTTTTTGACCAAATTTTAAATAACAAATAACCAATATACGAACAAGAGCTTTCACAAGACAGCAAACAGTGCACCATTATGTAGCTCAATATTTGCTAGCCCAGCCCACTGATTTAAATGTTCATTAACAAACAAGTATGAACTATGATGGCAACCAACCTACACTAGTCACATCTAAACACATGTAATACGCCATAGTTCTAACATGTGTAGCTTTGTATAAAATGTAAAACATTTGACCAACTAACAGACTGACATGAGAATGGAGGAATCCAGTTTTAGCTATGCCCCACTCATCTCTAGCTCCAACCACACTGCTCGTGTAGGGCTCAATCGAACCCTGCACTCTCTGAATCTCAATTTTCAGAAATTATACAGGTAACCTGTTGAATATTTTGAAACTAATGTGATTGGGTTCTGCCAGCAACAGCACCCAGTCAGATTAGTTTCAAAATATTCAACAAAATTTTATTAAATGGTAAAGAAATACAATTCGTACAACTTGACGGACTATTAAACGTTAAGGATGACTAAATTGTGTCATTCATAATTATGACATCGTATGATTGATCGATCAACTGGTTTCATCAATGACGAGTCTCACTATGATGAAATATTTCTGCAATTTTAAGCTGGTTCATAAGGGCTGTTACCATCTTGTGATGGCAAAGTTCCGGAAACCATGTTAGAATGGGTTTCTGGGGTTATCCACTGGAAATTTTGAAAATTAAATACTCCTGCATTCAGTGTGATAAACAACATCCTCGCTTTGCATCCTAACTTTGCCTTATTTCACAGCTCAATTTACAAAAATTTGAATTTCAAGAATATTGATTGAATTTCATCTCTAGTAAACAATTACATGACACAAGAATTTAACCCCTACCACTCTGATGTAAATATTTTGTCTTTTCCCGTATCAACAGTACACAAACTGGTGTACATTTTTTCAACAATTTTGGTGGACGATGTTGCTGATCATCCACCAAATTTGTTGAAAAATGAACACCAGTTCATCTTTTAATGTACTCTGAAATTTTAAAATCTTGACATCAGATTGGTACGGGTTAATAGAGGAAGCTCTTTCTAGCGATGCTTCACCCGCATCTAGCTACGCTCTGCCCACACTTTGTGTTGGTATCAATCAAACCTTGATTTCCCAGAATCACAATATCAAGGTAACTATAAAAATTAAACTGTTGATATTTTGAAAGTAATTTGACTGGGTGCTCTTGCAACAGCACCCAGTCATGTTTGTTACCAAGTATTCAACAGTCTGTTTATTAAATAATAGGCATACAATTCGTCCACTTGACAGACTTCTCAATGCTCATGACGGAACTAGGTACGTCATTCATTACACATTTTGATTGTGACATCAGCCTATATACTTGAGTGACAGATCAGATCTATCCATTAACTTCTTGGGATCGTGGATTTACTCGGTGACCATGTGCGACTGTACTGTCTTAGGCCTCGCACTGGAACCAGCAAATTTCATGACCACAAATAAATCTATAACTAAGATCTTTCGGAAAATTTAGTTGAAAAATCCTCACAATATATGATTTCAAGATGCTGTATCGTTTGTGACAGTGTTTTTACAAATATTTTCCATGATGTAAACGAAAAATCTACTGGTTTTCCGCGATGTCCAGGCATTGAATTTAACACATTAATGGTAATGTTCTGTCAGGAAAGTAAAGAAATTTGCTTATTGAATGTCCATTTGTAGACAGTGAGAAGACAATTTTGAAAAATCTAGCACCGGGATGACTGGCTCACTTATCGAGCCAGTTAATCCAACGTGAAAAATTTATTAATCCTTTAACCCTTGAATTTATTTTTTTAAATTTCAATTTCTCATAGAAAATGTCCATTTGCAGATGATGAGAAGACTATTTTTGAAAATTTTACCACTGGAATGACTGGCTCGGTTATCGAGCCAGTCATTTCAGTGGTAAAATTTCAAAAATAGTTTTCTCTTGGTCTGCAAATGGACATTTCTCAAGACCACTGCAGAAGCCGTTTTTGGCTGATATGAGTGTTAAAGGGTTAAAATAGTCCTCCTGGCCTGAAAATTGACGTTCCTCTAGACCACAACATAACCTGTTTTCACAAGTCAAGGGTTAAATTATCAAATTGCATGACCTTCCAGAATTTCGATGACACTGAATATGATAGCAAGCATGAATACTAACCTGATTTCACTTCCTAAGCGGATCCATTCCGGAGCATAACCACTGTTAATAAGGACCTTGTTCAAGTTGTACGTGGCCGAGTCGAGGAGCGGGTTTCGGTTCTGATAATTGAGCGGTTTACCCGCTCCAGACAAGTTATTGAATTCACCTTTAGCAATTGCCTCATTGATTAAGTCATTAACTAGCTGGTCTATGGGACTACTGTAAGTAAATAACATTGAGAACGATGAGTACAAAGTATAAAGTGCACTTGTAGATTATAGAGACGCCACACACGGCCAAAGCCAAATTTGCATATAATGAGCACATGTCTTCTTTAACAGTCTGTCAAATCGTTGACAAAACTTACAATTACATGTATAGAACAATCACACTTGTATTCTTTCATTTGTTTTTGTAGTTTTTTGGAGATGTAGGCAGAGTTCTATGACGGTTCATTCTGTTAGCCTGTATACTTGCTTTAAACATTGTATGTATATCATTAGTACTGTAGTCATATCAGAGGGTATGCAGGACATGCATTCACGCACATACACACACCCCTACAAGACACCCAAATTGGAGCTACAATAAGCAGAAATTGCAATATAACAAATTGCCATGTTATAAAGTATTTTACCTAATTTTATGTTTTCTCATGGCCTGGTTCATGGCTTGTTTCTCCTTCACAACTAATGCCTCTTCATATTGGGCTGCCATTTTCTGTGAACGGTGCTCGTATAGGCTGTCTGTGACCCTGTCAACACGATACTGCTCATATTGGCGATGGCGCTGATGCGGCGTACCATATCCCACACCCTATATATAATAAACAGAACATGACCAGTAGCTTACTGGACCAGCGATGCAATAAGTTACTAGCACTCATTGCACGTGTAGTGATGTTTGTCTTAACCCAAAAACAGCTTCTGCAGTTGTCTTGAGAAATGTCCATCTGCAAACCAAGAAGACTATTTTGAAAATTTACCACTGGAATGACTGACTCGATAACCGAGCCAGTCATTAGTGGTAAATTAAAAAAAATTGTTTTATCTTGGTCTGCAAATGGACATTTTCTATGAGAAAATTGAAATTAACAAATTTGACTGTCAAAGCACATTACAGCTCGGAAATAACTTAACAAAACATTTCCTACATTCTGGTCAAAATTGTATTGTTTGGAAACAGGTTACAGTAGTTCTGCACTGTACTGTACATGAAAATCTTGGATAGAAAAATTTAATTTGATACATTTGAGTACTAATGTGAGATACGAAGATATTTAATATTTTTAAATTTTTATAATAGAAATTGAGTTTTAGAAATTACTGAAATTGCTGAACATGTTCTGGAAATATCCGAGGAAAATTTCCATGGTCGGGAAGAATAATGCAGGTAACCACTGATGGTTTAATGAACCTTTCCAGTTTTTGCTATGCCCCACCCACCTCTAGCTAAGCTCCACCCACAGCTCGCTCGTGTTGGCATCGATCAATCCCTGAACTCCCTGACTCAATTCCCAGAAAACTATACCGATAAGCTGTTAAATATTTTGAAACTAATTTGACTGGGTACTCTTGCTGCCTATGGCAGCAACAGTGCCCAGTCAAATTAGTTTCAATATATTCAACAGAATATTTATTAAATAGTAAAGACATACAATTCATACAACAACGCATAGTCCATCTTCAACTATGTATTCCTGACATACCTATCTACGTCATTCATGACATCATTGATTGTAATGTCATTCTACACGTCACATAGTTAATTATTATGTCATATGATGGATGGATAAAGTGGAAAGGTTTATTCCTTCTTCACCTTTATCATGAAGTAAATAACAACACTCCTTGTAATAGAAGCATATAGGTTTATCCATGTGGCAAACAAGAAAGACGAATTCATAGGAAAGCGAACTTACATCAAATAGAGTGGCTATCGTCAATCTCTACGTTCTACATTACCTTGCAAGTTATAAGGACCATAGGATACCAACAAAGAATGCTAATAAACAAAAAACGACTTTTATGATATTTTTTTGCATTAAACCATAGAATATGCCACTCTACTTTAATTTTAAACATCTGTTTGAACAAGTATGCAGAATTAAATTATCGCCTCTAATCATTGCCGAGTAACGTCAAAGGTCAGTGACCTGGAACTTTGACCATGTGATCATAATGGCATCACTGATTCCTAACTACATAACCATGCAACCAACTATGTCGATCTAAAGCCATGTTCTTACAAGAGAGTTAATCGGGAATAACAGTATGGCGTTATTCCTCATAAGTGTAGTTCCAATAGTCAACCATGCCTGAAATATAAGCTAGATATATATGCCAAAAATATAAGCTAAAACAATATACACACCAAAATATTCAGACCCTATAAAAGTATGGACAAAATTTGAAAATCTTAATCTTTCTGACACGGGCTGAATGCACTAATGATATGGAACAAAACTGTAAAGTTTTACTCAAATCAGATATGTTTGTGATGAATTAATTGTTCATTGAAAAACTAACGTTATTCTAATTTTTGGTACATGCCGGATGCTGAACATCATTTGGATCGCTATGTAGAGCTCCTCCGCTTCCCTAAGGCATATTAGAATCCACCTTTTGGTTTTAATCATAATGAGATGAAAATATATATGGAGTTCGGCACATTACATATTTTACCTACATATTTACTGAAGATTCTCCCCAGAAACTGCATATTATTTCCACTATAAAATGTACCATTTCCTTTATACAAAGTATTACAATCTAATATGTATATTCATGACTCACATCCATACTTAGATATTGTCTGTGTTGAGGCGCTGTGTGTTTGATGTCAAACTCGACAGCTACTGGAGAATTATCAGCCTCTTCCTCAGCGATACGAAACTGCTTCTAAATATACAACAAAGATACAATTTCAAATTATTTAAAATGCATTAAATTCCAATTTATTTATTAACCCTGTACTGGTCCAAAATCTGCCTCTGAATTGGCCTTGAGGAATGTTCATTTGCAGGCCAAAAGAAAACTATTTTTGAAAATTTACCACCGGAATGCCTGGCTCGGTGACCGAGCCAGTCATTCCAATGGTAAATTTTCAAAAATTGTCATTCACATTTTCTTGAACAAATTTGAGGGTTAAAGATTTTAAGTTAGTACAGAATGCCCCTGACGCATGTGAGTGAACTTGAGGCTGAAGAGTCATGCTAAAACATGCAACCTGTAACACACCAAACATTTCACGACCATGATAAAAGGATTGCCTCAATAGAGCTCGTAGTTCAGATTTGACCGACTCAAGAAAGCACCAATTATTACCAGTTTATTGTCAGTCTATTGCAAGCTTATTGTCAGTGTGAAACCCCCCACAGACCCCCCCCCCCTTGTGTGTTGGTCTGTTGTTTTATTAACCACTATAAAAACATACTTACCATTCAATCACTACTTGCTAAATCAATTATCTGCATTTAGCTATCAGAATAAGATTTTTATGCCTGCATACACACCTCCCCATGCCTATTCCTATTAATATGGACCCTCAACCAGGCTACTGGTTAAGTCCATCTCCAGCATACTGACAGCTATAGACTGGCACCAGTCTATACTCGCCCCATAGTGATGCTTGTCACTAAGCACGCTTGCGCATGCGCACTGGAGCCCAAATAGGAAACAGACTCACTTTTCTAAATTTAAGTGCTAAATAGTAAAGGCCAATTCTCAAATGTTACCACGCGGGGTGGTTGAGGCCGAGTCGTAGTGATTGAATGGTAAGTATGTTTTTTATAGTGGTTAATAAAACAACAGACCAACCCACAAGGGGGGTCTGTGGGGGGGTTGTTATTACACCACAAAAACATCCATTACCGTTCAATCACTACTTGCTAAACCCGTAGATTTGGTCAGTGCCCCATTTAAACATTAGGTGGGAGGAGATTTGAGAATCAACAAACAAGGATAAAAATCAAACCAATCTTATCCAAATGTTAATAACATAACATAATAGTGCAGTTAACAAATAAGGAAAACTTGAACTTAAAGAAATAAATAAAAAACCAAAAGAAGACTCAACATTTCTCACAGACGCACAGTCCTAACGAAAATGGTGGAAAGTGCTTGGTAAATGGTCTTCGCCTTTTTTAGTTAAAATAGTATGTTACGAAAGAAGGAGGCTGCTGCACTCTGGTCTTTGAGATAAAAGGATGTAAAAGTGGATTCAGATTTCCATCCTGCCACCTGAATGACCTCATCTAAAGACGAACCATCAAAAGAGCGAAAGAAGTAGCCATACCTCTAACGCATGGGCTTTAATCTGGAAGAGATTAATTTGATCCGGTGAGGCTATCTCATAACAAAGCTTAATTGTCTCATCAATATCCCCTGACCATATTAGCTGACAAATGTAAAGAATCAAACAGACAGGATAAAAAAAAATCTAATACTTGTGGTATAGAAACAGAATCGGGCACGAAACCTTGGTCTGAAAACCACTCACCAAAAATTTTAAGTCAACCCTTGTAAACTCGACAGGTCGTCCCTTCTGGCAGAGTCAATAATTTTATTCTGATAGCTAAATGCAGATATTTGATTTAGCAAGTAGTGATTGAACGGTAATGGATGTTTTTGTGGTGTACCGGTAATAACAACTTCTGGATTTGGATGCACACAAAGACCTCTTACTTGAGTTAGAAGATCCTGGGATACTGGAAGAAGACGAGGGAAGTCTACCAGAAGATCTAGGTCTATAAATCAAATCCTCTTGGGCCAAAAGGGAGCTATCAGAAGAACCTCGCAATCTTGGTCCTTGACCTTCTTCAAGACTAACGGAATCAAACTGTTGGAGGGAAGGCATAGGCGAACATTCCTGTCCAGGACTGAGACAGAGCATCCACCGCCAGAGCTTGACTGTCCGGAAAAGGAGACATGTAAGAGGAGATCCGGGCATTCAAAAAGGTCGCGAACAGATCTACTAGAGTACGATCCATAAGACTGAAAAACGCTCTGACAACCCACTTCTTTAACTGCCACTCTGTGTGGGCGAACTTACTGGGATGTGACTGTTGGTCCGCCAGAAAATTCAGACTGCCTGGGACATGGGAGGATACTAGAAAAATCTGCCTCTTGCGGCACCACAAGAGAAGATTCCACACTCCTAGACAAAGGAGAGACGACTTTGTACCTTGCTACCTGTTGATATAAGACACCACTGTCGAATTGTCCGACCAAATCGAGACTTTGAGCCCTATCACAAGATCTGACCATGAAAGGAGAGCCTTCTTGACAGCCCACAACTCCAGAATGTTGATATAGGCTATCGACTCCTCCAGGGACCACAGACTGCTCCCCAACCCTCCTGGGAAGCGTCTGTGAATATAATCGCCTGAGGGGAGGCCTTTACCAGTGGAACACCCATCAGAAGCAGAGAACGATCCCTCCAAAAATCTAGATGAGGGATCAAATGTTCTCGGATGGGAGTCTGATGGTAAACAGAGTGGACTGACTGCTTCCAAAGGGACATTAAATACATTTGGAAGGGTCTCTTCATCAGCGCCGCCCAAGGAATTACTTTCTCTACGCTGACCATCAGTCCTATCACTCTTAAAAAGAATCTTGCTCTTACCATGGGAGAAGACAGGATTTCCATTGCCACTGATAAAGCCTCTATCTTTGGATCTGAGGGGAAGACTAGACCCCGGGCCAGGTCAAAAGAAACGTCTAGATGCGTAAGGATATGACACGGAACTAGGCTTGATTTCTTTAGACTTAAAATCCACCCTAGGTTGCATGCCAGACTGCAAACCTCTGGAAGAATTCTTGAGAGAATTGAAGAAGACTTAATTTACTAACCAATCGTCTATATAAACGTGGAGATGGATAGAACGATGGTGAGACTATGCGAGAAAAAGAAAAAGGAGCCGGGGTCAGACCAAAAGACGACGCGAAACTGCCAAACTTGATCTTAGTAAGCAAAACTCAGGAATTTACTGAAAACATGAAAGGCGTCATTTTGGTCAATGGAAAATGACCACATACCCTGATCTAGATTGGAAAAGATCTGGGAGATGGTCTCCATCTTGACTTGGGAGTAAGAATCATGAGATTTAATCATGACATACCCCCTTGTTAAATTAAAATTAATGCAGATATTAATGTTTCAGAGTGAATAGAGATCATTTTACTAAGATTTAATGACAGGGTAGGAAAACCTACCCTAGGCTGAACGCTCTCATGTATGTATAAATTCCTTAGAATTAACATCATTCACAAAGAAAACTAACATGATAAAGACCAAATTGTCAATTGAAAGGACCAGAGGAGACAAGAAAAAGGAATTAAAAGAGGAAAGAGCCGACACAAAAGAAGGAAGGTCTATAGAAAACTTTTCCTTAAAAAGAAGAGAAAGAGTCTAAGCAATCCACCAGAGAGACAGGGACCAGACATCCGAAGAGACCCTGACTGGACAAAATCTCCTCAGCCCTGACCGATTAGGGAAAAGAAGAATAAGAAGGATTAGGAGATGAAGAAGAAAAGAGATGAGAAGAGTCACCAGAGGCCATAGAATCAACAGTTCAAATGGAAAGAGGAGAGCAAAGCCTCTTGGAATCTAGAAGGTTAGAAAAACGTAAAGAATCAGAAAAGGAAAAGGATTGATCAGAAGGAGTGTGAACAGATACAACATCCTGACCAGAGGACATGGAAAGAATAGAGAAAAAAGCTGACAAGAAAGAACGAACAAGGGACGAATCCCTAAAAACAGAAAACAATGAGAAAACCAGACCTTAATCAACAATTAGAAACTCAAGTTCAAAAGAGAGAACGACAGAAACAATCGGATCAAGATGATCAAAAGAGGAGGAATTAAGAAGAATGAAAGATGAAGAGGAAAGAACAGGACCAGAAGATCCCTGGATAGGATAGATAGACAATGAAATATGGGAAAACCCAGAGGGAAAAAAAGAAAAAGAAAGAGAGATAGAGAGAGGAAAGAGACATGACTAGTAGAAAACTTTAGCAGGAGAATGAGCAGAGGATGAAGGAAGAGACCTATACTTATCTTACTCATTATTATTAAAGACTTAGAACCAATATTATCATCATGTAAAGACGGATGTCATCGAGATTGAAATGCTAATAAAAGGAATGATTGATAGAATGAGAATGAATCCCGGGAACATCTGGATGTTAAATACACAAAACACTAATACTTGATTATGACTAAACACTACAGGATGAAAACACAAAACAAAACGCTGAAAAACAGAGGCAATATAAAATCTAAGCAAAAAGACTTACCTAAACAATGACTGTAACAACGCAGAAGAAAAAACAAAATAACCTCGGCTTTCATTCCTTCTTCCTTCACCATAATCTTATTTCTCTATTCTCAGCGTTTTCTAGCTCTTGTAATCATTAATCTTAGTCATTCTCTTCCCTATGAATCCACTACTGAAACTATTCCTTTCAGCGCCTGACAGAATTAGACTCAAAATTACGCCAGAAACAGGGATTTTCTTCGAGAAAATAACTCCCTTTGGATAAAATAAATATGTCAACCTGCTGACATAAGAGGATAAAAGAGCGCGAAAAAAGGCTGAACGGCCCGAAGACAACTGGCCATCTAAAGTTGGATGAAATTAAAAACTAATTTTAATTGCGACATCTAGTGATAATGCGTAGAATACAGACTGACTGCAACAAAAAACCCATCCGGCAACCAGTCGGAAGAGTCTTTAATTACGTTGAAAAGTTTCACTGATAAAAGAATAAATGCTGAATATCTACAATTTCAAGAGACTTCAAGACTGGCAATGTCTCAGAATTAATATTTTCAGCGATTAAACATTCCAATTTTAAAAGCACTTACTGAAATAAGACTAACCTGTAATCTCAATAAGAGCTATCACCGGAAATCCAAAAAAGGAAAACAGAACCGGAAGTTAATCATAGAACACCATGAAACCGATAATGACCCTATCCCCGGATGTACAGTAAAAAAACAGAATAAACAAAGGAACCGGAAATACGCAAAAAACCGGAAGTCAGACCGGATACGGAAAGAACGGAGGTAGATCCAGAAAACGGAAGTAACCCCTTTCCTGAGGACGGAAGTCTATCCGAGTCTGAACGACCCGAAAGTACACATCTAGATACAGAAGCGGAAGTGTACAGACAGGAATCCAAACCGGAAGCGGAAGCACTTCTACCGGAAGACGAAAAATAATAGGAGTCAACAGACCCCAGATATCCGGCATCACCAGAAGCGCTGCTAAAACCGGAAACAGAACTAGGAACCGGATCGTGAAGACGGATGTCCTACAAAAACGGAAGACATACCGGAAACAGACGGAACAGAAGTAATAACCAGATCTTGACGACCTGGATTTCCTGCCAAACCGGAAATCCTACCGGAAACGGACGCCAGAGAAGAAAGAACCGGATCCTGAAGACCTGGATGTCTTGCTAAACCGGAAGTTAAAACGGAAAAAGGAAGTAAACCCGAGTCCAGAGGACCCGAGTCCACCACAACGGAACCGGAAGAACTAGCAAGACTAGAAATCAAATTCTTGGCAATGGGCGATCTAGAAAGAACCTTGACGACCGGTACAATAAAAAAATTTGCATTTGCATAAGGTCCAGCCTTATGGATGTCAGCCTCAGCCTCCGCCACCACTGCTTGTGGGTTATG
Source organism: Chaetoderma sp. LZ-2023a (assembly GCA_034401795.1). Taxonomy (NCBI): domain Eukaryota; kingdom Metazoa; phylum Mollusca; class Caudofoveata; order Chaetodermatida; family Chaetodermatidae; genus Chaetoderma; species Chaetoderma sp. LZ-2023a. The sequence continues at coordinate 36,861,143 of CM067365.1, read as the reverse complement.
CCCGCCACCCTCAAGTCTTAGGTGGGTTTGACCCTGTGCACTACACGAGCCCACCTTCGAGAGCTTAGTCGCTCTAGACTTCTGCTTTGGAGATTTTTTAACCTGCATGGAGGTTAGAGGGACCGGTTTCCCCCATTTGCGGGAACGCCTGCTAGCCTTTGGGCTATCGTCGGAACTTGAAGAAACATCCTGTTTCTTAGTCTCCTTTATTGCAGAAGATATCCTTTCGTCAAGGGATTTCGTCAAAACAGATGTGAATGATTCAAATCTTGCAGAAAGAGCTAGCACAGCATCTGAATTCGCCGAAGAGGCTCCCCCCTCCGTTGCTACCGGTAAAGATACATTAGATTGTGCAAAAGACACAGCTTTCGCCTTGCTAGCAACGGAGGTAGGGGAAGGACGACCGGGGAGCAGCGGTTGTTTAAACGGTAAATCTTTAAAAAGAGGCCTTAGACACCGAGACCGGCCACCCTTTACAGATCCCACACATCGTTGTGACGGTACAAGTGGTACATATCCACAGACATGCCCGGCAAATTCAACTGAGTGATGGCGATCACACTTTGATGATGTACATTATGTCTTGTCAGACGATTTAGTGGACTCCTAAAAACGAAAAACGTAACAATGAAGCATATCGTTTAAAAATCGTAAAAAGAAGACTAGAAAGATAAAAATCATTTCTTTAAAAGGCGGGAAAGTTCAAATCAGAAAACAAAATCCCTACCGACAAGAAAGCAAACTTGCATAGGGATAAATGATAATCCTTATAATGCACTAGAGTAAATTGATAAGGGCTCTGGATGACTGCTGGAGTTTAATATATGATGATGAATGATATAGGCATAGTAATTAAGATACCACGAAGCAAGAACGATCTTTCACGAAAACCGGTAACAATATGAATATAGTTATAAAATACCATATAACCACGAATATACTTCCTACACATAACTTAGGGAGAATTGACTTCATATTAGGCATAATCTTGATAATATAGAAGGCAAAAGATGCAGCTGACACAGCGCAAAGCACAAACAACTTAGACGAATATTTTAAGCAGTTGTTCTGCAAGCAGAATAATTGAAAAGTGAATCTGTTTCCTATTTGGGCTCCAGTGCGCATGCGCAAGCGCGCTTAGTGACAAGCGTCACTATGGGGTGAGTATAGATTGGTGCCAGTCTATAGCTGTCAGTATGCTGGAGATGGACTTAACCAGTAGCCTGGTTGAGGGTCCATATTAATAGGAATAGGCATGGGAGGTGTGTATGCAGGCATAAAAATCTTATTCTGATAGCTAAATGCAAATAATTGATTTAGCAAGTAGTGATTGAACGGTAATGGATGTTTTTGTGGTGTAATAGCAACCAGCCTTATTCCATTTTATTGTCAGATCTGGTAATAAACTGGCACTATATTGTCAGATAATTCCTAGTGTATTGCAAGGCTATTGTCCGATGACGTCTGTACCTGCCAAGAAATGCTTTAATTTAAATATTATTTATTTTGTGAAAGTGCAAACCACGTTAAAGAAAAACAGAAACGGCTAATTTTCTTTGAAGTCTTCATTAAATTTATGTTCCCCTTTAAATAAATACTGTAGCATTGATAACAGACTAACAATACACTGGTTATATTTTAATTAGGCTTGCACAATTACGTGATTAAATTGAAAATCGTGATTATGTTTTAAATCGTGAATTTTTATGATTAAAAATTCAATAAATCGAGTAATCCTGAATATTTTTTATTGCATAAAATATTTCAAAACCTAACTTTCAAGTACTTTTTAATGCGATCGGTCATGAAAAACGGCATTTTGCTTAGTGAATGTACATCCATTTGCAGGGCAAGAGAAGGCATTTTTGAAAATGTATTACTGGAATGCCTGGCTCGAGAATCGATCCCGAGAATTTAGCCAGGCATTCCAGTGATACATTTTCAAAAATAGTGTTCTCTTGCCCTGCAAATTGACTTCTCTAAACACCATTGCAATTTTTGTCGTTGACATTCTTTTGTTGTTATGTTGATTAATCGAGTAATCGCGATTATTTTTTAATAATCGATCGCGATCACCCAACGCAATAATCGTACAAGCCCAATTTTAACATCTATTGATAAACTGGTTACACACTGAGAATAGACCAATCATCTGACAAGAGCGTTAAAGCTGTTGCTGTCGGAACAGCATTCAGTCAAATTATTGTCAAATAAATAGGACATAATGAGAGTGCTACTTGCTAAGATTTGATACAGATTTGAATTACAATTGTTGCTGCAACAGCTTTCAGTCTAAATATTCTGAACTAATCATCACAGTTTTCAGTCTAAATATTCTGAAATAATCATCACAGCTTTCAGTTGAAACGTACTGAGGATTTGAGGCGCAATTTGACTAAGTTGTTGCTCACTAAAGGACCAACAATTTTGTCAAATTGTTTTCTGTACAATCAGCTGGCTTTCAATATCGCTAGCTAAATAGATAGAAGTAGAATAAACATAGACCTAGATATAGATTCCCTGCAAGAATTAAATATTTAGCATACATTTTTATCAATAAATTTATAACCAATGCGTGATTTACCGGTGAAACGCACAGGCCACAGAACAGAGAACCAACGATTGAGCTGTTATCCTGATTGCGTAAATACATTAGCTTCTCAATACGTATTATTGTGAACAAGAATGGTTTCTAGATATTTAGATTCATGTAATTTTCAGAACAATCGCTTTATTCAATCACCTCACATTTTGCAGGCTGATTATAACTTACCTGTATATTCCTGTAAGCCTGTTGGACCTGGGTAAACTTCACATCATCAGCCTCTGCCTGTCCACTATCAGGATGGTACAGCTTAGCCTTCATAAGGAAAGCCTTCTTCACCTCCTCTTCTGTGCAGTCCATGTCTAAACCCAGTATCTCGTAATCATCAGGGTGAACTTGATCATGTAGCTTATTACTTTTGAAATAATCTGTTTTTGTTGATGTTTGATTGACACACGTAACAGCGGCTACATGAAGTGAACGAGCCAGGTGGAACTGTAACAGACGATGACATGCCAGGTATCCCAATCCAGTGATATATTTCATTTTCTATGATAGTAATGTTTCAGTTACATGGCAGAGAATTATCATCACATGTTGGTTTTGTGCGAAATCTCTCCATAAGAATCTAATCGATGCTGAAACGAAGAGAAATCAGAGATTGCAAACCCTCCCCATCCCATTTTTGTCACATTGTAATGTTTTGGATTTTCAGGATTTAGGATTAACCATATTTTCCAGAGTTCCCAGTTTTCCTGGATCACGTCCAAAGTTGTCGAATCGTAATGCATGGTCACACCCTTTCCTGAGTTAACATTTGAGCCAAATTGGACCAGTAGTTTCTGAGATATCCAAAGATCCAAAATTTGATCTGATCCGTATCCACGATCTCTTATTCGTATCACTGCTAAACTCTGGAAATCCTCCTTCCTTCATCGTGTGAAAATTCGAGCAGTAGTTTTTAGATACATCTCAGGGACTCGCCAATACACCTTTTTCCCACATTGACATCATTACGCCGGGATTCCCCATAATCAACGCACAGAGCCCAAATGCTGGCTGGTAACACCGCCAACAAGCAGCTGATCCGCATTGATTACTATTGCACTAAAATACACCGCAATTTAAACAGCTCCTATGATAAACTACAATCATTATATTAGTTAAGTCCTACATCATTGGAAAGCGCATTCAATTGTCTAAACATAATGCAATATGTTTTTGTTTTGTTTTTAATTTTCACAGGGTTATTTGCGTACATAAAATACACCATTATACCTAGACTCATTAAATCAAGTGGACAATAGGGGACATTTTAAAATCACAATCAACTGTATTAAATTTTACAAAACTATAAAAACGAACACAGAAATGTATAGAAAATTGGCTTAGCTTTCCAATGATGTATGACTTCAATAATATTATGAAATTAGTTCTTCATATAAACTGCTTAAAGTGCATTGTATTGGATTCCAATAGTAAAGTAATGCTGTTCACATGTTGGCTATCGCCGTTACCAGCCAGAGGTGTGCATCGCAATAGATTCTGGGAATGTGTTTTGTCAAAATACGCTACTGTGGGAAAGTTCTATTAGCCAAATGCTATTAAAATTGACATCTGGCTAATAGGAAGCAGGATTGGAGAAACATTTGGGTAATGATTAGTCACATTTTCCATAAATTCTATGTAGAGAATTATTAAAATTAAATTTGAAGAACATTTTAAGATAATTATAGGCCTACTAGTATTTATATTATGTTTTATTGTGGCAAAGAAAAGCCTGAAATCCTAATGTCAGATCAAAAGCACCCCTATAGGCCAAAATGAATATTTTGAAACTCATTTGAGTGGAAGCTGTTGCTACAACAGCTTCCAAGCAAATTAGTTTCAAAATATTCAACATAATTTGGTATTTGGTATGTAGCATTGAAATGGTTACCTGTTGGATAATATAGTTCAGATTTGGCTAAGAAAAAGGGTAGTTGGCTAATCTATTGGCTAATAATTTGTGAAAGTCAGATCTGTCCCTGCATCTCTGGACACACAGACAGGCCCGAATGCAACACCCTCTTCCCTTTACAGGGCTAGGTTACATGAAAACCAGGTCATTTAAGATGGTTGCAGAAGCACTTGGCCAATCAGGTTCCTTTGAACAAACTTGGTTCAGCTGAACTTTCCCTAGAAGATGTTTCATGAGGTTTGAATAGATCCTCCAAATGCTTTAAGAGAAAATTTTTAGACATTTCTAAGAATTGGTCCAAATCCACATGTGATGGCTGCCAGTCAAATACGCCAATCGGCTCCGTTTGAACAAACTTTGATCGCCATGCCATAAGGATGCTTCCTGCCAAATATAATTGAAATTGCCCCAGTGGTTATTGAGAACACATCTTAATTTTTTTCCTATTGACTTAGTATGTGAGTTTTTGGCAGGAAAACGATCCAAGGTGGTCATCAAACTGTTCATGAGACGGTTGCAAAAGTAGTAAACTTGAAATCAGCATACACAAAAACCTATATATAAACAACTTCGGCTTGAAAATCAATGAAATAAAAAATCAAATATGACCACCAAACACGTTACAATCTGATTGGTCTATGGTGGTCATGTTTTTAGATGTATCAACTTCCCTTGAACAAACTTTAATGGCTCTTACTCCTTAATCATATCTCCCAAATTTCAGCTCAATCCGATCAAAAGTTAATGGAGAAGTGACTTTCATGAAAACCAGCTCATCCAAGATGGCTGCCTAAGCATTTGGCCAAACAAGTTCCCTTGAACAAATTTGGTTCAGCTGGAGCCCTAGATGGTGTTTCATGAGTTTTGAATCGATCTGCTAAGCGGATTTGGAGATTTTTAGACATTTCTAAAAAATCAGCCAAAATTGAAGATGATCGCTGGCCAAAGTTGAACATACTTGGATCTGCATGCCTTAAGGATACTTCCTGCCATATATAATTGAAATTGGTCCAGTGGTTCTCGAGAAGGCTTTTAACATGTCCTATTCCTTTACTATGGGAGCTTTCGGCGGGAAAATAATTTGAAATGGCCGCCAAACCATTTATCTGAGTTCCAAAAAAGGCAAATTTTAAATCAGAATACTTAAAAACCCATACAGAACCAATTTTGGCTTTAAAGTAGATTAAATAAAAGAGTCCAATATGGCTGCCAAACATGCTATATTTTTATTGGCCCATGGCGGCCAGGTTTTTTTACGTATCAATTTCCCTTTTGAGAACAACATTTAATGGCCCTTAGTCCCTAATCATCTAAAAAAACGCGAAAGATAAGTTGGCCGATCGGCTTCCTTTGAACAAAGTTGGATCCATATAACCTAAGGATGCTTCCTGCAAAATATAATAGAAATCGACTCATAGGTTCTTGAGAAGTCATTTAAAGAAAAGGTTAACGAGTGGATGGATGGACAACAGATGGTTAAATGGCATTTAAGTTCACTTGGCCTTACAACAAGACGCCCAATGGGCTTGTATCCAGAGTTGCCCGTATGCGTCCTTTTGCGCGTATATACGCATAAAAATGGGGGAGGGACGCATAAAAATGAACCCTCTGCGACCCCGAGGACGCACGAGGGACGCAGTAAAAAGTGTAACGGAAACTGGTAACTTTGCGTGCGCTTAATTATTGATTATATTATCGTGTGTGTATATTTATTTGTGCATGTTTTTACTTTAAAAAATATTCCTAATGTATTGTGTTCAATAAAAACGAACTTACTGCGTTGTTTAAGACTGATTTGTTGTATGTTTTCTTGCACAACTCAAAGTTGTTAATGCCCATAAATTAGATTCAACCACCACATTTAATTGTAAACACAATCCCCAAATCATCCTTAGTATTCCATTTGATCTAATTTTTATAAATAATGAGTTTACAAGTCCGATGTCAGTCGCCTTGTTTGGCCTACAAATTGCAAAAATACCCGCCATGTTTCTGTCTGTTGTGCTAAACGTCAGTGTGACGTATTTGATTGGGTAACAGCGGAATTTCCCTCTAGAGGAACTCAGGCTTGAGAAATCCAATACAACTGATCAAGTGTACGCAAACGTCTTAACCCTTTCACAGCTCAGAACATTGGACAGATCACAAAGTTGTTATCACTAATATGCTGAATATTTTGAAATTAATTTGTGCATGCCTACTTGCCTAAAGCACGACTAACAGGCAAAATATTTTTTTCTATTTACTTATCAAAATATCTAAATGGATGAAGGAACATATGGAAGATATTGTGATATCTTTTACATTTGAATGGCCATTTGACGGATTAGCGGTGGTGTCTTTGTATTGCTGTTTGAATAACGGTATCAATACGTGCTATACGCTGTCTTTTATTTAGTAATAGCGGCTGATTGATTGACTGATGGATTAGTGTTTATAATGCTTAACAATACTCGATCGTTAGGTGTTCCCAATTTCTCAACTAAAAAGCTCATCCCAGCAGCGATGTATTCCACTATATTTAGTCATTCCAGTTACATTATAAAAATATGCGCGCATTATATCGAAGAAGGTCAAGTCGTCCTTGAGAAAACTCGCCCCAGACACTCGTAATTTTTCAATTCGTCCAAAGTCAAGTCATGGTTTAATAGAAAAACTAATGCAGTGGTCTTTGCTAATTACTAATGTAGTGGTCTTTGGAAATGTTAATCATACAAGGGTGTCAATGTAGGTTGGTTGGTTTATCAGACAACAAACAAGTACAGTGCTTTAAGTTATTGTTTATTGACATGCAGTTCAAATGTTATTAGTTAAATATACAATGGCCATTTCAATAGATCAATTTTAGCCACCATTGTAGATCACAGAATAAATATTTTTTTTAATTTACCACTGCATAGTTAATATTCTCTATATATACATTGACAGTATTTACACAATGTCATAACTAGTGCTTTCAACATGTTTAATAAAGTACTTTATAATTAGATCAATGTGTTGTGTTTAATTTAAGAAAAAAACATGGGACCCCCCATATTTCAGATGAGGACCCCATGGGCCCCCCCCCAATTTTAAAGTGGGACCCCCAAATCTGAGTGTGGGGTCCTTGGGACCCGCAAAAATCAGATGTTGTGGGCAACACTGCTTGTATCGCCCACCGGGACCATAGGCATTTCAACTGGAATGGTCATTAACAACATGGAGCTCCGCCAACTTTTGTTAAAATTGTTGGTTGGTTGTTTAGTTAGTCTTTTAAATGAGTTTGTGGACATTTTTGCAAGTGCAATATGGCCACCAAACATGCTACATTCTGATTGGCCCACGGCGCCCATGGTTTTTTGACGGATCAACTTCCTTTGAACAAATTTAATGGCCCTTAGTTCTCAATCATGCCCATGGCATCAGCATCTTACAGTAAAATTTGCTTCAATATATTCAACAGCTTACCTGAATGATTACATTGAAATTAGGATATTGGAGTGTCACGTGTATAAAAATAACTTTGCTGCAAATTAAGAAAATTGTAATAAATTTGGTAAAAAAGTTTGAAATGTAACTGAAAAGTAACTGAAACGGAACTGAAATTTCAGATACTTTTGCAATGTAACTGGTTACATTTCAGTTACTGTAACTAAAAAAATTATTCAGTTACAAGTTACTTCTGTTACATGAAAAATGTAACTAAGTTACAGTCAGTTACAGTTACCCCAGCCCTAGTGGGGTCATACTAGGCTTTTGTAGAGTAGACTGAATGTGTTTGGATTTAGGAAGTCAAAGGACCTGCGGATCATGTCGACTAATTTATTTGCTTTGTTCGCTGCTGTTTCGGCATGTTGATTAAACTTTAACGCACTGTCGACATAGACGCCAAGATCTTTCTCGCGTGTAGTTTCCTCCAGGGTTATAGCTTCAGAGTTTTCTTGCATGGTGTATTTGTGTCTGGCATTTGTTCTATCAAATGCATAACTTTACATTTTGTAGCATTAAACCTCAGTTGCCAATTGTCGACCCATTCTTTCAGAAGATTCAAAATCGCCCTGGAGCTTGTCGTGGTCGTCCAACGTCGAGATGTTTGAAAACAGTTTGGTGTCATCTGCAAACATCTTGATCATATTGTGTACTTCATCCGGCATATCATTAATGAAAAAGATGAATAATGTTGGTCACAAGACACTGCCTTGTGGTATCCCACTGAGTACGGGGGCCCAGTCTGAGTATGAGCCGTTGACCACTACTCTTTGTTTACGGTTACATAGGAATGCCTGTATCCAGTTTAATACTTCGCCATGGATGCCATAACTCTTCAGCTTACTCAATAATCTTTGATGTGGAACAGTATCAAATGCCTTGGCGAAGTAGATAACATCAATTCGTACCCCACTGTCGAGTGCTTTAGTGCAGTAGTCCAATGTTTCAAGGAGTTGTGTTGTACAGGAGCGGCCATTGAAAAATCCATGTTGACAATCTGACATGATACTTGACATGTGAGTCATCAGGTTCTGTCTGACGAACCACTCAATAGTTTTGCACACGATTGAAGTTAAACTCACTAGTCTGTAATTACTGGCCAATGCCTTGTTGCCTTTTTTAAAGATCGGTGTGACCTGTCCGTCTTTCCAGTCCTGTGGAACTGCTCCGTCTTTGAGTGACATGTTAAATAAGATTGCCAAGGGTTTAGCAATAAATTGACTGGTCTCCTTTCGAACTCTAGGGTGTAGCTGATCTACTATCCCTTGTGATTTTGACACAGAAAGATTTTCAAGCCGCTTTCTGATTTCGTGTTCTTCAATCTTAATCAGGTCGAGTACAGTAGAATATGAGACATTCTTTAGTTGGGGTATGTTACTTGTGTCTTCCCGTGTAAATACACTCATGAAGTATGAGTTTAGCTCACATGCCTGCATCAGTCTTGGTTGTTGCATTGTTGTCTAGTTTTAGATCAGTGACAACTGAAGTCATCCTCAGTTTGGTTTTAACATTGTAGAATGCTTTGGGGTTGGTTTTGGATTTCTTGGCAATGTCGTTTTCAAAATCTACAATAACAACAAATATGGGTGACATACTCACAGTCGGAATTTGCATATAAAAATTAGTATTTAGTATGCATTAATACTATACTAAGCTTTTTAGATTGCATTAAAAATATTTAAAATTTCCTAAATTTAAACTTTAGCTTGCAGAAAATATCTAATTTTTTTCAGGTTAGCTGAAATTAATAAATTGTTACTTCATGAAAAGAACATATCCAAAAGTGCTAAGCAGAATCCCAAGAAATTTTGGAATTATGTCCAATCCAAGATGAAAGATAGGTCCAGAATCCCAGAGTTACAAGTACCTGATAAGTTTGAGGAGATAAAATTCACCAAAAATGACAAGGAGAAAGTAGATGTTCTAGCTGAATATTTCCAATCTGTATATACAATCGAATCAGATGATGAAGCTCCAACAATCCCTCGCAGGAACTTCCAGAATCAAATAACCTCAGTTTACATCACACCTGAAATTGTATTTGATAAACTTTCCAAAATAAAAACCTCAAAATCCCCTAGACCTGACAAAATCCACCCCAGGTTACTATATGAGCTGTGTCATGTCCTCAGCCACCCACTATCTACTCTCTTTAATACATCATTAAATGTAGGCAAAATACTAAATTGCTGGGCTAATGCGAATCTCCGCTATTTTCAAAAAAGGTGATAAAAAAAGCCTGACAACTATCGTCCTATCAGTCTCACCTCTGTGGTGTGTAAATTGATGGAATCAGTTATTAGAGACTCAATTATGGAACATCTAACTCATAACTTTGTGCTGTCAGACAACCAATTTGGTTTTATAAGTGGCCAATCTACTGTGCTTCAATTACTGAGAGTACTGCAAAAATGGCTGGAGGTACTGGATAATGGAGGGGTGGTAGATGTTATTTACTTCGACTTTATGAAGGCATTTGATAAAGTCCCTCACAAACACCTACTTAAACAATAATTCTGCGGAATTAAATGTCTCGCCTGTCTCGTTTGTCACAGTTACCTAAGTTACCTTTAACCTTCTGCCCTCAATGTTATCATGCTGCTTCCTAACATTATAGGTAACCATGTATCCAAGTTTAGTTGCAATAGGCTTAACCAATCCTGAAATATAAGCTGAAAGGTTTTGCTAAACGCAAAAACTTAATGTTGAAAAAGCAGAGTTCTGTATCAAGTTCAGTGACCTTTGACCGTGTGCCCCCAACATCATCATGCTGCTTCCTAACATTATAGGTAACCATGTATCTAAGTTCAGTTGCAATAGGCTTAACCAATCCTGAAATATAAGCTGAGAAGTTTTGCTAAACGCAAAAAACTAATGTTGAAATAACAGAGTTCTATATCAAGGTCACAGGAACCTTCACCTTTGACCTTGTGATGCCTTCATCATCATGCTGCTCCTTAACATTATAGGTAACCATGTATCCAAGTTCAGTTGCAATAGGCTTAACCAATCCTGAAATATAAGCTGAGAAGTTTTGCTAAACGCAAAAACGTAATGTTGAAATAGCTGTTCCATATAAAGGTCACAGTGACCGTGACCTTTGACCTTGTGATGCCTTCATCATCATGCTGCTCCTTAACATTATAGGTAACCATGTATCCAAGTGCAGTTACAATAGGCTTAACCAATCCTGAAATATAAGCCGAGAGGTTTTGCTAAACGCAAAACCTTAATGTTGAAATAACAGAGTTCTGTATCAAGGTCACAGTGACCTTGACCTTTGACCTTGTGACAACAACATCATCTTGTTGCTTCCTATCATTATAGGTAACCATGTATCCAAGTTTAGTTGCAATAGGCTTAACCAATCCTGAAATATAAGATTGAAAAGGCAATCACAGCTATTAGAAAGAGTTCAACGCCGAGCAACAAAACTCGTCCCGCAAATCAGAGAGTATAGCTACACGGAAAGACTTGAAGCCCTAAATCTAATTTCACTGAAATATAGACTGTTTCGAGGAGATTTAATTGAAACATTCAAACTCATCAGAGATCTATATAATGTTGATACGGCCTACTTTTTCGAACCATCCAATGTTACACAGACCAGAGGTCATAGGTTCAAGCTCAACATAAAACGTAGCAACAAAGATATTCACAAGCACTTTTTCACCAATAGAGTGGTACCCCAGTGAAATTCACTGCCAGCTACGATAGCCGAAGCAACAACAGTCGAATCATTCAAGAACAAACTAGATATCTACTTCAAAGAGAGAACATTGAATTTGACTGAACAGGCCATGTACGTATACCAGCCCATCACAGTCATACTGCAATTCCGCAGATACAGTGGACTAATCGAGGAGTAGCCTGTGTATAGACAGGAACATGCTCAGTAGCAATTCCAATAACCAGTAGATTCATCTCAGCTTCCACATCCACACTTTTCTGGTTGCATGAAGAGACACTGGCGTAGAGGAGGAGACTCGGATAGCAATGAACACAGAAAATTAAAACAACAACAATAAGACAAACCACGGCCTCCACAAGACAGCATGCAAACAACTGCTAGGCATAGCAGGGTGTACCCATGAGTGTAGGCGGCACACCGCAGCTAACGCGGGGAACACCCATCTGCACCACAGTATTTCCACCAATCAATGTCAAACCTTGCCACTCTGATGCCAGAAATTTAAACTTCAAGTTAAATTAAGAGATGAACTGTGTTCATTTTTCGGCAAATTTGGTGGACGATGTTGCCGTCATAGACAGCCACATTACCAACCGAATTGTTGGAAGGTGTACACCAGTTTCTTTGTTATTGACACAGGAAAAGATAGAATATTGACATCAGAGCGGTAAGGGTGAAAATCTAAAATCTAATTGTTTCGAGGAAACTTAATTAAGCAACGCCAGTCAAATCATTCAAGAACAAACTAGAAATCAACTTCAAGTAAAGAACTTTTGAATTAGGCTGAACAAGCCATACTACAACTAAAAAACTCTGAGACAATAACAAGCCAACGGCTTATGCCTCGTAAAATAATAAAGATGAGTTTGCAAACTCATGGAAAAGCTCATTCGGGATAAGATATTAAAGCACATAACGTCAAATGATCTACTCACTAATAAACAATTTGGTTTTATTTCCGGGAGGTCAACAACACTGCAATTATTATATGTTTTAGACCACTGGACAAAGATATTGGACAACAATAGTGAAATAAATGTAGTATTTATGGACCTAATGAAGACATTCGATAGGGTCCCACATGAATGACTCATGATCAAATTGAAGGCATATGGATTTAGTGATACAATGTGCCAATGGATAAGGGAATTCTTAAAAAATCGTAAACAGAGAGTCCGGATAAATAACATTAAAATAAATCATTTTCTGCATGGCAAGATATATCCAGTGGGGTACCACAGGGTAGTGTGATAGGCCCTATCTTGTTTGTTATTTATATAAATGACGTACCGGATAATGTCAGTTCTGAAATCTACTTATTCGCAGATGACAAAGATTTATCAAGAAATTCAAGACAAAACAGAAAGTAAAATAATACATGATGATCTTGACTCCATGACCGACTGGGCTTCTACATGGCTACTAAAATTCCATCCAAACAAATGTAGAATTCTGGAAATAAAAAGCAAACAAAATGTTGAAAACAGATCCTATCACCTACATGGAGAGGATGGTCTCCCAATACCACTTGAATCTGTTGAGTTTGAAAAAGATCTAGGCATATTTATAGACAGACAACATATACAGGAACAGGTAAATAAAGCCAACAGGATAATGGGAATAGTTCGCAGAACCTAAATAATGACAATTTCACCTTGCTGTACAAAGCATTAGTACACCCTCACCTTGAATATGCTAAGTGTCTGGTGTCTATACAAAGAAAAAGATATCAACACTATCGAAAATGTTCAAAGGAGGGCAACCAGACAGATTCCGTCATTGAAGGGACTGAGCTACCCTGACAGGCTAGACTAAATCTCCCAACTCTAAAATACAGACGACACCGGGGAGATGATTGATCATTGAATTATATGAAAATCATACACGGTTATTACGACACACATCTAACAAAACATCTTTTCACATTAAACAATTCAATAGCAAGAGGACACACATATAAACTAAAGAAACATCGCTTTTCACATGATTTCAGAAAAACATTACTTTACCAATAGAATAATCGATGCCTGGAATTCACTATCTGATCACATTGTTACTGTAACATCGGAAAATTTAAACATCTTCAAGAAATGAAGAATAGATTAGACACATACTGGGCAAACCAAGAACTAAGATTTAACTATCATAGCAGCCTAACTCTATAGCAGCCTAACACAAAACGGAACATAGAGGCTTTTTAGCCTGCGTTCTGAAAATCAATCTTATCTTATCTTATGATGATGCGAGTTCAATAAAATACGAAAACTGGTAACATTGATATTTTCACATTTAATTGTGACCCATCGCATACAACGTAGTTTTGCTGTACCATATTATAACAACGTATACACACCCAATGGCTAGATACCTTGATAAATAAGCTAAACTATGATAATCGAATTGTTAAGTTATCTTCCTTTCGACATTGAGAACTGATTTTAATTACCTCCCTTGATTTCAGCGAATCAACATAGCCCACACATATATGTACATAGTCCGCTTGTCATCGTACTAGTGGTCCTAAACCGGACAACCGTTCTAAATCGGACAACCGTATTAAGTGTAAAGTGTTAAAAACTGTGACGACAGTGTTTAGACGTTAGGATTCTTACGCATGTGAGTGCGGTTCTCCTACGAAGGAGGTTATGATTTCTACAAGTTACATAGTTGTTTCCCCTGATTGCGACGTGGTAGACTACTATGAAAGGCGTAGGGTTATGGTGGGGGTTACGATCATGTGGCGCAGAGAAATACACGACCACATCAAACCTCTGAAAGAAGGAAATGAGCGCATCATTGCTGTCCAAATTATCTCAGAACCTAAACCATATCTTTGGATCAGCTCATACATGCCCACATCAGGTTATATAGACTCTGCGAGCAAGTATAATAGTATTCGGAATCGTTGGATATCATCCACACACTGATAGAGGATTACAATAGCTCTCATCACATTATCTGGTGCGGTGACATTAACGGTACCATATTGTCTAGAAGGAATAAGTCTGATGCCCTGCTACAGCAATTCCTTAGCGAACACAGACTTGCCACGGTCAGTAACATTGCAGATAAACCAACCTATATTCACGGGAAGAACTGCTCGCAGATCAATTATTTCTTTAGCACACGAGTCGAAAACTTATCAAACGTACTTATTAGCAGTATGCATCCCAATAATAAAACGTACTTATTAGCAGTATGCATCCCAATAATACTTCTACACATGTCCCAGTATCGAGCGATATTTCAGTAAGCGTTACTAGGCTCCCCAGCATTAAGAGAAAATAGGCATCTACTCACAAATTGGAATGGTCAAAAGTGGACAAGCATGAATATCAGATCGCACTGGCAGAGGAACTGGGCAAAGTAAACAACAAATCTCAATACTCTACCCTGAATGATATCATCAGTGGCATCCAGAATGCTATAACACATACTACAAGAAGAACAGTTCCAACAAAGCAGGTCAAAATAAATGGCCCTAAGTGGAAAGCATCGCCTGAAGTGATGAAACTACTCATGCATGGGAAGGAACTCCATAAATACTGGTTAGACGAAGGAGGGCCAGGATCTGACCACCCACTCCATATGGAACGTGGACTTCTAAGCAAACAATTACGTTCTCAACAGAGGACTGAAGTCGCGATTGAACGAAAATCATTCTATGACAGGATAATGGCTGAACAGGATTTGCCAAACTTTTATAAACCAATCATCAACAGAGTCCTAGTGAAGTGCAATGAAGTAGACTCCCTCACCATTGATGGGGTACGTACAACAAATGTACAGGAACAGTGCCGCGGCTTTGCAGCTTTTTACGAGGACCTTGCAGTACCCTCTCAGAATGAAAAATTTGACGAAGACTATCAAGAGCAAACAAGTCAAGATCTTAAGCTTCTTCAGCAAAGCTACAGCCAGAATTATCAGGAATGCCCTATCATCAAAACTAGTGAGATCTCCGCCGCAGTTGCGAAACTTCATGCCGGAAAATCCCCAGATGAGTTTACTCTCTCAGCAGAACATTTTCGCAATGCCGGTAACATAAGTGTTCCTCACCTAACGCGACTTCAACACTATAATAGCCACGAAACAGATCCCTGCCATATTCAAAAGTGGAATAATAACACCTGTCCATCAACGTGGAAAGGACCAATCCTATCCGAACAATTACCGAGGTATAACAGTAACTTCAATAATTGGGAAGATCTTTGAACATGTCAGCTTAGGAAAGATCACATCTCAGCTACCAACATCCCAATCAAGCTTACAATTTGGCTTCACTAAAGGATTATCCCCCATTATGGCCGGGCTCGTACTCTCAGAAACCATGCGCGAATACAAGGATCAAGGTAGTTCTCAATATATTGCATTACTTGACACCCAAAAAGCATTTGACGTCGTAGTTCATTCATCACTAAAGTGCAAGCTGTACGAACAGGGTATCAATCTTCATCTGCTACAGACTATTAATAACCTGTATTCCAGATTAACAGCGACAGTAAGATGGAAAAGGTGCCTAAGTCAGCCATTCCCAATTCAGCAAGGAGTTCGTCAAGGAGGAATCCTCTCCACTGGTTTATACAAAGTATATATTAACGGCTTACTGAACCAACTCGAGTCAGCATAGCTTGAGATGTTCATAGGTACCCAATACACAGGATGCTCAACAGTCGCAGACAATGTAACCCTTATTAGCACCTCAAGTGAAGAACTACAATGTATGCTCGACATAGCCTATCAATACTCAGTTCGAGAACGGTATAGCATTCACCCAGAGAAATCGACAATTATCCTCAAACTTAAACCAAATAGACCTGCAACACATCTCTCAACAATGCAACGGCACCTCGGTCACATAGATGTACCAGTATCACCAACAGCTACACACCTAGGATTAATCCATACCTTCTCACAAGAACAGACTGTTAACGTTCAGGACCGCATATCATGCACAAGAAGAACACTGTATAGCCTCACCGGTACGGGCCTTCATGGCACAAGCGGAGAAAAAGAGTTGGCAAAAAGGGCCACACTTTTGTTCAAACAGAAAATACTAAGTACTGAAAATCCTAGTGAAGCTACAGTTAATGTGTTGCACACTGGTTTACGTGAAGACGGGACGAACAATTTCTGAAGAATTCCCAGGTTACCACCGTCTTATGTAGTTCCAAAGTTGCTGCATTGGTAGTTGGCGCTTTATTTATGCGGGCTTTCTGCTACATCCTAACCTACCAATTGGTTGTTAGTAACGAAAACAAGCTTTGGCCACAAGTGGCAGGGATTCCTACTTAATTTTAGATACATTTATCTGTCGGGCGCAGATGCTCGGCTTCCTGTAAGTCGCCCTGAATAGCATCTACCTCCGAAGGAAGGCGTACGTACATGTTACAGAGCATGGCTCCCGAATCAAATAACAATCCAGTTACCCGGCCCCGCAACCACATACAACATCACCAGGACAAGTTTTACAATTCACATAGGCAATATTAGAAAGCACCATGTCATTTATGGTGGGGATGGAGGGACGGATATCCACTGCTAGCGTCCTTCCCGTGAGGGCATGGTGGGTTCTAAGACCTCACCCAGACAATACAATGAAGTGGATGAAGATCCGCATCTCATCCGTCACTGCGTGCTATGGAGTTAACATTTGACCTGTCATTAGGGTTAAGTTCCATGATGCCCAGAGATGCACTGCAGGCCGGTATTACAACATATTAATTAATATTATTATTTTGCAGCGCTTCCTACTTTGGCGGCGGGGGGGGGGTATCAACCTAATTAGTATCCGAAGACACAGGGGACGTGTATGTAAGTCGGCACTTTATCTATCACCGCTCGGAAACCTACGATAGTTTCCCAGGGTCAGATCATGATAACGTGTCGACAGGAATCCAAATAATTAATAAGCCTTGCGGCTGGAGGATCGTAGAAAGAGACAATAACTCAATATATTAAGAAGCTCTAAAGGTAACTGGCCATTCTCCTTCGATCAATACTCACCATTCTGTTACTTCTGATATACAGCTGGCCTTGACAGCTGGCTCTAGGACTATAGGCTTAGAAAGCTATACCGACTCCTTGGAACCGGGTACTCGGCTCCCAACTGCCGAGTACCCGTCTACCATAGAGCTCATTCTTGTTTGCATAGCAACAAGAGCTATACATGCTTTTTGCAGTGGAAAGATTGAGAAATAAAAATCTACGTCTTTGTTTAACTGTGATTGTGATAGCTAGTGACTCTCTTGCAAGGATAATTGGATAATATGGATACCGCCGATGATAACCAGGTCGTATATTTCCTTATTATTCCATAGTTAAAAGACTTAGGTCTCTAAATTTTGTTGTGTCGCATGTTCCAATTTCTGACCCCAAAGAATCTGGGACGTGTGTTAACAACGAGATATGCTGGATGGTCGCCTTCTTTAACCCCAACAGGCGATCGGCAGATATGAAAATAGGTGTTTGCTACGGTATTTGTAACACGAATATTGGCTGACATCGTTCTCCATAAGATCCGAGAGGGTGACGTCACACCCATGGTGCTCGGGTGTTTATGTGAAGAAAATTTTTTCATTAATTCGCGCATCTTGTTCTGGGTGCTGCGTACTAAAAATGGTACCAGAAAACTTTGGAATGGTCAAGTTTTGCGTGTTATCACGATCTGTTTGCAATGATCGGTGGTTTCAAAATTCTTGATTAAGATGTGTGGTCTGCGGTTTTACTGTGTGCTACAGCAGTTTGTTTACATTTTGTTGTTTCTTCACGTATCGTTTTGGCTTTCGTTAGGAGTATAATTTATATTAGATGGTAAATATACCCCGAATGCTATGCGATATGATTCCTGGTTCCGTTATGCATCCTGGAGGATCAATTATGGGTGTATTTAATGCCCGCTTCGTTCTTCTCGTCATAATCAATGCGATCTTTGCTGTAACGTTGTGGGGTGGGGTGCGGGAGGGTTACAGTTAATTTATGGTCAAATTATTTGAGAATTAATTGTCTGCCTTCCATCCGTGTCTCGTTCCGCATGCTTATTGTAGGTTTGTGCTTATTTATAGGCCAAGCCAGCCCCGCCATCATGTGACGAGTGCCACAAGTTCGTACGGGTCCTATTTAAGGACCATGTCTGCTTTAGATGTACTGCATGTAACCTTGATAGTAGGTGTAATGTGTGTGCAGTGTGGTCCGCGGATATGATGTTGAAGTTCCTTGCCCAGAAGGATTTGGCTGGGTCTGACGCAGGGTCAGGCGGTCCGAGGTTAAATCGTGGAGCGTCCGGTTCGGCCGGTGGGAGTGCTCCACGTCCTCAGCTGGAGGTGGCGGAGATGGCACCGCCGGCGTGGTTTGGTCCGGCTATGCAGGGCTTTCTCCATAGCGTTCTGCCCAGGCTGGTGTCGTCCCTGCTACCGAAGGTTGTTGGGCAGTCTCTCCCCATGCTTGGTATGGACCCTGTCCTTGGACAGGGTTCTGGACTGGTCACCGAGGGAGCCATCTCGTATGGCCCCCTGGCAGTCCTGTCGGGCTCCGGCCTGACAGGTTCTGTCTCTGCGGCCACCTCCGGGTGGTCCAGTAGCGGTGGCCGGTCCGTCAGGCATGGGAGCCGTCCGCGTCTGCTATGGGTCCGCACGGTTTTCCGTGCGGGACTACTCCATGGACTGGTGTGTTCCATGGGGTGGCGGCGGAACCGAATGTACCAGAGTGCCTGGCGTGTCAGCCGCGGCTCCTAGCCGGGAGGCCGTGGCTGGTAGGTCCATGAACGCGTCAACAGGTGACGTGTTCACGGGTGTGTCCTCCTCGGAAGTAGACTGGTGGGAGGCTCTGGCTTGGCTAGCCAGGGTTGACCCATCGGTGGTTTCGGCCACGGCCGAGGAGGATGCACCCCGTCCGTCAGTTGCATCGATTAGGACGGGGATCTTGCCCGCAGCCCGCATCCAGTCCATTGGACTGGATCCAGGGTTTATCGAGTTGTTAGAGGCTATTTTTAGCAAGCAGCTCATGACCAAGGGCCAGCTCCCTGCGGCCTCCAGGGAGGTGCGGCCAAGGTGTCGTATTCCATGGGGGGAATACGACAGGTATGGTGTGGTACCATCGGTTACGGAGGATGACTGATGGGTTCTGGGTGTCCAGAGTGCTGGAGCGGGTGGCCCCGGTCCGGCACTGGTGGACAAGTCCCAGGCACACCATGAGGAAGTCCTGTCCCTATGCGATGAGGGTGTGAGGGCAGCTATGAGTGCTGTCAACCACTCTTATCGCCTTCTTCAGTTGGTGAGGGCTGAAGCGGGGGCAGGCCACCCTGTGCCACCTGTGGCGCTTTCGTGCGTAAATTACGGCCTTGTGCTGTCTATGGATGCGCTGGCAAGAGTGCAGGCACGTGTTACAAAGTCCAGGAGGCAAATGGTTCTTGACCATATGCGTCCGGCTACGGCTGTCAGGGAGCGTCTTCTTGGGACGCCCGTGACAGGTCCTAGCATCTTCGGTGGCCAGGCGTGGGCCATCCTAGAGGACACTGCTAGCATTGCGCAGAATCGGTTGGCGGTAAACTTACAGCTGGAGCTAGTGCGGCAAGCGCACGCACTAGGGGCTGTAGGGAAGCCGTTGACTGTTCAACCTTCCAAGAAACAGAAGAAGCATAAAGGCAAGGCGAAAGCTAAGCCTAGTGTGGCTTCTGCTTCGTCTGGATTTTCTCAGCCGCCACCGGCGAAGAAAGCCAGGAAGGTTGTAAAGGCCCCTACCCTCCCCAATGTTGCTCCGGATCGCCCTAGAGGCGGGAAGGGGAAGGGTAAGTCCTCAAAGGGCGGAAAGAAGGGAGCGGATCGTACCTGAGGATACGAGAGCTCCCTTCGTATCCGCCTGGACCGCACCTGTGCGACAGGAACAGCGGTGCCAGTTAGACCTGCCGAGCCAAGACCGAAATGGTTCTCTCTCTCTCTCTCTCTCTCTCGTTAAGAAAGGGGGTGGGGGTGGAGCGGACCGCGAGCCGGACAACCCCGTTAGGCGTCGAGGTGTCTATAGTGGGTGGAAGGCTCATGCATTCCGTCGAGGCTTGGCAAGGTGTGACGTCAGACAGTCTGGTCCTGGGATGGTTATCCCAGGGATACATGCCGGAGTGGTGGGACTTTCCGCCACAGAATCTGTCTTTGTCACCTGTCTGGACACCCGTACCAAGGGAACCAGACAACTTAGAAGCCATTCAAAACGAAGTGTCAGGTTTGCTTCTGAAGGGAGCAATAAAACCAGCAAACCAGAACACTCCAGGCTTCTATTCAAATATGTTCCTTGTCCCCAAGAGCATGGGGGGATTGAGACCTGTACTCAATCTCAGGCCATTAAATTGGTTTATCCATACGCATCGGTTCCAGATGGAAACGCCGAGATCGGTAATGGCAGGATTGAGGAAGGGAATGTGGTGTGTATCGATCACTCTGAAAGATGCATATTTCCACATTCCAATGAACAGGAGTTGTCACAGGTTTCTGAGATTTGCGTTTCAGAATCAAGTATGGGAGTTTATTGTTCTCCCGTTTGGCCTGTCGACAGCTCCAAGTGTTTTCACAAGAGTGGTCCTTGCGGTGACAGCATTTCTCAGAAAAGAGAACGTGGTGCTACACACCTACATAGACGACTGGCTGATCAAAGCAGACTCGGCAGCCAGGTTGGACGTGGATACTGCTCTGACTCTGAAGTTACTTTCAGATCTAGGCTGGATAGTCAACAAAGAGAAATCCGAGTTGACACCCACTCAACATTTCGTTTATTTGGGGATGCGATTCGATCTCGAGGAGGGCAGGGTTTACCCATCAGAGCCCAGAGTGGTGTCTCTGTTAGCCATCCTCAAGAGTTTTCGAGTGGGAAACCACATTCAGGCGAGGAGGTTTCTTCAGATGCTGGGCATGATGGTCTCCATGGAGCAGGTGATCCCGTATGCTGCTCTAATGCGAAGACCTATCCAGTTGTATCTGATGTCTCTGTGGAAACAGAGAACAGAACCCCTGTCAAAACTGGTGCCAGTTTTGGAGCCGATAATGTTGCATCTTGTATGGTGGAAAGAGCGTCAGAATCTCCTAGTAGGGGTTTCGCTGCACCTACCCACCCCCAGCTATCCGTGTACACGGATGCATCGCTGGAGGGGTGGGGGGCCTGCCTGGGAGAACACCAGGTCTCGGGCACATGGACTCTCCAGGAGAGTCAGCTGCATATCGATCTGTTGGAAATGATGGCAGTGGAACTGGTGTTGGAAGAGTTTCTTCCGATGATCAGGGGCAAGGTGATATTGATATGGTCGGACAATTCGACGGTAGTATCTTACATAAATCGCCAAGGCGGGACCAGGTCACCCACACTGTGTATCAAAGTGTGGCACTTGATTCAATGGTGCAAGAATTACTCGGTTGTTTTGAAAGCAGCTCACATTCGTGGCCGATTGAACATTCTGGTGGATGCTTTGTCTCGCAGACAGAGAATTCTGCCAACAGAATGCCCCCTCAACCCTCCAGTTCTACGAAGGATCTTCGAGCATTGGGGCAAACCCAACGTGGACTTGTTTGCCACAAGGGAAAATGCTCAAATCATGACTTATGTCTCGCCGATTCCAGATCCAAATGCCGTCGCTACAGATGCTCTGGCGATAAGCTGGAGGAGGATGTACGCTTACGCGTACCCACCCACCATTCCTCTGCCGAAGGTATTGGTGAAGATCAGGGAGGAACTGTGTCTGGTCCTGCTAATAGCGCCGTATTGGCCCAGCAGGGCGTGGTTCACGGATCTGCTAGATCTGCTGGTGGAAAACCCAGTGCAGTTGCCCAAGATTCCGAACATAATCTCCCAGGCCAAGGGACGCTTCCTACACGAGCGTCCCGAAATGTTCAAATTGACTGCGTGGATGTTATCAAACAACGTTCCACGTCGGAAGGCTTTTCTCGACAAGCTGCTGCTTTCATCGCGGCTGCGAGAAGGAGGTCAACCTTCAAGTCATATAACAACAAGGTTAACAGATTTGCAGACTGGTGTGAAGAAAAGGGTATTGATACCTTTCAATCCACTATTCAGCAAATAGCAGACTTTCTCTGTGAGCTGTTCTTTTCAGGACTAGCTCCCGTCACAATTGCTGGATACAAGTCAGCTTTGGCATCAGTTATCCCTTGTCTAGCCAACATGGATAGTCCAGAGGTGGCCCAGTTAAATGTGATGGTGAAGGGAATGAGCAATCTCCGACCGAGACAACCGGTAGTCATTCCAGCCTGGAGTCTATCTTTAGTGCTTAATGTACTGGCCAAGCACCCTTTCGAACCGTTGCGTTCGGCTAGTCTAAATCATTTGACTCTAAAGCCGGTCTTTCTATTGGCAGCTTCCTCAGCTAGAAGGCGCAGTGAGATCCATGCGCTTTCGGCAGAGAGGGACCGATTTATTGTCTCCGGAGAGGGTCTGCGTCTTCTGCCAAGAGCAGAGTTTATGTCAAAGAATCAATCTTTGAGATATCCCGGCAAACCGATCATAATACCGAAGTTAACAAGGTTTGATCGTGATGCCAGTGTCTGGTGCCCGGTCCGTGCTTTGACTAAGTACAGGAAACGGACTGACTCGTTACGGTCGAATGATAGACATCTGTGGATCTGCCATAAGAAGCCATATGGCGCCGCATCCATGGATACTATCTCTCGTTGGGTAGTCGAATGCATTCAGACTACTCATGAGATGGCGACTGGGCACCAGGTGCAAGGCGCAAGGGCACACGATGTTGGAGGAATAGCCGCCTCGACCGCCCTTTACAGTGGTGTTCCATTAGAGGACATCATGGCCGTTGCACAATGGCACTGTGAGTCCTCATTCACGGATTACTCACAATATGAGGGATGTGTCAGACTCAGCCAATCCACTCGCTTTAGCTGTTTTGAAACGATAGTTAAGTGACCACACTGCTCTTCTCCCTTTTTTCACTTTGGTAAGAAAAGAATTTAAAAGCAGACATGGTCGAGCGAGAGGATGACAACCAGATTGTGTCACTGATGGCCGGACCAGTGAATGGTTGGAGGCGGTACGTCTGGAGTCCATTTATCATGAGGCAATTCAAGATTGAGTTTTTTGTATTATGTCTATATATCATGTTCATTCATCTTATATATTCATGCTCATTCCCAGGCTAATACATGTGTATATGCAAGGAGCAGGTAACCCTCTTGGCATATTTGTGTTTTCAGGCGAGATACATGTTCGTGAGTTCTCTCCCTTTTCTTAGGAGAAAAGGGGGGGGGGGGCAGTGATGCGAATGTGATTCGGTTCTGTTAACTTGACGGTCCTTTTTAGGTCTCCGTTAGTCAAGTTTTAAGTCCAACTCTTTCCCCAAGGGGCAAAAGTAGCATTTATGGCTTGCCCCTTCCCACCAGGTTACTGACCAAATCTGGTATATATCGGAAGTAACAGAATGGTGAGTATTGATCGAAGGAGAATGCAGGAAATGTAAATTTCCCTTTCTCTGAGATCTACCAATACTCACCATTCTGTTACGGACCCAGCCTCCCAGCCCCACGGAGGCAAGCCATGGATTTCTCTTGTTTGGTGGCTATGCAAACAATATGAGCTCTATGGTAGACGGGTACTCGGCAGTTGGGAGCCGAGTACCCGGTTCCAAGGAATCGGTAAAGCTCTCTAAGTCTATAGTCCTAGAGCCAGCTGTCAAGGCCAGCTGTATATCAGAAGTAACAGAATGGTGAGTATTGTTAGATCTCTGAGAAAGGGAAATTTACATTTCCTGAAATCTTACACAACCTAGTCGGTGCCTGGGGCTACATTACCACAGCAACCGGAAAAGAGGCGTACACTATGCGTCTCTTGCGGAGAAATTGTCCCTAACCACTTTAAACCTATCCTATCGAGCTAGAATACCCAGGTTTAGTCGGTAACATGTCAGGCTCAAACAATTAGATCATGATCAGCGACCTCAGTGTAAAATTGATGCTGGCAGGAATATAGTGATGCTGATATAAATGTTGATGTATAGTATTTCCTAGCGTACTGCAGTCTAGAGTTTTTACAAATAAACAAAATATATTAATTAAATGGCTACTTGCCATATACACAATTAACCAATACACAATTAAACGAATATGCTGATAATGACGTATCACAGGTCATTGGACCTTATGGTGTGGCTAGTTGAAAGCACCCACAGTAGCATGCACAATAACTGGCACATGGTGCGGAGTACGTCGAATAGCTCTTGCGGCACACCGATCAAAGTCCCACCAGACTGTGGTTGAAAAGTTAGTTAATCATGAGCGACATGCAGCGCAGAGGTTTGAGTCCACTCTTCAGCATGGTTGGTAGATCCGGCGAGTCATCCACCAAGCTGTAGAATCACATTTCTGGCCCGCACGGCCTATCCGCGGAAAGGCTCCCTTAGAAAAGTTTGGATGCAGGAGGTATAACTTTATTTATTTTGCCCCCGGATGGACGTCCGGGAGCATAAAAAATTAATGTATCACGGTGCTGCCGAGAACTGCTTACCAGCGCAGGTGAACTGAAATCCGAATGGCACTGCAGTGGTGAAGGAATCACTGTAGGTTAGCAGTTGCACACGTCTAGTCCGTGCCGGTCCAGCAGTCCTCCTGACGGGTCGACTCCCACGCCGATGATGCTCTCGATCCTCAAATGTTCACCCCTTTTATACTACTCATGACGTCAGAGCCAGGCGCTCCAATCAGAGGCCGAGCAGTAGCCAATCAGCGTGCAGCTAGAGGTTGTAATGTGGCTATCACGTACACAGCACATTCTCTATTCATTCACTGCATACACACGATTACGACGTCAAAAGCAATATTTTGAAAATAATTGCACAGGATTTTCGACGATAACTCAAACGTTTCTGGACCGATTTTAAAACAGTAAAAAGTTATATAATCCTCGTTTCATTGAGTTACCAGGAACGACGAGAACGCTGTGATTTTAATAAATCACGGGTACCGACTTGGTACACTATAGGCATACACTTGCTCCCAATCTCGACACATGTTGTCAGTGAAGCTCTGACGCGTGCACATGCGCACTACGCATCTTAACAGACTTAGCTCTTTTTAACGAAAACCTCTCTCATAGGGCTTATATATGCATACTATCCTACTCAGGGGGGAGGGGGGGGCGTGCTTGGAGCGAATCCGGAATGGCCGTTCTGTACCCAGCTTAGCTGGGACGGTCAGTACCCGTCCGGTCGATCCGTGCTACAACACCCCTCCTAGTTTGACACCCGTGACAAACGATCAACGCATCGCGGATCGAATGCACAGGAGCATGCTAGGATGGAATTATAGACTTCCGGATAAGCGCATAGCCGAGAGGAGGAGTGATGCGCGAGACGCGTATTATCAGAGAAGAGCGGAGGTGCGAAAGAGTTTGGGAGGGAGGCATACTTTTAGTTTTCAATTTTTTTTACCTGGAATTATTTTTCAGGCCTTTTCTTTTGGGTTTTTTTTGTTTTGTTTATTATCATGGTGTGTGCTTACTTTTATTATTTAATCTTTATATGTCATTGACTAAACAATGGCTTGCATGGGTGTTGTCTTATTGTGGATAATTATATTTCCGCAGAGAACACGCAAGCTCCAACATATCACAATTACAGAAGATATAATATAATATAATATAATATAATATAATATAATAAAATATAATAAAATGTAATATAATATAATATAATATATAATATAATATAATATAATATAATATATATGTGATCACATATAGATATGTCAAACGGTATATCACAGATAAAACAGTAGATTACATATACATCCCGGGTAAATAAAGGGTTGTGTATGATGCGGCCCGTTATAGCGGATCCGCACGGGTAGCTCCTGCTGCCCACAATCCGTCCCGTCGTGCTGATGCGGGATGAAAATTAATAAGAAAAATAGGAATAATAATAAGTCAAAAAGGCTAGTTTATCAGGCAGCCCCAGCATAGCTGAGACTGCATGATGGTAATGTGACATATTCGCTATGGTGTGTTGTGTACCTACGTCGCACACGACGTGTTTACAACGCAGGGATCCACAGCGATTATTTGTGTGAGATACAGCTACGCAAGAATTTTGCACAGCTATGTAGGATGACCGTAGTCAGCCTAGGGACTGGGTTTCGATTTTAAAAACATATATAATAATAAGTATTTCAAAAATAACTAATAGTGTTCCACTTGACAATAATGTCTACAAACATCCGCTGATAATTGCCCCAGCGAGTGTGGTTCAGGCACAGTTATCGGTGTCAAAATTACTACTGAAATTGGCTGGTCGATCACGGATGCTGATGTTGAGGTGGTGGGTTAGGCAGTCGGTGGCGTTACTGCGGATGCTGCCGGTGTGGGAACTGCAGGTGATGTAAGGACCAATACTGCATGTGCTGCCTGTGCTGTTCTCGTGCCGGTGCTGCCAATGTCGTGGTGTCTGGTGTGGTGATGCTGACGTGCGGTGGCTGTGTTGCAGATGCAGATGGTCTTATGTTATGCGGAAAGTCAGGTCATCGCCGTTTAGTACGTTTTGTCTTTGCCATTCTTCCCGTGGGGAGCACTATAACGGGAAGTCTTGTTTCAAAACGGGAAGCAAGAACTTCTACGTCCTCACTTTGTTCACCAGGACTTAATGTTACCATGAGCACACAATGTTTCTCATTTAGCGCGTGTCTCACACCATACCGTGTAGCTGAATACAGGTATTTACAGTCCGCATGCACAAAAGGCCTGTTGTGGAAGATGATCACAATTAACATGAAGCGTCAAGTCCGAATTTCTAGAGAAGGCACACTTACAGGGCTCTCCGTTAAGCTGTAACGCGGTACATGGATGCTTCTTCCCGGGATGAGCTGACTCCTCAATTGGAAATGTGCGGAACCGCTTAACCTATCCTAAATATCTTATCTCTTCATACTTTTCCTGGCCAAATATAATAGCAATAAATTAATAATAAGAAAAACAGCAGAATTTAGTTTGCGACACGAAAGTAGCCTAATGCTCGATCTTCCCTTGTGTCGAACTTTGACGGGAAGACAAAGTTTCAGTGCGCGCTTTCCTCCTTTTATATCTTTTGGTGACGTCACAGGAGGGCGGCTGACCACACCCAAAAGTTTTAGGGTGAGTCGGTCACACCCTATATGGAAAGTTTTAATTTTAATGTTACTGGAGTCAGATGATATATTCCTTCCATAGAAGAGAAATAATTATAAATATAAAAAGGAAGGATAGTCAATTTTGTCCCCACTCGGCGGGAAATCGAGTCTCCGATCACCACTAAAATCCTGAACTACTTATTCCCATGGAAGCTCACCTTTTAATTAGCGTGAAGCGTTTTTTTAAGTTGGATGCTTAAAAACTCGCCTGTTCAGATTTCAAGCTGGAATGCCTGATGGGGTGTGGGAGAGCATGACGTCAGCGGCCTTGGTCCCGACCCATCACCTCTCGAAAGAAGGTGTTTGCGAAAAATGTTGACTTGTGTTGATGATGGTAGTGCTCTGTTGTAGGGAAGTCCGGGCTGCTGTGTGATGCTGGCGTATTGAGGATTTGGCATATCCAGGCTTCCAAGCTGGTGAATGCTGAGTCTGTTGCGGAAAAAGTCAGGTTTGCAGGAAGTGATGAGCTTCCCGCAGCTGTGCGGAAGGGAATGTCGCGGAAAAAGGTGTCTAACTTTTTTGATTTAAAAATGCTAGGTGAATGCTAATGGTGTTGTTGCCGATGTTGAATGTCTCTCTCGGTGTGTTGTGAAGTTTGCGCAACGATAAATTGACATATCCAGCCGCCATGCGGGCAAGTGTGTTCTGTATGCTTCTGGCTTTCTGTGTCCAGTGTGATGTTCTGACTGCTCATTGGGGGGGGGGGGGGGCTTGGTAGGGTGGTTGTGGTCGGGGATGCCCTTTGGATGGAGAGTGGTCATCTCCCGTTACGGTTGGTACTCTGTCATAGTTTTTAAGTACCGGGAAAATTTGAGCCAAAAGTCTGCTGAACAGGCTGCATCCCTACCCACCATCAGGGGGGGGGGGGGGGGGCGGGTGTGTGTGGTTGGTTGCTGTGGTGCGGGATGCCACCTCCTCTGTAACAGCAGACTCTCTCATATCTCAAGTGACAGGGGGCGGTGGTGGTGCATCGCCATCTGGCAGGGTTGCACCTTGGAAGGGAATTGGACTCACGATTTTAGGACTTGGAAGGGTACACCGAGTTGTGTGGTTTTGCTGTTCTTCAAAACAAGCCAAGGCCTCATCCAGCCTCCTCACTCCCATGCTATTTATTATATGCTCCACCCCATATGAAGCATGGCCTGGGGCAGCCTCAGCTTCTGCTTGTGGTAACTATAATGGGGGTAATAGCATGTAGTGGGTGGGAGTGGGAAGAGGGCGGCGGAACAACTTTTCCGTGCTTCCCCTTGGACAGTACAAACGAGAAGATCTTCAGATACTTCTTCCCAGATCTTGTAGACCCGCTCTGAGGAGGGAGACGGCGAGTACGTATCTCGTCATCGTCCTCAGCATTAGTCAAATGTTAACCGGACTCCTGGCACCACGGTGCTCTGGACTAACGTTGGGAATACCTGTTTATGAGCTCTACATAGAGAGATGGTGAATTTTTCTCTCCTGGAACCTTGGGCATCGTGAGATCCAGGGGTAAGGCTATTTCATGGCCTAACATTACCCGATCGGGGGTATAACCTGTGCTGGAATGTATTGAAGTATGGTATGCCATGAGCACATATGGGAGTCGTAGATCCCAATCTCGACAATCAAGGCATGTTTCCTTAGTCAACATTTCTGCCAAGGTTTGATTGAACCTTTCTACCATCCCATCACTTCGCGGATGATAGGGCATTGTTCTTGTTTTGACGATATGAAACAATTTGCAGAGCTCAGAGAACAGCCGGCTCTCAAAATTACTTCCTTGGTCAGAGTGTAGCTCATAAGGCATACCGAATGGCCAGATCACATTGCTTGCCAAGACCTCCGCTATTGTGGATGCGTCCTTGTCCAGCCAAGCAAATGCTTCTACCCACTTTGTAAAATAATCTTGCAATATGAGGATGTACTTGTTTCCTTCATCCATCATATTCAAGGGTCCGAGCACATCAATAGCCACTCGCTCGCATGGTACACCAATGAACTTAATTTGGCGACCCATGCCGTCACTCTATCACATATCCTGATCCAGTGGAATCTCTGTCTTACCATAGTGAGGGTCCGCTCAACGGCTAGGTGAACAGTGTTATTGCGTAGTTGATGCAAAATAGTTTCTCGATAATGTTCCGGGATCACTATACAGTTGGTGATGTAAAGAATTTTATGTGTAATGTGGCATTCCTCAAACCGTTGATAATAGTATTTATCCATTGCGGAAAGTGGTGTAACAGATTCCTTAGGGGGACGTACACACTCCTGGATCTACGCGTATATATGTCGTGTTTGCGCGTCTGTTGCTTGTTCATTAGTGACTGTCTCCATGTTCCACTCGGCGCACCGCAATTCGGGGAACACCCGAGATGGCTGTGTAGTTTGTGTCCTGGTGGTGGCCACTTCTGGTTCATCCTCGAGCCCGATTCTGCTCAAGGCATCGGCATTTCCATGCAGTTTGCCAGGTCTATGAACAACGTTGAAGTTGAAGGCCTGCAGGGATTCCTGCCACCTCGCTACCTGGCCCTCCAAATTTTTTTGGCTTCTGAGCCAGTGTAGTGAGGCGTGATCTGTACGGAGGGTAAACGGGCGCCCATACAAAAAGTGTTTGTAGTACTTGACGAAATGGACCGCCGCAAGCAATTCCCACTTAGTGGTTGCGTAACGGTTCTCTGTTTTGTTTAGAGTACATGATCCATAACCCAGTACCTGCTCCGTTCCATCTTCCGTGACCTGAGATAGAACTGTGCCGATGGCGTAACCCGATGCATCAGTGTCCAAGATGAAATTGAGGTTAGGGTTGGGATGAGCAAGAATTGGAGTGGTCGTTAAGAGGTCCTTCAGCGCCATGGAGGAACCTTCACACTCACTCATCCACTCGAATGGTGGATCCTTTTCGGTGATCTTGAATAGGGGTGATGCAATTTCACTGAAATGACAGATGTATCGCCGATAGTACTGGCAGAGACTGAGGAAACTCCGGGTATCCATGACTGAAGTTGGTGTCTGCCATTCCACTACTCCTTTTGTTTTTGAAGGCTGAGTAGCCACTCCATTGCCGGATATAACGTGTCCCAGGAACTCAATGCTCTGTCTGAAGAGATGACATTTCTTTGGTTTGAGCTTTAAGTTAGCGGTATGGAACCATGAAAGAACTTTGTCCAGGTTAGACAAAGTCTGCTCAAATGAGGAACCAAAGACGATTACATCATCCATGTAACACAGACAGATTTCCCATTGCAGGGTAGTTAATACATGCTCAATGAGACGCTCGATTGTTCCAGGAGCATTGTACAAGCCATAGGGCATCTTGCGAAAAGACCGTTTCTGCAGATAAACGTGGTCTTCTCCATGTCAGCCTCATCCATGGCCACCTGCCAGTATACACTATCTAAATCAAGGGTACAAAACCACTTGGCTCCGGACAAGGAATCTAACGCCTGATCTATTCGAGTTAACGGGTACGTGTCTTTGATGCTTAGATCATTAAGGCAAGGGTAGTCTATAAAAAACCTGCAAAGATCCATCCTTTTTGCCTGCTAGTACTATGGGACTGGTCCAGGGGGATGCTGATGGCTCTATTATGCCTGTCCGCAACATATCGTTCACCTGTTGGTGTGCTTCCGCTTCCTTGTGTATGGGAAGACGTCGAACCGGTTGTCGAACGGATCTGTTATCTCCAGTGTTGATGGAGTGTCGCATGAGATGAGTTTCTCCCAAATTCATGTCTCCTGCCGAGAAACTATCGTAATATTTGTACCGTAATTTACGTTATTTACGTCTTGTGTGATTGCACTAACCCAACTGTTGCATGCAAATATAAGTCATGTAGGTGTTCCGGTAAATCATCGGAAGTTGTTGCTGGTGTAGATACAGTGGGTGTGTGTGTGTGTGGGTGTGTGTGTGTCTCCAGTGATATCACATCCACCAAGTGGCCACAACGGACTCCTAGTTCGAGAGTTATTGGGTCCGCTGTGCCATTGAATACCCTATATAGTATACATTCCATGTTGGTGGTGACCATGATCATGCGGGGACGCATTGTGAGGCGAGTATAAATTCAGGGTCGGTTCCAGCATGGCTATGTGAGTGTTGTTTGCTAACTGTCGTGCAGTGGCCCACAAGATTTTCTCCTATCTCAGCTCAACTGTGGCTGTTGTTGCTAAAATCACCACACATGTGTCATACAGTGAAGATTCCGGTCCAAGAGGTATCCGTCGGCCATCTGTCTAGTTCCTGTTGTCTGCAATGTATGACAGCTTCGCTGGCAATGACAAAATCAGAGCCGAGTAGGGCATCACTCTGGATAGAGGCGATAACAACTCGCTGTATGAATTGCATCTCTATCTTAGGTTTATGGTATCAGCCATGGGAACATCGGCTCCCATAGCCGTTTGCAAAAAGATGTTTGTAGGTTTAAGGGGTGGCTTCTTATGAGATGGGATGCTCTCATATAAGCGCTTGTTGAAGACGGTGATGGAAGCTCCAGTGTCAGTGGTGGCACTGGTGGAAATACCGCTCAACAGACAGGCGCACTTATATATTACTTTTCGGTGTGCCTGCGGAAGAGTCTCCAATGATACGGTATCACTCTGTATGTAGTCGGTTTGTTTCCGGATGGCTTCCGTGAGTGCAGTGGATGCCCGAGTGTGGAAAGGGCCAGCCTGTCGCCGCTGCTGCTGCTGTGATTGCCTAGGTAAAGACGGAGCTGGGGGTAGCAGTGGTGATGGCTGTGATGCCGTCTCTGTGTATGCTGAATTGGTGTAGACAGTAGTGCGGATGGGGCTGTCACGATCACGAATAAACACAACTTGAGCGAGCCACTTCTTACAGTCCATCATTGGATGTTTAGTTGATGCACAGACGCAGCAGTGACATCGCGGGATTCTTTCATTGGCTCTTCCTTTATGTATACTCCCTTCCGAATCACTGCTGCTGCTGGTGGATGCGGTGGATGATGCTGTTTGGGACAGTGTGTTGCACACCACCAAAGTACACCGGGGATTCAGAGCCTTGGCGGTGGTTCATGTTGCTTGAATAAATGTTGTTTCAGCAGAGGTGATACAGCCTACCACTGCTGTTTTACACAGGAAAGATGGTTTTCTAGATGCAGAAATTATGGGGTCACAATTTCCGTCAGAGGGAGATGTCGGTGATGCGGATGCGGAGTGCATCGTTGGTACCGGCATATTGGAAGCTGTGTGTGTGTGTGTGTGTGTGCGTGCGTAAGCGCGTGCGTGCGTGCGTGTGCGTGCGTGTGTTTGTGTGTAGTTGTTGATGGAAGGCATCACACTTTCTGTCATAGGTAGATGTCGGTGCTGCGGATGCGGAGTGCATCGTTGGTACCGGCATATTGGAAGCTGTGTGTGTGTGCGTGCGTGTGTTTGTGTGTACGATGCTGTAGAAAACGGTGGTTTAGTGTAGGCCACCTGACATTGTTGTTCAGAGGCCGCAGTTGAGCTGGGTTGTGAGAACGGGCACCGAAGTGACTCTTTAATCCGTGCCCTTGTTAGTTTAATGGTGTCTCAGGCTGTGGGGTTCGTCGGTCAGCGGTCAGAGTTGTTGATGGAGGGCATCACAATTTCCGTCAGAGGGAGATGTCGGTGCTGCGGATGCGGAGTGCATCGTTGGTACCGGCATATTGGAAGCCGTGAGTGTGTGTGTGTGTGTGTGTGTGTGTGTGTGTGTGTGTGTGTGCGTGCGGTGCGTGCATGCGTGCCCTTGTTAGTTTAATGGTGTATCAAGCTGCGGGGTTCGTCGGTCAGCGGTCGGAGTTGTTGATGTCTGATGCTGATGCCGATGCAGGTGCAGTGCTGTTGTCAGTGGTGGTAGCGAGATTGATATCATTCATTTCATTTATAGGGTGAAGTTGACGGCGATTATTTTTCTCCCGTTCCAAGAAGTTTTCAATTCGAACAGCGGTAGCCATAAGTTGTTGTAGACTACCGTGCTCCGCGAGAAATAATTTTTATTTCAAGGCCGGTTCACCACTCAACGCGTCAATGAAAGTATCTAGATGTAGGTGTGTGATGCCCTCGAGATTAGTGCCTGGATATGCGCGGATTACCAGCCGCCGAATACGACCGCCAAATATGACTAGCTAATTCTGGTAAAGTTTCTCCCATATGTCAACGTAGGTTTTTCAGCGGTAGCCAACAAGTTTCCCCGAGGGCCGTGTCGCCGAATCGTTCCGACAATGAGCTTTCCAGTTCCGTATATGTTGGCGTGTAGTCCTGACAGTTTCGCGGCCAGATATTCTCCCATTTGTTCATTTGTCCACCTGATCGTGTGGCTGATGATTTCAAACTGAACTTTATAATTGGCTCAGTCATTCTCGCCGCTAAATTCTGGGGGGGGGGGGGGAGGGGAGAGAATGACATGGCCAAGTCCCCGTGGTGAAGTGATTGGCGCGAATCCAGGTTGTGGTGCTCGGGAGACTGATGAGAACGTGGACGCTGGTCTGCGTGTTGGTGGCGGTGGTGGTGGTGCTTCTCATTGGTGTACCTGATGATGCTGATGATGTCGTGTCCGTGAAGGCGATTCCCGTCGGTGATATTGTGCATGATACGTTGGTTCTGCCAAATACCGCCCTGATGTGGGTCCGTACACAGGTGTAGGTCTATAGACGGGTGTAGGCGTGTTGTGTAGATGATGCGGACGTTCTGCTGGTTGTTGAGATGGGTGTTCCTCAAAGGTGTTGCCGCATCCTCCGGCTCATAATGTGGTACTGATGGATAATATGGAGACGACGCATGAAGCGGAGGAGATGCGGGATAAGGTACATGAGCGTCCGGCCACTGGTCACCCAGTAATAGCCAAACCAGGTTTAATTCTCTAAACCAGGTCTAGCTAAACCGCCTTATTGAGTTCCACCCGTAATGTCTAAATTTGGTCAAGAACATAAAAATATACGTCTATCGATCGTCCATTTGCTGGCCCAGAAAACACTATTTTTGAAAATTTACCACTAGAATGACTGGCTTGGCCATCGAGCCAGTCATTCCAGTGATAAATTTCAAAACCTAATCTTCTCATGGCCTGCAAATGAACATTTCTTCAGACCAATGTTGAGACCGGTTGTGTCCAGCTTTGCCATGAAAAGGTTAACAGGAGGCCCAAGGGCCTTAATGCTCACCTGGACCATTAGCATTTGAACCATTGGTATAATACTTTAAATTCAGCAGTAACAAGACATACAATACAAAATCGGGAATTCAGTACAACTGATATTTAGTGGGAAATTAATGATGAATGATGACTACACAATCAGATTGAACCTTACGTTCCATCCAGCCAATAAAAAATCCAATATCGCCATCAAACACAAAATTTTGAATGGTCCATAACAACCATGTTTTATCAAGGATCTAGTTCTCTTGAACAAACTTTACTCACCCTTAGTTATCTATGAAATTAAATCTAATGAGCTTCAGCCTGATCCATACAGCAGTTCCTGAGATGTCATTTTGGAGAACAAGAGGGCCAATAGAACAAGCAGTAAATGAGGAGTATCGTTTTAAGCGATTGGCAGCCATTTTTTTGGAAAATTCAAGATGGGTGCCAAACAAATTGACCAATCAAAATTCTGTATACAAGCTCTGAAGCACACCACTCTAGGGTCCTTCCAGCTGAGTTTGCTTGAGATTGTTCACGTACTTTATTAGCAGTAGCATTTTAACTGATTTTCCAGTTTTTAGAAAATCCAACATGGCTGCCGGAAATAATGACCAATCAGAATTGTCATTAGAATTGTTGAAGCCTGCCAGGATAGAATGAGTCCACCAGATTTTTGTTGAAGTCGGCCCATTTATATTGCATTTTAAATGATTTCTGGAAAACCTTCGGAAAATCCAAGATGGCTGCCAGAAAAATTTACCAATCAAAATTCTGAATAGAGTTCTGGAGCCTATCACCATAGGATCCTTCCACCCAAATTTGGTTGAAATCACCTAAGCAGTTAATGAGGAGTATCGTTGTAAACGATTTCCCGCCATTTAAAAAAAAATCCAAGATGGTCATTGAAAAAAAAAAGGCCAATTAAAATATGCATACACAATCTGAAGCATATCACGAGTCATCTCAACCAAGTTTGCTTAAAATCGGCCAAGTGGTTAATGAGTAGTCGCATTTTCACTGCTTTCCCAAAGTTTTCCAGAAAATTCAAGATGGTCGCCGGAAATATTGACCAATCAGAATTCACATTAAAAGTGTTCGGTTGAAGTCGGCCCATTTATATTGGAGTAGTAGTATTTTAAATGATTTCCGGAAAATCTGAATACATGCCCTGGTGCCTACCACCACAGGATCCTTCCAACCAAATTTGGTTGAAATCGGTCAAAGGATAAATGAGGAGATGTGATTTGATGGACGGATTACAGACGGATGCCATGGTATAAGCTCACTTGGCCCAACTGTTCTTGTGTTGCACTTTTTAACCTAATCAGTATAGTTAACGAGATCTACATAGACCACAGATTTGAACCAATCCGAATCTGGGTTTTCTAGATCAATATCCTGGCCAAAGTATGAAAATCTCTGTATAGGACAACAACCTTTTCGCATGGCAAACTCTTTCCCTTAAGGGATAATGGTGATAAATAAATAAATACAAAATATAGTCATTCACATCTCTAGACATATCTGCAAACTGTCAAGGGGCATAATTCAGCAAATTGTCAGTAATAATCGGAGATCATTTAACCATCTAATTGTCAAGAAGACTACATTGCGGCGTCTGCTTTTGGTCGGTTAGAGAGCTTCACACTGCATGGAAATAGCTATTTAACACTGCAGAAGCCGGTTTGGTCAGCTTGATTATTTTTTTTAATATAAGCACTGGAATGATTGGCTCCCTAGCCGAGCCAGTCATTCCAGTGATAAATTTTAAAATATTGTCTTCTCTTGGTCTGCAAATAAACATTTCTCAAGACAACTGCAGAAGCTGCTTTTGGCTAGCTTGAGTGCTCTTGAGAAATGTCCATATGCTGACCATGAGAAGGCTATTTTTGAAAATTTACCACTGAAATAACTGGCACCGTTATGGAGCCAGTAATTCCAGTGGTAAAATAAAAAAAAATAGTCTTCTTGGCTTGAAAATGGACATACCTCAACACCACTGCAGAAGCCATTGTTGGTCAAACTGACCATTAAATGGCTAAAGGTGTCATCAAATAGTGTGAAAAATAAATGAAAGATGACAATGGCTTACATAATTTGCTGGTCATTAGTCCATTATGTTATCTTCCTAAACTTAACCCTTGAATGGTCAAGATTTGTTATGAAAACTGAAATCTTTCCTCAATAAATGTCCATTTTCTGGTCAAGAAGATTATTACTCAAATTTTACCACTGGAATGACTGGCTCGATTATCGAGCCAGTCACTCCAGTTGTAAATTTTCAAAAATAGTCTTCTTTTGTCCTGAAATTATGGACATTTGTCACAACCAGTAAAGAGGCCAGTTATAGGCTCACTTTGCCATTTAAATGCTTAAGTTGTGAGCTAATTATGTTTGCACTGTGAAATTATTACTGTCACAGCTAAGGAAATTGTGATGGACTGAAGTGATGTCTAGGGGGAGTAGAAGTATTCTCAATCTCTTAGTGTCACAGAATTACCCTGTGAATAAACACAAGGAGAATGTTCGATCATAGAGAGCATACAAATAGCATGTACAATTGCGAATGGCTATGCTAATGACTGGATGGGGGTGATGGATGGATGGATATGTGGATTTGTGGAAGAATGGATATGTAGGTGGGTTTGATGGATTGATGAAGGGTGGGTGAGTGGGTAGGTAAGTAGGTAATATAAAGTAACACACAAAGTAGTCAGTTAGATAGATAAGATAAGATAGGATAAGATAAGATAAGATAAGATAAGATAAGATAGATAGATAGATAGATAGATTAGCTTAGATAGATAGATAGATAGATAGATAGATAGATAGATAGATAGATTGATGAATGGATGGATGGATTGATGGATGGATGGACAGAGACAGAGAGCCAGACATGAGATATCATTCTATAACATGCAAACCATACAATAAAACACGGATTAGGATGCAATAATAGTGTGTTTATTGACAATGCTATAAGCAATATCATTTATAAACAGTTACCCTCAATGAGGTTTGTGCATATTATTTAATATGATATTCTTTTTTTAATTGGCTCTCAAGTTTCTCAAGTTTGTCATAAAGCACATTGCTTACAGCCGGCTCAATGTTCATCTGAAAGACAGAAAAGCAAACAAACAACACTGCTTGAAATATGATATAAAAGTTATCTACTGCAATGGTCAATATTCATTACTAAACAAGCATTTTAGATAATGGAGGATTCCAGTTTCTCTGTCAATCGTATGACATCATAATCAACTACGCGACATGTAGGATGACATCATAATCAATTAGGTCATGAATGACATCGTTAAGTTCATCACAAATGCTTAATTGCTGAGGACTAAGCGTTGTTGTACGAATTGTATGTCTTTACTATTTCATAAACATGCTGTTGAATATTTTGAAAATAATTTGACTGGGCGCTGTTGCTGCCATAGGATGCCACATAAAATTTGTTTCAAAATATTCAACAGATAGGCTATTAAGTAGTCAAGACATACAATTCGCTCACCTAACAGAATATTAAGCATTCCTTATGGACTTAGCTACACCATTCACGATGTAATTTAATTATGACATCAGCCTACATATAACGTATTTGATTATGATGTCATATGCATGAGCGACAGATTGGATTCATCTATTTTGTGAAGATTCATGCACACATGCACGCACGCACACACACACACAAATGCCCACCCGCACACTCATGCGCACGCATGCACACACTCGCATGCACATGCAGGCACGTGCACGCACACACACACACACACATTTCATACGTAATTTTCTGCCCAGTGTTAGACTGGTAATCCACTGAATAGATAGGAACAACCACCCCATCCACGGCCCGTCCATATGCCTTAATCTGATAATCATGTGGATAAACATGTCCCCAATTGTTGTTGTTGTTGTTGTTGTTGGGTGAGGATAATCCTCCAATAAGTTGGAGAACCAACAGCGGTACCAATATGTGTTTACTAAAAAAGCCTACAAGTATGTGAAAGGACTAAGAGATGATACATAGATTAAAATTAAATAAAATAACGTACAAAGTTAAACGATCAGACAAACAAAATATAGAGTCAATGATAAGTTGGTTAGTAGCTTTAACCCTTTCACACTCGAATTTGTTCCAGAAAGATTTTAATTTTCTCATAGAAAATATCTATTTGCAGACCAAGAGAATACTATTTTTGAAAATTTATCACTGGAATGACTGGCTCGGTTATCGAGCCAGTCATTCCAGAGGTAAATTTTTTTTAATGTTATTCTCTTGGTCTGCAAATGGACATTTCTCAAGACCACTGCAGAAGCTGTTTTTGCCTGATATGAGTGTTAAAGAGTTAAATCAGAGGCCATCACATTCTATATTGATATATCCATAGCTGACACAATAAGCTGCATGATTTGGTTCAGACTGTCTCTGTCCTGTATCTAAGCCAGGGCTGAGGTCAAATACAAAAGTATTTGTATTTGAAGTAATTTAAATTAATTTGTCAGGTATTTGAAAGTATTTGTATTTGAAAAGTATTTAAGACAAAAGTGTTTGTATTTGTATTTAAATACATTGTCAATGTATTTGAGTATTTTCAAATACTTTTCAAAATACTTCTGTGTCTATTTCTGATAAATTCTTACATTCAATTGTACACACACTGAGTGCAAATTAAAATTTAATACAAATTTCTCATATTTTGTATAACTCTTCGCATGTCATACTCTGTTGAATATTTTAAAATTAATTTGACTGTTACAGTTGTTGCCTTAAGAAGCAACAACCTCCAGTGAAATCTTTGTCAAAATAATCAACAGAATGGTTGTCTTGAAATATAGTTACTAGGGCTTCAGTGTTAAGAATATGACCCAATAAGAATAGAGCTAATCCTTTTATAAATAGAACTTTGCAAATTGCCTTGAAATAATTTTTTTAATTCTTTTTCATACACTTCACACAAGTTATCCTCAGGTGTAATCAGCCTGGTTTTAAAGCAGATGGAAACGAAATCTTTAGCATATTTTGAAAATAATTTACCTGAATGTGGTGTGGTCTTAGGCAGCAACAATTTTAAGTCACATGGTTTTCAAAATATTCACATGATTTTCTCTGTTTTATCTAACACACATTATCAATGCATATATCTAGAATGAAATGAGCTTTGCTTCCAGTCTGGCTTTTGCTTGCTGTTATATCCCAATTCCTTACCAATGTATAGTACTGGCATAAAACTGTGATAGATAATTGAGCTTAAGTAAGAAACTTGTTTATCTGGTGTGTGTGTGTTGTAATATTTAAGGCGTTTATATGCTAGTTCCCAATGCTAGGGTCTAGACTCACGCCTGGCCGTTATGGTTTCTGTTGAATTCTTGTGAATTCTTGTGACATCGGTTTGTGCATTAGCTTGTGTCTCTCTGTGTGTGTGTGTGTGTGTGTGTGTGTGTGTGTGTGTGTGTGTGTGTGTGTGTGTGTGTGTGTGTGGTGTGTGTTGATCGTTGTCTCTCGATTTTGTCTCATGTTGCTGTTCTTGTCCATGGCTTTTCTGTTGCTCCTCATGCTTGGGCGTGGGTGATGGGGATGGCCTAACCTGGACCTAATGGGGGTGGGGAAGAGATGGGGTAGGTGCTGGGTCGGGGGGGGGGGGGGGGGGTGTTAGGTGCGTACAGTCTTATGACCTGATGTACCCAAGGGGGGGGGGGGCTTTAGGTCAGAGACCTCCCAGCCCCTTTGGGGGGAGGTTGGGGTGTGGGGTCTTTCGGGTAGCCCGTATGGTGACTGTGTCCGTCCGTGGACGAACTCAATCAGTCATCCGGGTTGCATCCCTCCATAGTCACATCGAAAGTTCCGAAAGATTCTAATTCTAGCAATTTTGTTTTGATTTTGTAATCCGTATGTTGCGTGGTTCCATCCGAGGATGAATCCATTCAGCATCCGGTTTACTTTGATTGTGCCAAAATTTCTTGCCTACCTAACCCTAACAGACTGGGACATGAGGTAAGCATATGCATTTAGTCATCAGGCATGCTCTGACAGAATTGACAGATTGGGTCAATGCTGAGGTTGTTGAATCTGTTGAGAATCATTTGGACTAGGTATGTGACAGTTAACCCTTTACCACCCATATCAGGCCAAAATGTCTTTTGCAGTGGTCTTGAGATATGTCCATTTGCAGACCAAGAGATGACTATATTTGAAAGTTTACCACTAGAATCCCTGGCTCAATAACCAAGCGAGTCATTCCAGTGGTAAATTTTCAAAAATAGTTTTCTCTTGGTCTGAAAATAGCCATTTTTCTATGGGAAAATTAAAATTTTTAAAAACAAATTCAATGGTTAAAGGGCTAAGAGACAAGATTTCAATAAATTAATAAACAGAGGTATGTATAAATGACACCAACCTCCCCAAGAGCCACCCTCAACCATTCCCACCCACACCAATCCCATTATCCAACACATTCACATTTGTGTATTGACAAACATACCTTTTCACTTTCCACATAGCGCTTATTGAACAGATTCACCCGACTCAGATACTTGCTTCGGGGATCCAGAGTTGCTGGATTCTGATGAGAAAGCCACACCTACGCAACGCAGAATAGAGTTGCCGGATTATACATGTTTAATGTGAATGTTAATTGTGATTTTGTTACTACGCTAGTTACCAGGTAAAAATAGCATATTTGGTAGAAAACCTGAAAGTTGTTGAATATTTATGGAATGTTTTGACTAGAAGCAGCTGCATCCATATGTATCTTGACAATGTATCAAGGATTGTGGTGCATATTTTGAAGTTAACTAGGGACTCATGTCTCTTAAATTCAATTTCACAGCTTAAATAATTATATTAATTTATACGTAATGAAAGCAGCATATGTTAAGAATTATTTCGTTTCATTACATCTAGGCACACAATTTTAAGCCTCTAAAAGTATAACGTTTTATGAATTTTATTTTCAAGCATTGTAGTGTGAATATGCACCTTTAATGAGATTTAAAGGGCTAAAGAGACACATTTTCCAGGAACAAATTCCTACAAGACATATCTTAGATGGAATTAAGCAACCCTTTAACTCATCAACACAAAAGCCAGCCAAAAATGGCTTCTGCGATGGTATTGGAAGATATCCATTTTCAGACCAAGAGAAGAATATTTCTGAAAATTTATCACTGGAATGACTGGCTCGATAACAGAGCCAGTTATTCCGATGATAAATTTTCAAATATAGTCCTCTTTTGGGTTACAAATGACACGTTCTATGAGAAAATTGAAATTTTCTTGAAGAAATTTGAGGGTTAAAGGGCTATAATATTGATATCAAACTCACCAAAGCTTCACTGCCATTGTAGGTGCTGTAGTTCATGCTTGCTGTGATCACACGTAACTGAAATCAAGAAATCACCTTCAAAACTGCTATCACCCTTTAATCGGCAAGCAGGTTGAAAATGGCCTCTGTCGCCGTCTTGAGAAATGTCTATTTGCAAGCCAAGTGGCATGCCTGACTCGATAAATTTTCAAAAATATTCTTCTCTTGGCTTGCAAAAAATAGTTTCTTCACCAATCTTGACCATTAACCCTTTAACCCTCAAATTATTTTTTTTAAATTTAAATTTTCGCATAGAAAATATCCATTTGCAGACCAAGGGAAGACTATTTTTGAAAACTTACCACTGTAACTATAATGGCTGCCTCAGTTATCAAGCCAGTCATTCCAGTGCTAACTTTCAACAAGAACGCGAACACATGATATGTCTCGCCCCTGGATGGCTTTTAGTATTATTGATCCAGTTAATACCGGTACTTAAGTTCCTATTGACTAATAATTGAAAAAATATTATCTGACGACATTGCACAAAATCAACTTTTTAATGATAAATATTGCATCCCTACATGAGATAGAAACAGTTAGTAAGGTTTCAAAATCTGAAGAGCTCTTGTTAACTAATACAGTGATTATGTGATGTATCTCATCCCAGTATTTTCTTTCATGTTATAACCATCACCATTGACGTACCGACGGTACCGCATATGTATGCATCCAATTCCACTTTTTACTGCCAGTGAAACCATCTAAATGGAATACTAACCTTATTCAGGATATAAAAATAATTTTAAAATGTAAATGTGCCTTGGAAATACATTAATTGTTTGGTTGTTTTTTTAACCTTCTTTTGTAATTTTCCTCCTCATATTGATCTCGGCCAAACATATCTTGTGAAAAGTCATCTTTAAGGCTTTTTTGAAGCATCCACAGGAGTTAATACAAGTAGTTCAGATTCAGTGATGTCAAGTGGTACTTCACTGGCATCCAAAAATTCATCAGTAAAGCTGCTTAACATGGTTTGCGATGCATTCAGCTTTTCAATGCGTTTATCTAACTCTATATTGAGCAATGAATTCTGGGACAAAAGATGTGAATTCTCCTTCATTAGTCTTTCAACTTTTGATTCCAGTTCCTTAATTTAAAGTTTTAACTCACGTGTTTGTGATTCATTTGCACAAATGGTGTTTTTTTAGCTCAGTGCAATTATAATTCGCTGATATTTAGCATTTGCCTTAATTTTCATTGCCATGCTTTCCAACTCCTTTCGCATTTCCTCAGTACAAGCGTTTCTAATTTTATACAAAGTTCCTAATATCCCACATTCTGTAAGCTTAATCTCAAAAATGTTCTTTCCTATCTGCTCACACAGTTTAATATTGTCTGACTTTGTTGACTCTATCTGGAAAAGTAAAAAGGAATTTCATGATTATATTTTAGGCCGGCAGAAATTGCGTAACCCATTTTTTATTCGTGCAAAGGTTATGCAAATATTTTTAGCGGAACACTTTTGCTAGAATACATAAAGATTAGAGTATTGGAAAATCTATCGATGTGCACCATAGCTTAAGCTCAGATGGAGAAATGACGGATGTGCACCATAGTGTAA
Source organism: Chaetoderma sp. LZ-2023a (assembly GCA_034401795.1). Taxonomy (NCBI): domain Eukaryota; kingdom Metazoa; phylum Mollusca; class Caudofoveata; order Chaetodermatida; family Chaetodermatidae; genus Chaetoderma; species Chaetoderma sp. LZ-2023a. The sequence goes on along the minus strand of CM067365.1, from coordinate 36,817,293 downwards.
GCTCAGATGGAGAAATGACGGATGTGCACCATAGTGTAAGCTCAGATTGAGAAATGATGGATGTGCACCATAGCATAAGCTCAGATTGAGAAGTTACGGATGTGCACCATAGCATAAGCTCAGATTGAGAAATGACTGCTGTGCACCATAGAATAAGCTCATATTGAGAAATGATGGATGTGCACCATAGCATAAGCTCAGATTGAGAAATGATGGATGTGCACCATAGAATAAGCTCAGATGGAGAAATGAAAAACACGTGAAATTTCCTTAGTAATGATGAGCAATTGCGTCTCTAACTTGCATAGAATACGTCTGTGAAGTTTCATTGAAATCTGATGACCCATTGTTGAATAATCAGGCTGATGAAAAACTTCAACGCAAATATTTGCTGAAATATTCCAAGTCCAAAAACCACGAAAACCATAGAAAAACAGGTGAAATTAAAAAAAAATCTCCTTAGCAATGATGAGCAATTGCATCTCTATCTTGCATAGAATAAGTCTGTGAAGTTTAATTGAAATCTGATGACCCATTTTTGAATAATAAGGCTGATGAAAAACTTTAACACAAATGACATGCCACTGCGGACGATGACACCAAAGATAACCCCATTGTCTCGCTTTCCCTATGGGGGCGAGACTAAAACTTTAACATTTACCTGATTTTTGTTGGAAAATAGACCAAGTTCAAATTTGGAAAAAATTTGAAAATCATTTTGCTAATGTTGGCGACTAGTTGCCATGATAGTATAGATCATATCTGTAAAGTTTCATCAAGATCGGATAAGTATTTGATGAATTATGTTGATTGAAAAACTTTAAGGTACACATGATTTTTGTTGGAAAATAGGGTAAGTTCAAACCCCAAAATATATATTTTTTAATTTGAAAATCATTTGGTGATGATGGCAACTAGATGCCATGATGGTATAGATTATATCTGTAAAGTTTCATCAAGATCGGATAAGTCTTTGATGAATTATATGTTGATTGAAAAACTTTAACATTTACCTGATTTTTGTTGGAAAATAGGCTAAGTTCAAACCCGGAAAGACTTTGGAACAAATTTGAAAATCATTTTGCTGATGATGGAGACTAGATGCCATGATGGTATAGATCATATCTGTATAATTTTGTCAAGATCGGATAAGTCTTTGATGAATTAAATGTACATTCAAAAACTTAATACAAATGACACACCGCCACGGACGATGACAACGACGCGGACACCGCCACCTAAGGTAACCCCATTGTCTCGCTTTCCCTATGGGGCGAGACAAAAATAGTCTTCTCTTGGACAAATGGACAATTCTCAAGACCACTGTTGAAGCTGTTTTTGGTTGACATGAGAGTTAAAGTGTTCAAACACTATATTATTATCAAAATAGTGAGTATTTCTGCATACAAGGATCCATTAGTTATATTGTATGATTTGTATCAATACGATCAAATTTGCTCTAGAGACCACCTGGCTTTAGGAGCCAAATTAATGTGGTCTACTATAACACATCCATCTCACTTAAGGAAACACAATCTGCCACCAGTACTATGTCCATAGGCATCAAATTTGCTTTAACCATTTCAAGGTCAAAACAGTGTCCATTTGCATGCCAAGAGAAAATTGTGAAAATTTACGATTGGAATGATTGACTCAATAACCTAACTAGCCATTCCTGTGGTAAATCTTCAAAAATAGATCTGCAAATGGACAATCAATACATATATTTTGATTTTCTTGACCAAATTTAGCCATTATTAGTCAAGCCGTCCAAAGATAGTCTTTGCAGTAGTCTTGAGAAATGTTCATTTGTAGGCAAAGAGAAAACAACTTTTTGAAAATATAACACTGGAATGGCTGTCTCGTTAACTGAACCAGTGAAAATCAGATGTAAATTTTAAACAAGAATTCTGACGTGTACAATGTTTCGCCTGTAAAGGCATGGATAGACTGGATTGCAAAGCAAACTTGGCATGGTTTAATACACATATTCAGTAAGGTGCCAACAAACGAGTGTAACCAACCAAACATGAAACATTTTACAAAACTGTGGATAATCTGATCTTGAAATTTGTTTTCCAAAATGAAACTAGTAAGGATGCAGATAGTACCCCTGCATAGTATATAACTCTGCCGTAAAATTGTGTTGATAACTGGTGAGCCATTGTTGAAAATTATATCAAAAAGAAAACATGAAAAAATTTCAGAGTTCAAAACCGTGAAAAAAGTAATAAAGATTGCCCAAAATCATATCAGTAATGATGCAGATCATAGCCCTGTATGCCATAGAACATGTCTGTAAAGTTTCAGTGAAATCGGCATGACCATAGTTGAGTTACATGGTCCATAAACAACCTTAACCCAAAAACAATGAAAAATCTTCAAAGTCCAAAACTGTGAAAAAGCAGGTGAAAATTGGTTATGATGTGGATAGCATCCCTGCATTAGTATAACACTGCTGTAAAATTTTGTTGATATTCGGTCCATAAAAGACCTTAAACAGAAACACAGAAAAAGGCTTAAAAAAAGCTAAAATGACCCAAAATTAAATATGTTGTCAGGCAGACTGCATACCTGTATAATATAGAAAACTTCCGTAAAGTCTCATTGAAATCTGACGAACCATTGTTGAAAAATATGTTGATTTAAAAACCTTAACCAAAGGTGCACTTCCAAAATACATGAAAAAGGATAAGTCCAAAAACCGTGAAAGAAATAGTTAAAATGGCCCAAAATGAAATCTATTGTAATACAGATCACATCCCTGTATAGTATAGATCACTTCTGTAAAGTTTAATTGAGATCGGATAAGGCATTCTTAGAAAAATATGTTGATTTAAAAACAACCAAAAGTGCTCAAATGACGGATGCCGCCAACGCTGCCGCCGCCGGAATTAGTGATCCCTGTCTTGCTTTCTGCTTCACAGGCGAGACAAAAACAATCTTTTATTGCATGCAAATGGTCATTTCCCCAAGACAATTGTAGACACATTTTTTACCTCTTAGCATTATCTTGACTATATTTTAAGGATTGACTGAATATCACTCACCAGTAAGAAGATTGGTAATATCAGTGTCCAAAACCATGCCGGTAAGATCCCATAGGTCAGTTTGGTCATCACCAGGCCTGGACATGTACTATGGGAATAGATACCCTGAAAACATAGTTTTATATAATCCTTTAACAGTAAAGGCGGACAAAAACGGCCTCTGTAGTGATCTTGTGAAATGTCCATTTGCAGACCGAGAGGACTATTTTTGAAAATTTAGCACTGGAATGACTGGCTCAGTAGTCGAGTCAGTGATTTCAGGGCTAAATTAAAATAAAAAATATTATCTAGGTCTGCAAATGGACATTCCTCAAGACCAATGAAGAGGTTGGTTGTGGCTGGCTTCGCAGGCCAGTTGCGGCTGGCTTGGCTGGCCAGTTGTGGCTGGCTTCACGGGCCGGTTGTGGCTGGCTTTGCAGGCCGATTGTGGCTGGCTTAACAGGCCGGTTGTGGCTAACTTCGCAGGCTGGTTGCGGCTGGCATCGCAGGCTGCATGCGGCTGGCTTTGCAGGCCGATTGTGGCTGGCTTTGCAGGTCAGTTGCGGCTGGCTTCACAGACTGGTTGTGGCTGGTTTCGCAGTCTGGTTGTGGTTGGCTTCGCAGGCCAGTTGCAGCTGTCTTCACAGGCCGGTTCGGCTGGCTTCACAGGTCGGTTGCGGCTGGCTTCACAGACTGGTTGTGGCTGGTTTCGTAGTCTGGTTGTGGTTGGCTTCGCAGGCCAGTTGCAGCTGTCTTCACAGGCCGGTTCGGCTGGCTTCACAGGTTGGTTGCGGCTGGCTTCGCAGGCCAGTTGTGGCTGGCTTAACAGGTCCTTTGTGGCTGGCTTCGCAGGCTGCTTGCGGCTGGCTTTGCAAGCCAGTTGTGGCTGGATTCGCAGGTGGGCTGGCTTCGCAGGTTGCTTGCAGCTGGCTTCACAGGCTGATTGTGGCTAGCTTCACAAGTTGGTTGTGGCTGACTTGGCATGTCGGTTGCGGCTGGCTTTGCAAGCTGGTTGTGGCTGGCTTCGCAGGCCGGTTGTTGCTGGCTTCACAGGTCGGTTGTGGCTGGCTTAGCAGGCCAGTTGTGACTGGCTTCACAGGCCGGTTGTGGCTGGCTTCGCAGGTTGGTTGTGGCTGGCTTCGCAGTGAATGGAACTGTGTCGCTCATCTGGAATTATTGGCCACTGGCACAACCGAACAAAACGAGATGGCCACTGGAAAAATTTACCAATCTAATTTTTGTGAAGCAGGTTTAGACAAGTTTTATTAAAATTGGCCCAGTAGTTAATAAGTAATCTTTTTATGATTTTGTCAGAAATTTGCAGAAAATACAAGTCCGCCAAAAATGCTAAATTTTGATTGGTCCATGGTGGCTATGTTTTTTTTACTTATCAACCTCCTTTGAACAAAGTTTAATGGCTCTTAGTCCCTAATCACATCTGCCAAATTTTGACCCAATCTATTCAGCGGTTCTGGAGAAGTTGTTTTCGCGAAAACTAAGTCATCCAAGATGGCCGGTGAACTATTTGGCCAATCAAGATCCCTTGAACAAACTTGGCTCAGCTCTTTTCCTAGATCACATTTCATGAGTTTTGAATCGATGCCCCAAGTGGTTTCAAAGAAAGTTTTTAAAGATATTTCTAAAAATCTGCCAAAATCCAAAATGGTCGGCGGTCAAATTGGCTGATCAGCTTCGTTTGAACAAACTTGGATCCCTATGACCTAAGGATGCTTCCTGCCACATATAATTGAAATCGCCCCAGTAGTTCTTGAGAAGAAGTCGTTGAAAGACACATGGTCATCACAGCATAAGCTCACTTGGCCATTCTGGCCAGGTGACCTAATAATGTATTCTTGAATTGAAATAGAATTTACATGGTTACAGCTTAGTTTCATTGAAGTCAGTATAACTGACATTATTATTACACCACAAAAACATCTATACCGTTCAATCACTACTTGCTAAATCAACCACTCTACATTTAGCCACCAGAATAAGATTTTTATGCTTACTTACAAACCCCCATATGCCTATTCCATTTCTATGTATACCATCAACCAGGCTACTAGTAGGGTACACCCCCAGCATATGACCTGATAAAGACTGGCACCAGTCTGTACTCACTCCTTGGTGACACCTGTCACTAAGCACGCTCGCCCATGCGCATAGGAGCCCAAATAGGACAGATTCACTTTCAAATATTCTGCAAGCAGTAGTCTGCAAATATTCCAGCTAAGTTTTTATAACTTTGTGCTGAGTTCAGCTTACTTATTTGAGTCTGCTTCAATCTATGATTATGCCTAATATGAAGCCTATCCTCCCTAATTTATGTTTATCAAGTATTTCGTGGTTTTTAGTGCATTGTATACTCTATATATGTGTGTTACCGGTTTTTGTGGTGGTATCCCGTTTTCGTGGTAAACAAAATGCCTAAGTCATCATCATCATTTCTAACCCTCAATTAAACTCTAAGAGCCTCTATATTCACTTATTTCTAGAATCAAATCTTTTAGTGCATTTCATTTTATATCCCTAAGAAAGTTTGAAATCTAGTTGTTCTTTTTCATTAGGGATATTTGATTTTCAATTTTCCCGCTTTCTCTGAGCAGACGCTTGTCTTTCCTTTTATCAGACTCATTAATTTAGAGAAATTCACTTAAGTTTTTGAAGCTGTATGCTTCATTCTCTATTTTTATTTTGTTTTTAGGAGTCTGTCAAATCACTCGAGAAGGTGAATTGCACGCATGCAAAGGATGGTGATCGGCTGTCTCTAAAGCATATTTTAAAGATTTTGTAGCCAAGTCCGCATTGCCCACTGATCGCTACCCCTCCGTTGCTACCAAATCTAAAGTTGTGTCTTTTTCAAGCACTTCTGTATCTTCTACGCCAGCAATGGAGAGGGGTGCCTCTTCTAATTCTGATGCCGTTTTAGCTCTTTTTGTGAGACTCTTGACAAAGTCGTTAGATGAGCAAATTTTGGCTGTCATTCGTGTGACTAGAGATGTTTCATCTGAGTCGGACAATAACCAGAAGGTTAGTGGGTGTGTCCACAAATGGGGGAAGTCTACTTCCCTCACATCCAGGCAAGCGATTCAGTCCCTGAAACCAAAATCCAAAGACTTGAAGAAGCCCTAAAGGTGATCTCGAGCAGGTCACCGGGCAAAACCCACCTAAGTCTTGAGGAGGGGCATTACCCTCAAGCAGTGGTGTCGGTGACGGAAGTCCCCGATTCAAACGCCTATGTCAATGTCAAGTTTGTTGTAATTCCGGTAGCCAGGAATGTTAAAAGATCGCCCGTTCCTTTCTTATTGCAGTCAGGAAGTTTGGTAACTTCCGGTTTGTCAAGCACTTCCATTTTGTGCTTAGTAGATTCGGCTCTCCAAGACCTGGGGCTACGTCCGGTTTTGACTGTACATCCGGGTCTGTAGGATCCTGTTCAGTTTCCGGTTGTCTACTTCCGGTTTGCGCATTTCCGTTTCCTATTTTTCCACTTCTGGATTTCGTACATCTGGAGATTTCATGGATCTTTCTGGTGTTCATGGATTAACTTCCGGTCCGGTCTTCCTGTTTTGGATTTCCAGTGATAGAGAACTTCCTGGGGTTCCAGGTTTGCTCTTCAAGTCCGGTTTACATGCTCGCTTTCCTAGGATCTAGTCATCATCTTGCCTAAGAGTTAGTCTTAATTCCGTAATTGTTTCTTAAAATCGGAATGTTTAATGGCTGAAAATATTCATACCGAGATATTGCCAGTCTTGATATATATAGATATTCAGCATTTATTCTTTTATCAGTGACAATATTTCAACGTAATTAAAGACTCTTCCGACTGGTTGCTGTATGTTTTTTTGGTTGCAGCTTATTTCATATGCGCATATCATCGTTTAATTTCAAATGGTCGCACTCAGCCGATAAGTCAGTCTATTCTATGCATTATCTCTAGATACGTAATTTGTCCTTTCATCCAACTTTAGATGGCCAGTTGTCTTCAGGCCGTTCAGCCTTTTCTGTCGCTCTTTTTTCCTCTTATATCAGCAGGTTGACATATTTATTTTAAGCTAAGGGAGTTAATTTGTGACCCTGATTCTAGCATAAATCTTATTCTAAATCTGACAGTCTGAAACAAAATAGAATCAGAAGAGGATACATAGGGAAGAGAATGGCACCAAGGTCCACAAGAATAAAAAAAACACTAAGAAAGGAGAAATAACCCAAAAAGGGAAAAGGAAGAAGGAATAAAAGCCAAGTTTTCTTCTCTGTCGTCATGGTTTCGGCGAGTCATTTCACCTTGCTTTCATATCGCCTGTTTGTCTTTTCAGCGTTTTTCTTACTTTTTCTCTATTATTTTTCATATTTTTGGCTCGCTTCTAGTTTTATCCTTTTACTTCAAAGATTGTTCTTTCCTTACATCTCAACGTCAGTTCTCTCGGCCAGTAAATTTTTAAAATTTTGTTGTTTTCATACTTCCGGTAGCTGTCGATCATATGTCTTTGCGTGTGATTCAACCCAGAAGTGTGTATTTCGCGTCATTTCATCATAAATGCATATTTATGACGTCTTCATTTATTGTTAACCAAAAAATCAGTGTTTTGTGTATTTAACATTCGAGCTGATCCCTGAGATTCATTATCAATCAATCAATCAATCTTTTTTCTTTTTTTTGGCATATTACACACAATGACATACGCCATGGTACAAACATTTAACTACATTTTACAAAGATGAAAATATAGGTTCTAAGACAATAAATAAAATAAATAAATAAATAAAAATGTACAGGTTTAATGCGTAAGGCTATGATTTAAGTTTACTGGCACTAGGCATTAATACTGGATTGTTTGGGATATCTAATTAAACAATATATCAAATACAGTGAGGTAGGGTGAAATTACCAGGACTCATGAAGGTGGCTAGTTTCCCAATGAAATTGATTTGGACATTGTTTAAGATATAGGACACAGTTTTGCAATCATTATTTGAACCTGCCTCATGTACAGGATGACAATCTGACAAATTGTGTCATTGTATAGGATTTAACCCCAAGGATCCCACGGGATGTATTATCCGCGCAAAATTATTGGGTTCCTGGTCCGACGGGACGTATTATCGGCTCAAAATAATTGGCTTACTGGGTTGACGGGACGTATTATCGGCTCACGCTACCGCCAGTTTTCGATCGCTAAACACACAAGCATTACTGGCGTTTTATCCTATCAAACTTAGGGGGGGGGGGGGGGGGGTATGTGATAGTGGTATGTATGGACGAAAATTCAAAGGCCTGTGGTCTGGAACCTAGAAGGACATATCAGCATAGACAATAAAATTGTTTTAAAGATATTGACCACTGTGGAGATATGGTTCACATGGGGAAGGAACGAGGGGGCCCAATTGGGAGATGCCCCCCACCCCTTTTTTCCTCTCCCCCCAACCCCAACCCACCCCCACCCAGGTCAAAACACATTCCGACACCCCAGTTATTGTACTTGATTGCCACGTCCATTTTTGTCAATATTACTGCGGTTTGCTGCTCTTCATCTTGCAATGTTATTAATGTATCTTTCCTTTTATTTTTCAGCTTGAAACACCATTTGAGAGAAAAATAAAAACAAATTTAAACTTGACGATTTTTTATAAACCCTGTAACACTTAAATTTGCTTTAAAAATTACATCTCATAGTAAATATCCATTTCCAGACAAAGAGAATCTGTTTGAAAATTTACCACTCAGTTATTGCGCCAGACATTCCACTCATACTTTTTCGAAAATATTCTCAGGATCTGCAAATGGACATTTTGCAAGGTCACTGCTGTATCCGTTTTTGGCCGGCTTGCGTGTTATAGGGTTAATAATATTTAAATATGTATTGTGTAAACTATCAGTGCAAATATCAAATAAAGTTTACTCGAAGTGAAAGAGAATCTGATATTAGGTAATCAGACTGGACTATGTATAGTAATTTGTTGAATATATTGCATCCAATTTGATTGGAAGCTGCTACTTTTTTAGACTGCAGGATATTTACCCGTGTCCTGCAAGGGGAAGGGGGATAGTGCGTGCGTGCATGCGTGCGTGCGTGTGTGTGTGTGTGCGTCCATGTGTCCATCTGGTATTGCATCTAAAATACTGATCCTATTGGTTTCAAATTTTAATACAACAAAGCAACATAACCTAAACAAGGATTTCCAGAAGTTGTCTGTGATCTGGACAAAAACCCAGGATCCAGATTGGATACAAATTTTAATCTATAGATATCTCGGAAACTACTGGTTAGATTTTGCTCAAATTTTAACAAAGTAGAGTGTGCAATCATACACTACGATTTAACAAATTTGGATGCGTTAATATTTATTTTAAAACCGCTATGTATATTGTAAGAAAAATGGTAGGGCAGTCTCGGTAGTGGTTTACAATCTATGATTACTCTTGTTCATAATGCTATCTATCAAGCAACAAGCCCTCGACAACACCGTTGGGCTTTAAAAATGTAATCTATCTGTTGATGGAAACTAAGTGATAACTATACTGAACCAAAAAAGTTTAGCAATGCTGTACAAAGAATGAAATAAATACAACCTCATAAAAGATTTATTTTATTTAGTCACATTATTTTATTGACAGAGCATTTCTTAATGAGAATATCAATTCAATTTTGTCACAATATCAACGTTGCTCCTTTAACGTCACTAAGTTAGCGCAGGGGTCGAAACGCAAAAATGGTGGCAATGTTTTAATAATGTGTGTGACCACCTCCGGCATTCATAACGGCAGTACAACGTTTTCTCATGCTTCTGATGCGACGATTGATCTCAGGAACTGTAATAGCGTTCCATTCCTGAATCAGAGCAAGTTCAAGGTCATGGACATTATGAATATTGGGATGGTTTTCTCGTACCCTACGACCAAGAATGTACCACGCATGTTCAATAGGCGATAAGTCAGGTGACCTTGCTGGCCAGTTTAACACCTGAACATTGTTCCCCTGAAGAAGTTCAGTGGTAAGCCTAGCCATATGTGGTCGCACATTGTCCTGTTGAAACAAGAAGCCTGGATGCTGCTGCATAAATGGAATGATAACCGGTGTGATAACTTCGTTACAATAGTGCAGAGCATTCAGGTTTCCATGAACGATAACAAGATCTGTTTTTCCTGTACCATGAATCCCTGCCCACACCATGAGGCTGCCACCACCGTATCTGTCATGCTGGATGATGTCAGCCTGATACCGTTCTCCTACTCTCCTCCATACGCGGCGCCTACCACCTGCAAATTGCACACAGAATCTGGATTCATCCGTAAATAACGTGTTATTCCATTGTGCAAGGCGCCAGTACTGGTGAGTTCGGGCCCATCTTAAACGTTCCTGAATGTGATTGCTGTTAGTGGAACTGCAATGACCAGACCACGTGCGCATAATCCAATGGCATGGAGATGGTTTCGAACAGTTTGTGCGTAAACTCTAGTGCCAGTGGCATTATGCAAATTCATGGCTAAACGTGGCGCACTTTCAAACCTGTGATGTCGAGATGACGTCACTAAATACCGATCTTCCCTTTGGGTTGTTGCTAGTGGTCTACCAGACCGTGGTCGATCCCAAACTTGTCCAGTCTGCAGTACATGTTGGCGGAGATGAGAAATGGTACTGGCATGCACATTGAATTGCTGCACAATGTCGCAAATGCGTTGGCCAGCGCTAAGTCTTCCCATTGCTTCATGACGCTGATTTTCAGTTAAACCTGGATGGCGACCTATGTTGACATGTGAAAGTTTTGCGATTGTTTTCAGTTCAAGCTGGTTACCTGATTGGAAATGTGATGTCATTTCACACGTGCTGCATGGGCATTTCGACCAGGAAACACAAAGTGCACTAGCACGTGCAGTGCAAGTACAGGCAGGACAAGCGAGTAAAGAAGTTGATTTCATGACAAACAATGAGTGACAATTTTCCATCAAAAACAAAGCAATATTGATCACGCTAGCTTGCATATTTTTTATATGACAGGCAAAAATCCAAGATTGCTAAACTTTTTTGCTTCATATAGATTGCTTGGTCGATGATGCGTTATAGCAGAACCCATGTTTACCACTTTGACCTCTTTACCCCAACCCATCCCTGGGGGTGAAGCCAAATGTAAATGCCCTCTTGCACTCCATAATCACCTACCAAATTTGTTTGAATTCCAACCACTGAATTTGGAAGAGTTGTATTATACAGACTGGCATGGGTTGTTGTGGAAAATCTGGATGTCATAAGGGGAAATGATCTGTGAACGCAGGAGTTAAAAATTAACATGAGCCAGAGGCTAGTAGAAATTGACCAAGACTAGTACAATTTGTAACTGATCAGCCTGATGGTAACAATTTGATATGTCAATGGTCAAGGTGGCCAAAAATGTCATTGCTGTGATCTTCAGAAATGTCGATATTCAGAGCAAGAGAAGACTATTTGTAAAAATTTATGACTAGAATGACTGGCTCAGTAAGTGAGCCGGTCATTCCAGTGTTAAAATTTCAAAGATAGTCTTCCCTTGGTCTGCAAAGAAAATTTCAAGGGCTAAAGTAGAATCTAGTAATCCTGCTAGAGACATGTAGTGGCTCATTTACCTTAATTTCAATTCAAGGAGAGGGTGTGCGAGAGTGGTCAGAAATAGGAAAAATCTGGAAATCCAGATAAATTTGTTATACTCTAATCTTTACAATCAACTTCTTGATCTTTTGAACAGCCCCCCCCCCCCAACCCCTGGTGGAGGCAGGAAATTCACAATTATATGGCAACCCACATATCAAATTCCTTTGAATTCCACACAACGAGGAGTTAGCATGACGGACAGTTTTTCGGATATTTGTCCTTTGGACCCCACCCCCTGACCCACAGGGCCAGAACCAAATCTAAATATGGTCTTACAAAGCTCAATCATGGGTAACCCACATACCAAATTTGGTTGAATTCCACCCACCTGTTTGGGAGGGGATAGCATGATGGACCGACAGATGGGTAGATGGAGGCGATTACAATCTCAATTTTTTCAAAACATGGGGATCATAAAAAGGACCAAGGCGATAAGATACAGGTAGGTAATCAATTCAAAATCTTTATACAAAAATGAAAATTTCTTTCAGATTGAGAAATTAGGCTACCGCCATCATTGGCCACGGGGCATTGTTTCCAGGATTTGTCGGTGAAAGTGTTAAACATAGCAAAGACTGGAATTGACAAGTGTACATGTCAGAAATTTAGATTTTTAAATAGATGAATCCACTTTTAGCTCTGCCCCATCTCTAGGTAAGCTCCTTCCATGATTTGCGTGTGTTGTGTTCAGTTTATACACTTTGAATCCTAAATTCCCAATTCCATGATAACTATAGATACAGCTAACCTGTTAAAAATATTTTGAAACTAATTTGACTGGGGTCTGTTTTAAATTATTCAACAGAATGTTTATTAAATGGTAAATTTGTACAACTGACAAACTCAAAAGTTGATGATGGACTTAGCTACGTCATCCAATAGATATTTTGATTGTGGCGTCAGCCTACATGTGATGTAATTCATTATGATGTCAGATACTTGGGTGACAGATTGGATTCATCTATTATTTAACCCTTTCTCATTTTCACTGACAAATCCCTGAAAAAGTATGATGCTTACAATATAAAATTTATTCTATTGAATATTTTGAAATTAATTTGACTGAGAGCCATTGCTGCATAAGGCAGTTTGCAGTCAAACTTTAAAAATATTCACCAGTTTTCCGTTATGGTATCATTAAAATGAGGTATGGGGAATTCATCGGGAAAAGGGTTAATCTTACCTTGCTCGTGTGCAGATTAATACGAATATTTCACTGCCATCGAATCATATTTGCTGTGCATCGTTCTTGGCTGATTCATGGCGATGGAGCCTAGTGTATATGGTGTCTCCGAATCCATAATCATATCAGTAATTTACAATAACAATTTTGATTGAATTCTACCAAAAGCTTTTGGAGATGGATGGATTGACAGATAAATGGAGGCAATTGCAATATCCCAGCAGTCTTATTTTACATAGATCACCAAATTTTTCTCTTTATAAAATCCATATTAGTAAATCCATCAGCCTACTTAGCAGAAAGTTATATTAAGACTTTAACAATTCAATTTTTTGATGAAAATTTCCATTTTCTCATAGACAATGCCCTTATGCAGATCAAGAGCCAGTCATTCCAGTGATACATTTTCAAAAATAATGTTACTTTGGTCGGAAAATTGACATTTTCCTAGACAACTGCAGCAGTTTTGGTTTGACTCAAATGTTAGATGGTTAACAATATACATGTATGGCGCAGGGTCATAGGGATATACTGGTAAGCACTATGACCCGACAACGGCTGTTATGGTCATACACCGCCCTCAGATTTTTGCGCAGAAATTAGTAATATAATAAAAGGTGGGCATATATAGTCCAAAAACGGAGTATGACTACTAGTTACTGGATTAACCTTTTCAATCGACAAGAGCGAATAATAAATTTGTTACAAATGTTTCTAACTTCTGTTGAATATTTTGAAAACTAATTTGACTGGAAGCTTGCTAAGGCAGCACCAGCTTCAAACTGGATTCAAAATATTCAACATCTTACATTTATAATGACTGTAAACGTGAAATTTTGGAATTTCAGGTTCAAATGTGATAACTGTTTTTGATTTTATTCATACTTCCATGATACTGCAAGTTTGTTTCAGGGCCCCGGTTCTCTATATCTTTGATCAGAGGATACTGGCCACACAGTAAATGGTGAAATATTTGTTTTCTAAGGAATAATTAGTAAGTTCCAATCATCAATGATTATTAGTCAAAGTAGCGTTACTTCCCAGTTTTCGAATAGAGGTATCATACCCACTCCACTGGCGGTAATCCTCCACTCGCGGCAGAGTTCCACTCGAGGCAGTGAGATAATTCATGTATTCCTGTCAATGCAAGGGAAACAACTCGCGTACGGCGTAATTTGATCGCTATCGCCCCTGGGTTTTTCCTCTCGCATAGTGTATCCCCTATAGCGACCTCAGGTTTTGGCCTCGCCCATACTTTTGGCCCCCCCCCACTCACCCCCAACCCACCCACCCCCAGGTGAAGATACGTTCCTACACCCATGGCCAAGGCCACTATTTAACTCCAAAGTAATATTTATTCAGTAATAAGTATACAATGGTGATTTTCAGGTTTAACTTGGGCGCAACAGTACCTTAGTGCATGGGCCCAGGCCTTAGATTGTGTTGGAGTTGTTTCCCTTGCATTGACAGGAATACGTGAATTATCTCACTGCCTCGAGTGGAGCTCTGCTGCAAGTGGAGGATTACCACCAGTGGAGGAGAGTATGATACCCCTTCTCATGTTTTCAGTTACTCAGTGACTAATTTAACTGAGAAAGTTATAGATTGTGGTAAGAGAGCAGCAGAACCAATAATATATAAATCCATTTCGCTTACCTCCGGTTGCGAAATAACAATAATGTTATAGATAAACAATCCGATAATCTCAATCATCGAAGCGTGTCTTTGTTTACAATTTCCGAGAAAACTTACTCTTCAAATTACCGGCATTAATTAGGCCGAGTTGAGATGCGAAAGCTGTCAAATATATCGGCATCCCACTTCCCGATTGGCAATATGGTTAATCTAGTCATCTGTCTACTTTTTAGTTTGTATGCATAGATTTACATATTTGAACACACAACCATTTTGCAAAACAGCTGATCGTGTCGCCATCTTGCCGGAAAAATTAATATTTATGAATTCCCGACCAATTAGACGAATCAATCTTATAGCACGTGATACGGTGGTGCCAATAACGGGTAATGAGCTTGGGTACTCGTATATTTGATACAGGTACGATTCTACAAATTCCTCTCGTTCTCTCATGATCTTTCACGATAAACGATTCCTATTGGAGACGCCGCTACGAAAAAATGTCTGATGTTATAGAATCTCAGTGTAAAACATTCGGTTCTTAAATAGCTGATTGCAACCAGCAATGCTACATAGCATAGACTTTGCCATTTATTCATTGTCAACGCTGAGAAACCCTGGTATGTGTTCGGTTATGTGTAAAGGAATTATTCAACATTGAATGAGGCCTCCTCCCCAAAATCAGAAATTTTACGGTAACATGGCATAGTATAAATGCCATTTTCACATCTTATCGGATGAAAATCTGGATGAAACTTTGGTATCTGTTAGTTTTAATACCATTGCGATTAAATTTATCAATGGCATATGTGAAATTAACATTTTTTTTTTTGCAAAAATAGACCAATGTATTTATTCTACAATGGGTGTCCATTTTTAGAGGCACGTTGACCAACTAAAATAAATTTTATTCATACAAATTTTATATGTACTAAGCAAGTTTCTAGCTTTTGGTTGTAGGCTTTCTATCACTTCTTTGTAAATTCCTGATAGGGCCCAGAGGGTTAAAGTATAAGCCCGAGAAATCCATACACATTTTTATTTGATCACTATATCCATTATTATGACATTAAAAATGTTAATTGGCTACTCCTATCAAGCGAGACAAAATTAGTAAACCCATTAAGCTTTTTCAGAGTGATTTTCTCTCCTGATAGTAATGGGGACATTCCATTATAAAATGTTTTTCATTCTTGATTAGGTTCTGGTTGCAAAGCTTACAGAATCGTAGATGAGCAGGTATTAGTCGTGTTTTGTGCCTATCTTCCTTATTTTGTAAGGTGTGTGCACTTATCCTGAGTTTTGTAAAGTTTCTGCATTTTGTAAAATTCTTTTTAAAATGAAGATAATTTTCAAAGCTATGTTTATATTTTGAACCCTGGTTATGCCAGACTCCAAGACAGTAAAAGGATTGCAATAGTTCACTTAACAGGCCCATATCATGCATTCAATTCATAGAATCGCGATAACGTCATCACAATTAAATTTCTCTTAGTTAACTGGGGTGATGCCTTTTCTGGAGGGACTAATTTAACATTTTGAGCAGTGGTTTGGGAAACCCTAATTACATTTTCCTTACTACTTGCTAAATTCAGTCACGATTTGATGTTTTCAAATACCAAACAGGATTATTGCAGATTCTCAGGTACAGGATTTGGCTATATCTTGATTTTAAGGCTTACTATGGGTTTTCGGTTTGTCACAAAATCTGGTAAAATCTCTATAAATAAAATTATCTATAATGTTTTCAGGGTCTTCAGCATTTTAATAAGTAAGGCTATACTTCAATGATTTTTTTTTTCTCCATTCAAAGAAAGCGATAAAATTAAAATAACCAAAATAAATGCGAGTTACCACTTCATGATGGCTAAGAAAAAGGATATAGCCCAGGATTTTATGGTTGGAGCTTCATGGCATATGTAAACTATGTGTTTTCTATGAGCAATCCCCCTTTAGCATATAGTAAGTTTGTCCCATCTTTAAGGGCAGCCCTTATCAAAAGGTTCTGATGTTCTTGGATCTAGGACCATTCTCCGCAGTCTCTTCTCCCAAATGGTCTTCTGTTTCTTCCAAGCAGAAACTATTAGCATTAATGGGGGGTGTTGGTTTTCTATGATTGTCAAGGAGACTATAAAAGAAGCTCTTCCCTTGGAAAGTAGACCCGGGCTTCTGTTCAACAATCTTCATAGTCTCCAATTCTTAGAAGGCTGGCATCCTTTTATTTTCCTGAGGACATTATATCTTCTTTCTTTATCTCCTAAATTCAGGATGGAGTCCTCCCCTATCGCAAGTCAATTTTTCAGGCATGTGATCCTTTTCTATCGATCATTAGGATGCCTATTTCATGTGCCTTTTTTAACTTCCCTTCCGAAGGTACATGAGTTTTGCTTTCAAGGATAGGGTATGGCAGTTTGAGCCATGCCCTTCGATCTGACCTTGGTGCCTTTCTTTTCACACGTCTTGTCTCAGCTGTCTTGCACCGTCGTTTTATTCTTCTTTAGTCTTTAGAGACGATCGGTTAATAAAAGCTAGGTCTTTCTCAACTCTTTCAAGATATATTCCAAAGGTTTGCAGTTCGCCTTGCAGCCTAGGTTGAATTTGATTTTTCAATAAGTCAAGCCTAGTCCCTTTTCAAGTTTCTCCCATCTAGGCAAATTCCTCAAGCTGTTTTCAGGGTCAAGTTTTTTCCTTCAGAGACAAGGGTAGAGGCAATCTTGTTGACAGTGGTCACCTTGACATCCTCTTTCTAGGTTAGGGCAAGATTTTTTCTTAGGATTCTAGGCTTGATGATCAGCGTCATTCCCAGGGTGACATTGATGAGAAGACTTTCTAATGTTCCTGATCTTCTAGAAGCAGTCAATACAGTCTAGTTCCATCTGCTGGGTGTTCCATTAGTCAAGACCACCCCGCAGGTAATTATTTCATGTTTTTTTCACAGGATGGGGGGGGGGGGGGGGGGAGCAGTTTGGAACTTGCTGATTTTGCCAGTCTTTGGTCCCTGGAGGAGTCATTTTCTCACATCAATTTATTGGAGTTGTGACTTGTCAAGAAGCCTCTCCACTTTTGGTCGGATTGAGTGATAGGCATCAAGATCTCGATTCGATCAGTCAATGCCTCAGGCTTTTCCTTCATTTTCCGATGGAGGAACGAGGTCTTTTCTTCTTTATATGGGGATTTTGGATCCTTTTCTTGGGTTGTCACTAGATCCAAATCTTTCTAGTCCCCAGTCATGTTCCAGACAGTCTGATATTTCTTGCGGACCAGTAGTTCCCACTCACTAAGTGGCAGTTTAAGAGGTTAGTTGCCAAAAGCATTTTCAAGCTTCTGGGTCTTCCCCATGTAACTCTTTTTGCGACATGTCTGATTGCCCAGATCTCATCTTTCATGTCTCCCTTTTCAGACAGTTAGGTTTGGGCGATGGTCGCACTGTCTCAGTTCTAAATAGGATTGTTTGATTTCACGTTCCTTCGGATATTCCTGATTCTAATGGTTCTGAAGATAGACATGGACAAGTTAAAGAATTTCTATTAGCAGCACCCTTTGGGCCAAAGAGGATTTGATTGGTAGCCTTTCTTGATCTTCTGGTATGATTTTGCAATCCTTCTCCCAGTATCATCAGATCTCGCTCATCCAATCAAGAACTCTTCATCCTGTGTGTTTGAAAAATTTTCGAGTGTCCAGTTTCTGTGAGATCAACTTTTCTTCAAGATCTCAGGAATTCATTGTCTCTTCCAGGAGGGAGTCGACCTGTCGAATTTGTACAAAGATTGACTATTTAATCTTTGGAGAATGGTTTTAAAACATGGTTTCTTGCCTGATTCCTTTTCTATTTCCTAGGTGTTAGATTTTGAATCGTAGCTATTGGATTCATTTCATTTATCAGTTATCACCATTAGGGGTTATAGATTTCTTTGGCTTCTTCTCTTCCTTGTCTTCTGAATGCTGATATCAAGGATTCGCAATGGTTTTATTAGAAGATTGGGCAATATTCGTCCTCCAGTGGCTAAGCCTTTGTCTTCCTGAAATTTGGCCTTGTTTCTTAATGTTTTGGCAGGTCAACATTTTGAGCCAATTGGATCTATCAGTCTCAAACTATTGACCCGTAAGGCTGTTTTCCTTGTTGCTGCCACTTCAGCTAGGAGAAGATCTGAAATTCATGCTCTTTCCACAGAAAAAGACAGATTTATCAATTCTGGGGATGGTCAAGTTTTATATCCCAGTAGGGATTTTTTATCGAAGACCCAGTCTAACCGTTAATCAGCCAAACCTATTATTCTTAAATCTTTATCTTCTTTTTCGCCGTCGGACAGATTCTGGTGTCCTGTCAGGGCCTTAAAAGTCTATAAACATTGTACCAATTTTAAAATGATCCAATTCTTCGCACTTTCCGTATGTGGAGGAGGTGGCTAGACCAGTTTCTAGGGCCACAGTTGCCAGATGGATGTGTGAGACCATACAATTATGCTATGAGATTGCCTCCCCAGGTGAGATCAATTTAGCCCATGTCAAGGCTCTCGACATTCATGGTATGGCTTCCTCCTTCACTCTTTTCGCCGGCTCATCATTGGACGACGTCATGCAAGTTGCAGAATGGAAATCTGAATCAACTTTTACCTCTTTCTATTTAAAGGATCAAAGCCCAGCGGCCTCCTTTTTTAGAAATATCACATTTTTAACAAAACAAGACAAGAACCACTTACCAAGCATCTCTCACCAATTTCATTAGTCTGTATGTCTGTCAGATATGGTGAGAATATTCTCTTGTTTTGCTTATTTCATTGAGTTAACAATGCTCCTTGTTTGATAATCACTGTGTGATTTGTTATGGATGCACTATTATGTTAATTTTTTAACATTTGGATATGAGTTACTATTATGTTAATTTTTTAACATTTGGATATGAGTTGTTTAATTTTTATCTTTGTTTAAAGATTCTCAAATCTTCACCCACCAAAGGCTTTTAAGTGGGGCACTGACCAAATCTACGGGTTTAGCAAGTAGTGATTGAACGGTAAAGATGTTTTTGTGGTGTAACAAGAGGCCCAATGGGCCTGTATCGCTCACCTGGAACATTGGCATATCAAACTAATCTTACTTAAGTTTTACATCTATCGGTGTCACTTCCAATGACTTTCAGTCAAATGATTTAGTTTTCGAGATATTGACAACAATCTCTGGACTGTTTTTCTTTTTGCATTAGTGATTTTGAACAATGTTTAAGTGAAAGTAGATGATATCAGTGCTAACAACAGCTGGTTTTTTAACTGTCTCACTGCTGCAAGCCAGTGCAGCCAATAATTTCAATTTTCAAAAGCTCTTGACTTGTTGAATATTTTGAAAACAATTCGACTGAAAGTTGTTGGTGGCTTAGCCACCAACAACTTTCAGTCCAATTGTTTTCAATATTTATCACGTTCAGAGATATAACCTTTGGAATATGTCGTCTGCAAAAACTCAGTCAGACGCTTACTAGAGGTGTAAATACAATTTGAAGAAAATGGTCTCTAAAGGCAGGTAGGTGGTCTTTATAGCAGGTTATTCCCCACCACCACACAATCCATTTAACACATGCACATCTGGCTGAATCACCAAGTTAGCAGCAGGGGTAGGGTGAGCTGGAGTTGATTTAGAAAATAATTTGACTGAAAGTCATTGCTGCCTTTCAATTTCAATCAAATACATTTCAAATATTTTAAGAGCATAGATGTCAGAGCACATAATACATATCTTAAATATTTCTGCAGTATTTGAAAGGTTAATCTGTTAATTGAAATTTAATATCTAGTTTGGCAATAAAATCTGACATGGTGATAAGAGGGTGGGAACAAATCATTTGCCCTATGAAAGTGAGACTGGAAATATTTAAGGGGTGAAAACTGTGGCATTTGATGTCCTATCAGTTTCATTTTCACAACACATATATTAGATGCCGTCATTAACATTGTGACCACATTTGGTGTCAATCCGTCAAGAAATAACAAAATGAGCCATCATTGTTGGTGACGGACAAACAGATGGATGGACGGACATACAGAATACGGATAGGGTTATCGCTATACGATAGCTGACTGACAAGTAAGCAGAGTTAAGAAAACCAATTTCGGCTTCACAAGCCATCAAATAAAAAAATTGAATATGGCAGCCAAACACGCTAAAATTTGATTGGTCCACGACGGCCATGTTTTATACCTATCAACTTCCCATGAACAAACTTTAATGGCCCTTAGTCCATAATCATATCCCCAAAATTTCAGCCCGATCCGTTTAGCGGGTCTGCAGAATAAGTCGTTTTTACGAAAACTAAGCCATCCAAGATGGCCGCCGAACCATTTGGCCAATCAAGTTCCTTCGAACAAACTTGGTTCAGCTCTGGCCCTATATGATATTTCGTGAGTTTTGAATCAATCCACCAAGCGGTTTCGGAGAAGATTTTTAAAGCCATTTCCTAAAATCGGCCAAAATCCAAGATGGCCACCGGCCAAATCGGCTGATCGGCTTTGTTTGAACAAACTTGGATCCCTATGCCCTAAGGATACTTCCTGCCAAATATAATTGAAATCGGCCCAGTGGTTATTGAGAAGAAGTCGTTTAAAGGAAAAAGTTGACGGACGGACGGACGGACGGATGGCGGACAGATGCCGGACGGTCACCATGGCATAAGCTCACTTGGCCATTCTGGCCAGGTGAGCTAATAACAACCCCAAAAAGACCCCCCCTTTAGTGGGTTGGTCTGTAGTTTTATTAACCACTATAAAACATACTTACCATTCAATTACTAGGACCTGGCCTCAACCACCCTGCGTGGGAATGATTTGAGAATCTGATTGTAATATTTGGCACTTAAATTTAGAAAGGTTAATCTGTTTCCTATCTGGGCTCCTATGCGCATGCGCAAGCATGCTTAGTGACAGGTGTCACCAAGGAGTGAGTACAGACTGGTGCCAGTCTCTATCAGGTCATATGTTGGGGTGTACCCTACCAGTAGCTTGGTTGAGGGTATACATAGAAATGGAATAGGCATATGGGGGTTTGTAAGCAAGCATAAAAATCCTATTCTGGTGGCTAAATGCAGAGTAGTTGATTTAGCAAGTAGTGATTGAACGGTAAGTATGTTTTATAGTGGTTAATAAAACTACAGACCAGCTCACTAAAGGGTGGTCTGTTGGGGGTTTGAATATAATACTATTTGGAAATGCACATTTCATTTTTAAATTTGAATAAAATTAAATCCTCGTTCTGGTCTGAGGAATCAGTTTACCAAATTTAAATTTAATAATTTTGCAGGAGTTACAAATATGGAAGTCCAACTTTGACTTAAAACTGATGACCTTGACCTGTTGACCTTCAATTGACCCCTTTCTCTCATCTCTGAACAAATTTGATATATCTTATTTGATATAATTTGTAGAAAAGAACATTATATAAATTCAAAGCGACGTTAAATGTAGGCTAGCAAATATTCTTTGTATCCCCTTGAGAGAGTTTGAATAAACACAATGAAAGCACAAACCTGTGATCTTTTGAAAAGAAGCATACAGCAGTTCTTTTTCAACTAGTGATTTAATTAATCAACTACAGTCCAATTTTGCAGATGATGTAAGATATGTTATGTTGAATATGTTGGGCTTAATTTGATTGCAAGAAGCCATAGATACTTTTCGGCAGCAATGGCTTCTTTCAATCAAATTAAGTCCAAAATATTCAACTGTGGGTTTTACTTTATTTTGGAAAAGTTATTTTGGTCTGTCTTGTAAGTTCCTGCTTTTAGTTGTGTCTCGTAATTAGTATATACTTACTCCATTGGTCTGTCAAATCTTTGACATTTTTGGCGAAGCTTCCGAAGTTGCGGCTTTTAATTAAGCGCATCGCAGTTGGTATGCTATAGATAAAATTATGAGGCACCAACAACTATGAGGTGTATTGCTTTCAAAATAGCCAAAATTAAGTGTTCATATATAACTCACTGAAATACTGTCCACAGAAGGTGAATTTTAGTGATATTCTTTACACCTCAAATTTGGTTAAGAAAATAAAAATTTTCTCATAGAAAATCTCCATTTGCAGACCAAGAGATTTAAATTTAGATCTGAAATGACTGGCTTGGTTATTGAGCAAATATTCTAGCGGTAAATTTTCAATAATCGTCTTCTCTTGATCTGCAAATGGCCATTTCTCAAGACCAATGCAGAAGCCATTTTTGGCCAGCTTGATTGTTAAAGGGTTAACTCAGGATTATAGTATAAGTCAGTTTGTCCATCTATTTGTTGGTTTAGCAAATTTCTCTGAAAAAGCTGCTTGTATAATGTAGCAACTGTAGCACATTGCATTTGTCTCCTTATTTTCAGGACAATGACAGATGTGCAATGGAGGATTCCAGTTTCCCAGTCACATGTGATGTGTAGGATGACGTCATAATAAATTATGTCATGAATGACATAGCTAAGTACATCACGAATGCTTAATTTATGACGGACTAAGTCTTGTTGTCCGAACTGTATGTCTTTACTATCTAATAAACATGGTGTTGAATATTTTGAAACTATTTTGACTGGGTGACAGCACCCAGCTAAATTAGTTTCAAAATATTCAACAGCTTACCTGTATAGTTTAATAATAATAATAATAATAATAATAATAATAATAATAATAATCTTTATTTAATCAGGGTAAACAACGTCAGTAAAATCTGATCTTCCCAAGGCCCTCAGAAAGAATGCACACACATGCATACACACGCACGCGCACAGACAAACTGACAGAGAAAAACACTGCAAGTACACTTACACACAAATCATACTATGCACAAATATATACAACATATTACAAGTAGAAATAGTCAGTTATTAGTCAAAAGTGTACATACATGTATTATACCCAGTGTACAAATGATATACAATTATTAGAATGCTAGCTATTTATTTTTTATTTTTTACTGGAAATTGAGATTCTGAGAGTACAGGGATCGATCGATCCAAACATGAGAGGTGTGGCTGGAGATTAGCTAGAGATGGGCGGGGCATAGCTAAAAATAAAATTCCTCCATTATCATCGTTTAATTAATTCTAACCTGATTATTGAAGCGGTCATTCACGCCCACACTAATCACATCTGCACCATATTTGGAAGATGCATATGGTTCAGAGCTGTAAATAGATAGCAAAAAAACTAATTAAGCATTTGTTGTAGCCAGGTCCATTAAGTTAACCCTTTAACACTCATATCAGGCAAAAATGGATTCTGCAGTGGTCATGAGAAATGTCCATTTGCAGACCAAGAGAAGATATTTTTAAAATTACACTGGAATGACTGACTGGCTTGATAACTGAGCCAGTAATTCCAGTGGTAAGTTTTCAAAAATAGTTATCGCTTGGTCTGCAAACGGACATTTTCTATGAGAGAATTAAAATTTTCTTGAACAAATTCGAGGGTTAACGGGTTAAGCGTGGTGCTTAAGAGCAAAGACTGGTCAGTGACCCGACCAACCCATCCCATAGAGGCCTGTAGGGTGTGGTAGGGTGCGTACAAGGAACTGAATGCCTTCATATTACATTGTACTTAATGCGTTTTAGGATCACATTAAACCTTTAATGGGCAGGCCAGCCCAAACCAGTGTTTGTAGTGGTCTTGAGGAATGTCCATTTGCAGGCCAAGAAAATACTATTTCTGAAATTTTACCATTGGAATGACTGGCTCGATGACGAGCCAGTCATTCTAGTGGTAAATTTGATTAAAAAGGTCTTCTCCTGGCCTGCAAATGGACATTAAATAAGAACATCTTTAGATTTTCTTCGCAAAATTTGACCAAGAAAATCTAATATTTCTTTTAATTGCACACCAAGAAATAAATTATTTTTTAATAATTTTCCACAGGAATGACGAGGTGACCTCAAGAAAGCAGGACTCGGTACACTCAAGTCAAGAATGGAGCTGAGGAAGCTAAGGATTTCGGCTGAGGACAAGACACAGTTGGCAAAAGTGCAGAAGGACTGATTGCAGCTGTAGGATGTTTCTACTACTACAGCCGCAGAATACAGTAATCATCCATAATGACTGGTTGGTTATCCATTTTTCGGATTTGCCAGATTTATTTCATGAAGACCCGAGTTGTGGGATCCTATTGTATTCTTGTGTAAAACTTCAAACC
>CM067365.1:36762178-36792178 GCA_034401795.1 Chaetoderma sp. LZ-2023a | reverse complement strand
ATGATGTTTAGAACATGAAAATATGTCTATTTCGGTTTTATTGATTTTCCTGTTCTCTGTATTCTGGGGTATCCGTACTTGATTTCTTTCTTTGGTTAAGCTTGATTTGTCTAGCTATTTCACTGAGAAGGTCAACATGAGTTGAAGAATCTTGCGATGACTTCATGTGCATTATATCAATAGGTGTAGTTAATATGTTTTATATATGTAATATGTAATATGCGAGTGCGATAGCGTTCACTTCTAGTAATGACATATGATATGGATCTGAAGAAGCAATTTCCATCAGCTCCTGTCCTCTTAATCTTATTTGGGTAACCAATAGGTGATTCCCTCGTCTTAATGTTTGCAGGTATTGCGAGACCATCTACTGCCAATTGAAGCATAGAACTTTTCATCATTTGCCAAGCTAGATCTGTTGGATGAAAATGATAGCGAATTTGCTGAACCGCTTTAATGGTAATACCTGGTGCATCATTCATTGATTTATCAGTGGAAATTTGTTCAGCTTTTTGGCTATTTCTAGATTTCTCTTGCTTGTCACTTGTTGTAGGATAAGGTGGTTTAGCATCAGGAATGTGTTAATTTTTCTGGTGGTTTATTGAATTACTCAGCTGGTCTCCAATGGTAATACTAGATGATTTAGTTTCAACTTTCTGTGATTTATGGATGTTAGCAGACTTCATTTCCTGCTTTTCATGTCCACTCCTGTGTGCATGCATCTTTTGAAACATACTAAAATCACAGAACAATCTGGGCACCAGTGACATTTATGGTATTGTAATCGTTGCTTGGATGTACATTCGATTTTGCAGTTAACACATGAAAATATCCCTTTACATTTGTGGCCGTTTAATCTCTGTGTTGTGATAAAGACTGTTTTGCAGCTGGTGCAGATATGACATAGGTGATTCTGAATGCCTCTTTTAGGTTTGAATATTCTCCGACACTGGTCACAAGTGAAGATATTGCCATTGTAGACGTGAGCTCCTTTGTTACCAAGTAGGTAGCTGCTCATATCTGCAAAGAAAAAAAGGATAGCAACTTTTTCATCATAAGAGTTTCAACCCCTAGTTAAATGTTAAAATATCATCTCTTATATATCAATACATTATGGCACAAACTTGAATGTGTATTTAAGACAAACTATAATTTTAAACTCAGTCAAATAAATCAGTTAGCTTCGATTAAAATGATAACTCACAGAAAGTACATGATATGTATCTATAAACCATGAGAGAAATCTGTTGGATTAGTTAGTAAGCTTGACAAGTAATTCTTCAATGTCAGAACATAAAACTTATTACAACTTAATAATATAAACATCGCAAACTATCTTATGGCAATGATGAGATCATTACATATATTACTGTACAGATTGTAAAAGCTCTGACTTAATTGTTAACACTTACCACTCTGATGTCAGATTAAATGTTGACATCAGGGTGACAAGGGTTATATTACTTATATCTGTTAGTATGTTGTGTTTTAAACCCTGTGAGCATATTTTGTTTTTAAATGTGCTGAGATGTGATGTTATTGTTATTATTGTTTCAAAAATCAAATCTTCCCATTCAGCAGAATAATGCACAAATGAACATCAACTGCAAATGTGTGACATATACTTTAACATGCAGTAAAATATTGGCTCTTATCCACAATGTAAATGTAAATTTCAAGGGCAAACAATAGATTTATCCTGTAAAATATCTTGTAAATTGATACATATGTCCAATATACATTATTATATTCAACTTCATTTTCCAGTAATGCTTAAACCACACTTTGACTTCCAGCATATAGGTATGTGAAAACTTATGTGAAAATGTATATTTGAAATCAT
Source organism: Chaetoderma sp. LZ-2023a (assembly GCA_034401795.1). Taxonomy (NCBI): domain Eukaryota; kingdom Metazoa; phylum Mollusca; class Caudofoveata; order Chaetodermatida; family Chaetodermatidae; genus Chaetoderma; species Chaetoderma sp. LZ-2023a. Next base: position 36,790,335 of record CM067365.1, on the reverse strand, counting down.
GGGACAAACAAGGCCCATGTCCATGTTAAGCAAGACTGTGGAACAGGCCTAATTAAGATGCTGAAAAAGACATACTAGTGTATCTTTAAAGTGTGTACAAAGAAAATATGGCATCAACACATTACCTACTTGCCTTGTACTGGTGACCTAAGAAATAAAAATAATTTTTAATTTTTATGTAATCACATATTAATCATATTACTGGTAATCTAATCTAACATTTATTAACACTATTATTGTAATTCTATTCCGTTTTGTCTTTTTTCTCTGGTGGAGACATATCAGCAAATAGGTTTTGGGTGAGTTGTGCCGAACTAGATGAGCCTGCATGCTCTACAGTAGACATATCAGCGAACAGATCTTGGGTGAGCTGTGTCGAACTTGATGGGCCCGCCGGCTCCATTCTTCAAGCAAAAAACTTTGAGATTCTTCAAGTTTTTTAATTGTTCGGGTTCTTTGTAGTGCTGATTCATTTAGTTCACTGATATTTTTATCCTTGCTATTTAGCTGTTCCTGTAAATCATGTAAATCATGCGCCACAAAATTAAGCGCACATTTTGCTGAAGAAAGTTTTGCTTTCAGTTTTTGAAAGCCAGTTTGTAGTTGCTCTCATCCCTTTTCCTTATTGTCATCAAGATGATAACAGCACATGGCAAACATTTGTGTATGTGTCATTTACACTTAAGACTTCCGCCATATTTACTGTTTGGAAAGAAATTAACTAGGAATTAGCACTCAAGTATATATATATATTGTTTTGTAATCTAAATATATGATAAAGATATGACGATTGCACACCATGGCATAACCACCCTTGTCATGCTTGTAGAAATGGCAACGAATGTACACCATGGAAAAATCACCTTTGTAGACCAATATTGTCTACCACGATTGTGCCCATATCGACTAAAGGGCAACGAATGTACACCATGGAAAAAACACCCTTGTAGACCATTATTGTCGACCACGATTATGGCCATATCGACTAAAGGGCGACGAATATACATCATGGCAAAAGCACCCTTGTAGACCATTGTATACCACGATTATGCCCAAATCAACCAAAGGGTGATGAATATACACCATGGCAAAAGCACCCTTGTAGACCATTATTGTCTATCACGATTATGCCCAAATCAACCAAAGGGCAACGAATGTACACCATGGAAAAAACACCCTTGTAGACCATTATTGTCGACCACGATTATGGCCATATCGACTAAAGGGCGACGAATATACACCATGGCAAAAGCACCCTTGTAGACCATTATTGCCTACCATGATTATGCTCATATCAACCAAAGGCCGATGAATATACACTATGGCAAAAGCACCCTTGTAGACCATTATTGTCTACCATGATTATGTCCATATCAACCAAAGCGCAACGAATGTACACCATGGCAAAAGCACCCTTGTAGACCATCATTGCCTACCATGATTATGCTCATATCAACCAAAGGCCGATGAATATACACTATGGCAAAAGCACCCTTGTAGACCATTATTGTCTACCATGATTATGTCCATATCAACCAAAGGGCAACGAATGTACACCATGGCATAAGCACCTTTGTAGACCAAGAACAGAAACTTGAGCTTATGTCATCACCATGGCGGCATCGGCCAGAGTTTTTTGTTTACAGCTAAACAATCAGGGTCATGGTGACCACACTTCATCTATAGCTTCATTGCTGCATTTTTATATCAATAGTATGATGCTTTTATCCCCTTCCTTCATATATTTTCAGGTCAGTGACCCTTGTAGACCATTATTGTCTAGCATGATTCTCACCATATCAACCAAAGATGACGAATGTACACCATGGCATAAGACTAGAATGTACAAAATGGCATAAGACCAAACAGATTGTTATGGACAAATTAATGAATGAATGAATGAATGAATGAATAAATGAATGAATGAAATAAAAAATAGATGAATGAATGTACAGAATGGGAGCACATGTCAGACCATTTCAGTAAGGTCATAGCTACAACGCTTTATACAGAATTGGTTCATCACTAATATGCTCAAAACCAAGGTAAAACATGTGAGCAAGATTGATTCCAATGTGCTATAACATATAGCATCTTACTATTGACAACAATGCAGCAATGAAGCTAGATGAATTTTGGTGATCATAACCCTGATAGTTTAGATGTAAGTGAGACAAACAAAAAACTTAACGAGTATTGTATATTAACAAAGTCAAGGTAAACACAAACCGTAACCACAAATAGCAAAGTCAGTGAGCAGAAAATATAGGGAGGAAGTGGATAAAAGCATCTTCCTATTGATAACAATGCAGCAGTGAAGCTATAGATGAAGTTTTGTGACCATAACCCTGACAGTTTAGCTGTAACTGAGTTAAACAAAAAACTTAACCAAATCTCCAGACGCGGCCGCCGCCGTGGTGATGACATAAGCGCTTCTGTTCATCGAACAGGCGAGCTAAAAATCACAAGATTCTAAGCGGTTGACATTTCTTATACAGCAATGGACCATTGACGAATTATGCAATACCAGCGAGCGTGGGCATGCGCTCAATCATTACTGAGTATTACGATGGTGAAACATTAAAATTGTGCGTGCGTGCATGTGTGCGTGTGTGCACACGTGCCTGAATGCACGCATCAAATGTCCCAGAGAAATGTGTCAGCTTATTAGTTAATTAGATAATCATTAATAGTAGAAGCCTGAACCAATCAATAAAATTAATTGTATACTTAAAATTCATTTCATTAGATGTTGTTGTTTACGAAAGCAGTAGTAAAATTATTTGGAAAGATTAATCAATTATGTATTTTTTAAGACCAATATTATTTAATTTTTAGATTTTGCATATAAATCGGTCTCATCAACTCATGATGACATTAGCACTGCTAGAAATTCTAAATTTCACTCACCTGCCATTTTCAAGGCTGTCGGGTGTCGACCTTGGATCTCTTGAACTTTTGGCTCTCAAAATGAAGAAGCCGTTTTCAGGACCTAAGGGCAACCTCTTACCCAGGTGTGGTGACGATCGCAACACGGGCAAAGTGTTGGTAGAGCAATTCATTAATGACATAATAATGCTATTATGAAGCAATGTTTGTGTGACCTTATAAGTTAGTGACGTGATGTCTGCAAATGATGTCATAAAGCATGGCGAGGTAGTAGACTTATGACATAACAAATAGGCTCGAAAATCCAATACCAGTTTTAGACAGCGTCTACAACTTTTTTAGAGTCCAATAACACTTTTTAGAGTACAATAACACTATTTCGTGGAAGGTTATGTGGTAGGAATGCAGACATTACACTGGCTAATATATAAAGGTGTACAATAATATTGGAATCATTGCTAATCTGTATGAGTTCAGTTGGATTGATGAGAAATGATACATTGCTAAGAAATGATAGTTAGTAGACAGGTGGTGGATGACCATGAGACAGCTAGATGACATTTCGTGTACATGTTTAGTGGCCCTTTCCAGTTTTAGCTATTCCCCGCCCATCTCTAGCTAAGCTACACCCACACCTCACTCGTGTTGGAATCGATCGCTCACTGAACTCTCCGACTATTGATTTCCAGAAAACTATGCAGGTAAGCTGTTGAATATTTTGAAACTAATTTGACTGGGTGATATTGCTGCCTATATTGAACAGCATGTTTATTAAATTGCAAATATATAGAATTTGTACAGCAACGCTTAGTCCGTCACCAATTATGCATTCATGAAGAACTTACCTATGTCATAACATGACGTCTTTGATTATGACATCATCATAGACATCACATAGTTGATTATGACATTATATGATGGATAGATAAACTGGAAAGGTCAGTTGGCAAGCATAGTGACACTTTAGCTATTACAAGAAACCGGGGGGGGGGGGGGGGGGTGGGGGGGGGGTAGGGTGGATTCCACGGATAATGAGCTATATCTGATACTTCTTTTGTCATACATCTATGGAGTGATACATTGCATTATGTTTTATTGTTTCCATTTGTTATTTTCTCCTTTCAGCATGCAGGTGAAATACTTTAGCCTTTGGTTGTTCATTACTGATCATTATTTCACAAAGGGGTCGAGGATTGGCCATCTTTGATTGCTCTTATTATTAATCCATTACTGTAGAAATATAAACATTTAATTTGGTTCACACACTTTAGAACTATGACACGAAAAAACCTCGATGCCATTAATATAGGCTGCAAAAATAAAGACGCCTCATTTGGACACATGACATGATTGACCATATTATTACTTGATGATCAGGTTATTACGGATAAAGATGTGGGTATATATATTCAGATTTTAATGGTATCAAACTGAACTTTACAATTCACACAGACAGCTCATATGCTTTTGTTAAATGCTACATTAGCATGAGTGGTTTTGAGTTATTCTAAAGTAGTGCCTACAGAGCATCTCATTTCCACCATAATTTAGGCATCAACTTTGACAGTGAAGTCTTGCCAGTATATCTACCCTTTAACCCTCGAATTTGTTCATGAAAATCTCAATTTTCTTATAGAAAATGTCCATTTGCGGACCAAGAGAATACTATTTTTTTTTTATTTACCACTGGAATGACTGGCTCGGTTATCGAGCCAGTCATTCTAGTGGTAAATTAAAAAAAATAGTCATCTCTTGGTCTGGAAATGGACATTTCTCAAGACCACTGCAGAAGCCGTTTTTGGCTGATATGAGTGTTAAAGGGTTAATGGTTAATGCGACCTAAACTGGCCTTTGCAGTGGTCTTGAGAACTGTCCATTTACAGGCCATTTTTTGGAAATCTATACCTAGAATGACTGGCTCAAGACTGGCTCAGTGCAGAGGCTGGTTTTGGCCGGCTTGACCACTAAAGTGTTGAGAAATGGTTATTTGCAGGAAAGGATTCCAGCGACAAATCTAAACAAATAGTCTTCTAATGGCCTGCAAATGTATATGAACTAAGCACAATTTTGTATTTTGTTGATAAATCTTACCTATTAAATGGATAATGTCGTTTTAATTCCAATACGCAAAGTACATCACAGGAATGTAACCACAAATCCCGGGGACAATATTATTGCGATATAAAACTTATTCTATTGAATATTTTGAAATTGATTTTACTGGAAGCAAATTAATTTCAAAATATTCAACAGATCCCTGTATGGTTGCCTTGCAAATGATATATGAGAAATTCAGCAGTAAACGAGTTAAATATATCTATGACAGACGCATTATAATACGCCATCATAATCTGGTCACAAATGACAGATGGTCATTTAATACACCCCATTTGCTAACATGGTGTACATTATGGATGAACTTTGTCAAATGATGATGCTCCCTAGTCCTTAAACCCTTGAATTTCTTCAAAATCTTTTCAATTTTCTCATAGAAAATGTCCATTTGCAGACCAAGAGAAAACTATTTTTTGAAAATTTTCCACTGGAATGACTGGCTCGGTTATCGAGCCAGTCATTCCAGTAGTAAATTTTCAAAAATAGTCTCCTCTTGGTCTGCAAATGGACATTTCTCAATACCACTGCAGAAGCCATTTTTGGCTGATATGAGTGTTAAAGGGTTAAAGATGGATATTTACACCAAAATGTTTGAAAACAAAATTGTTAAAATATGTCAACTTTTAGGGGCTTAAATTGTGTATCTAGATGTAATGAAACACAAATAAATCTTAACATATGATAATTTAATTCCATACAAATTATTTAAATTTTTTAATTGCAAAGTTGAATGAGGGACACGTGTCTCAATTTCAATTTCACAACATAATTTTTTTTATTAATTTAAACGTGATGAAATCATCATAATTATGTTAAGATTTATTTCGCTTTATTATATCTAGGCCCATAATTTAAGCCGTTAAAAGTACACAATTTAAACAATTTTATTTTCACGCATTTTACTGTGAATATTCACTTTAAGAAATGTACGCCTACAACCACCTGCCTTAAGGAACCACGTTATGTTGTCCCCTCAAATGCAGCTATTGCACTATAGTTAGGGGTCTCATACTCCGCATTTCTTGGAAACTAGCCATTTAACAGTCTGACGGCCGCAAGCCACAATACAATAATCTTAATGGGCAATAACTCTTGATCTGCTGAATATTTAGAAAACAATTTGACTGAAAGTTGTTGGTGGCTTAGCCACCAATAACTTTCAGTCAAATTGTTTTCAAAATATTCAGCAGGATGAGATTTACACTACAGAGAAAATGTAGTCTGCATAAATTCAGCAGGCACACAGGTAAACTACATTACAATGCATAAGTCTTCCTCCTAATAAGTCCAGCTAATGGACTAAAAATTGTATGTTGCCATGGAATTAAATACTTATCATTCAAATTACCTTTGAAGATATTCCCCAAAGAAACATTTATTTATTATATACAGGAGTATCATTATGAGAGAGTATCTATTTTTAGTTGCGACTAAGAAACTAGCTAGGTCTGTCCCAGTCTGGCGGTCGGCTGGTCAAATGGTTTTACATTTTCGGCAAAGCCATCTATAAGCTATAACTATCACATGCTCAGACTTTACTGGGGCGTGGCGTGGCAGCCACAGTGAGTTCAGGAAGGAAAATGTTTGGCAAATGTTCGCCTATTTATGTTCTCTGTTCGTCGCGAACTATATTCGCCTTCCTGAACGAGTTGTCACACGTAACTTCGACGAGCATACTTTTACGACATCATGTGACAGTTATGAGGGTTAACTTTTTGTCAGATCCGATGCATTATGATGTCATACTTATTACGTCATAATGAATATCATGGTCTCAGAAACAATCCACAAGCATACACATATTGGGGGAAGACTAACAATACTAAGATCGCTAAGAACGCATTGGTATGCATTATTTATGGTTAAATTGACAATAAACATGTCTCAACTGACGATGCTGTATATTTTGCCGCCATCTTGGTTTTCACGGCAAATCATGGCGAGTCACCTATAAAGTTGTTCGCCTAGCCACAAAACGTTCGCCGCGAACAGCTCGTTCAGGAATGCGAACGTACCACGTGACCTAACAATTGTTCGGCGAACAGAAAATATTCGCTCTCCTGAACGGACCCGAGAGTTCAGTGACCTTGACCGTATCATCATCAGAAAAGTGATATCTATGTCTCAGTCCTGCTTCTCAATCAAGACAATTATCACTACATAAAAATATAGGCCTGGGTTAATGTATTCTTAACTAGCCTGCTTATTACTTGATTGATCCATACAGCGTAGATTATTCAGCCACTTATATTTCATTATATTAACCACTTAAAGGTTAAGACAGCCCTTAAAGGTTAAGACAGGCAAAAATAGTTTCTCTAGTTGTAGCGGAAAATTTTATTTGCATGCCAAGAATAGACTAGTTTTGAAAATTTCCTACAAGAGTGACTCGCTTGATCGCCGAGCCAGTCATTTCAGTGGTAAACTTTCTAAAATAATTTTATCTTGGCCCTCAAATTTTTGGGATAGTCAATAAGCAAAAGGTTTGGTATTCTTGACAAATTCCTAAATCTTTAACTATATTGAAGAACTCTACTCTTTCATAAAATTGCCTAGAACTATCTCACTAAATACTGCCAGCCTCCTGAACGGACCCCAGGGGTCAGGTCACTGATCTTAACCTTTTAACTCTAACACTAGAATTTGTTCAAAAAGATTTAAATTTTCGCATAGAAAATGTCTATTTGCAGACCAAGGGCGTATTTTTTAAAATTTACAACTGGAATGACTGCCTCGGTTATCGAGTCAGTTATTCCAGTGGAAAATTGTCTAAAATAGTCTTCTCTTGGTCTGCAAAGGGACATTTCTCAAGACCACTATAGAAGTAATTTTTGCCCGATATGAGGGTTGAACGGTTAATGCTCAAATTTGTTTAACCCTTACATTATTCCATCTTTTATTGTGTCCATGCCAAAGAAACTGGTGTACATTTTTCAACAATTTTGGTGGAAGATGTTGCTGCCTACGACAGCGCCAGCTCCCAGCAAATTTGTGGAAAAATGTACACCAGGTCATCTTTTAAATTTAATTTGAAAATTTAAGTTTTTGACACGAGAGTGGTAAGAGTTAAGATAACTTTAAGCCTTTCAACTGCAAATACCTGAGTCTGTGTTTCAGAAACGTGTTGTCCTCTAAAGATGGTAAATAAGCACAGTATTTGCCAATATCATATATAACCATGGTGTATAATTGATGAATTGTTTAGCTATACTCTGCCCATCTCTAGTTAATCTCTACCCACACTTTGCCCATGTTCTACACTCCCTAATTCTCAATTACCAGAAAACTATACGGGTAAGCTGTTCAAAATTTTGAGACTAATTTGACTGGGTGCTATTTCTGCCTATAGCAGCAACAGCAGCCAGTCAAATTAGTTTCAAAATAGTCAACAGAATGTTTATTACATACTAAAGACATACAATTCGTACAACTTACGTGTTTCTGATGGAATTAAGTACGTCATTCATGACATAATTGATTATGATGTCAGCCTACATGTGATGTAGTTGATTATGATGCCATATGATGGATCGATAGACTGGATTAAGCTATTCTTTCCACACAGACATCGATTGTATAACACATTAATGGACACAAGCAAACCTCTTGGGTGACTTTTTGTAAACATAATGACTAAGGCAGCAACAGCTTTCAGTCATATTAATCTCAAAATATCCTATCAGATTTCCTGTATGGCAGCCTTGTAATTAGATACAGGGAATTTATCGGTGAAAGGGTTAATTTTCTCAAAGTGAACGCCAAAGAAAATTCTTTTTTAACCCTTTAACCCTCTAATTTGTTCAAGAATATTTTAATTTTCTCACTGAAAATGTCTCTTTGCACCCCACAATCATATGGGTAACTCACTTACCAAGTTTGCTTGAATTTCGTCCAACAGTGTCAGAGGAGTTGCATTATAATACATTTCAAGCCTTTTTACCCTACACCCCCACCCCCCACACCCTGGTGGTGTGGCCAAATTTAATATGTTCATCCACTCCATATTGATATGGGTTACTCACATACCAAATTTGGTTGAATTTTGTCCATTGTTTTCCGAGGAGTTGTATTACAATCAATTTCTTGACACTTGGACCGCACCCGCACCCACCCCTGGGGTGGGGCCAAATCTAAATGTGCTCATGCACTCCACATTGATATGAGTATCTTACATACCAAATTTGGTAGAATTCTGTCCAACAGTTTTGGAGGAGTTGCATTACAATTAATTTTTCCACCACCATCCCCTACTCAAAGGGGGTGGGGCCAAATGTAATGGGTATATGGGTAACTCACATACCAAATTTGGTTGAATTCCATTGAATGGTTTCATTGGTTTTGGAGGAGCTGCATTACAATCAACTCTTTGACCTTCCCCCCAACCACCACACCTGAGCATGGGGTGAAATATAGATGTGCTAATGTAATCCACATTGAATTTGATATGGGTAACTCACATACCAAATTTCATTGAATTCCGTCCAACTGTTTTGGAGATGGGTTACAATCAATTTCCAAGGTTAAAATTGGACCTTTTGACTCCTCCCTGGCCCTTATGGGGCAAAACCAAATGTAAATGGCCTTTTGCACTTCGCAATCATATGGGTAACTTACATATCAAATTTGGTTGAGTTATTTCTATTTCCGAGGAGTTGCGTTACAAGTGATTTTACCTTTTGGCCCCTGGCCCAGAATCCTGGAGGTCGAGCCAAATGTAAATACTGTCATGCAAAGTGGAATCCAATGGGTAAACCACATATCAAATTTTGTTGAATTCCACCCAATGGTTTGGGAGGAGATAGCATTACGTACAGATGGACAGACGGATGGAGGCGATTAATATTCGACATTTAAAAAAAAATGTGGATAATTAACTTAAAATTACAATTTTAACCTATATATAGATATTCATTCCCATGACTCGTAGTAAACAAGGTTATATATATATAGCAGAGATACATCCCTTCATTTGGGTATTCTTAATAGTATCGCCTTAACTTTCTTGTAGCCACTGCTCTAGGGAACTGGCCAGGATTATTGCAGATTCTCAGATACAGGATGTTATGGTTTAGACTTCATGGAAAATATAAACAATACGTTGCTACGGGCATTTCTCTTTAGCATGTACTAAGTTTTCCCCTCATCAATGGTGGCCGATCTTAAAATTCCTGGATGTGCGAAATTAGGATATAATGTCATATATGTGACACACTCTTGTAACTCTTAAAAATTGGCAAAATCTGTCAATGTACCTGTACATATATGTTGGATGCGTTGATTGGCCACTATCTATACTTAGCTGTAATATTCATTCCGATTGGTCAGTGAGGAAGACGTTATCAGTCATAACGACCCGGTTTAAAGTCTGTCCGTTTAACCAGTCATATATAATCTATTTTCTCATGAAATTGAGAAACCAAATGCCAATCGTTCATAATTTAAGCCTCATGTTTAATCAATTTCGATGATATAGTTAATATTTTCAACTTGTTGCATATCTACAAAAAGTTTATTTCCAGGGTAATTTGGCCAAATTGTCCATGGATGATTTTGAACTATCCCGCAGTTAATGTAGTTCGGGAGAGTAAATACAATTTAATGTGAATATTAATATTATTAATATCTTATTAATACAGGGATGGGAGGGTTAATTCGGGGCTTGACTCTGTCTGCATGAGGGGATTAGGAATCAATTCACACCTCATGGGTCTGAGAGATGGCGCCATCCTGTCTTTGGTGTATACAGGAAGCCTGTCACTTTGTGTCTCCAAAGCCATTCAGCTATCTTCCGGTCATCGTTTCACCTCCTCATAAATATTAATTCATCTTTTCACCTCCTCATGAATATTAATTAGCAGTCTCAGCGGTGTAGCCTATGTCCTCTCTCCTTAGGGTCAGCGAATCAGAGGCACAGACCAATATGAAATCATAGCCTCTAAACCTAGCCACACGAAAGTTCTTGCCTATCAGACCAGATTATTACCACTATGATTTTTTTTCTACTTAAGGTATGATCACTCATGCCTCATCTTGAGAATGGCTCTCCAAGTGTGATACCAGCGATCGAAAAGAAGAAGACGGTCACTCATGCCAGTTTGGAAATCTTTCTGTGCATCTTCTGCTCGCATAAAATTGGAAATAAAGACTACACCCACCCAGAGTAAGATGCAATTGTTATAGACAAATTTAACTCATATTCAGCACTGGTATATTAATATGATAGCGATTCATTATAATTCAACTGATGGTTTAGGTATGTTAAATCAATCCACTTGTATTTTGCTGGCATTGTTTATGATTCTACTTCAGGCTTTGACAATTTAAAATGTCCTATCTCCGGGGCTCTTATTTTGAAATAATTAATTCTTTGTCAGTTAATATTAGTGAAACGGCTAAACCATTCAATTCTCCTCATCTTTTGGAACCATTTCATCCTAATGTTCCTCCTTGGTTTCCTCCACCTTCTTCATCATACATCATCATGTTTGTCTTCTAGGAATAATTCTATATTTTCTTATGATCCTAGCAGTTCTTTTTGTTGATTTGCCTTATCCAGATTTATTTTTTGCTCCCGATTCATCGCATGTATTAGATTCTTTCGATCAGCCTCCATCTAGTCAAGAACTTATTTTTTCACCTGTTCCTCAAAAAATAGAATCAGTTATTTTTATCATCATTGTTTATTTCAAATTTCCTTCGATTCTCATAAAGAGTTTGCTTTCAGTTCGTTAGTCTTTATCATTTTTATTTGTGAATAGTGGTCTGCTATCTTCTATTTGTATAATATCACCTGGCCTTCCTTTCAATATAGGACAGTTGTGGCTTCATCTAGTTTTTACATCAATCTTTAATCCTTTCTATCCCTCAGTAGGAATGTTGATCTATTTCCTTGACTAGTGAGGTGTTTAGTTCTGTTATTTCTGATCTTTCATATGGAGCTGGTTCTTTGCTTTATCTATTCAAGCCTATTTTTACTCTTATAAATTCCAACTCTTATAAAGGCATTAAATAATTCCTCAACTGGGGCTAACCAAGATGATTGGGTCATTGCCGTCTCATGGATTGTGGAATATGTTTCTTCCTTTCACCCATCTACTTCTAGTTTCAGTCTTTTGTCCTTTCCAATGTGCATCATTTATCTAGTAACAGATTTGGTGGACTTCTTTCCGGTTTAATTGACTGATGGATATTCCAATTGAAGAATTGGCTTCATATCATTCTAGTTTTGTTTAAAATAAGATTTTGTAAAATAGAATACCAAGATGATTCTGGTCCTCAAGCTGGGATATTTAAGCACTTCTACTCTATATTAGGGGTGGAGGTGAGGCATTAAGCTAGTCTTATAGGCAGCAGATTTCATACATGTAAGATAAAGGTACGTAGACTTTGAATCGTCCCCTCTTTCTATCAACCCAGGATGGACTCCTGTGCTATGGACTCGTGTGCTATGTAGTCCTGTTTCGATAGCAACAAGCTGACATTAATCTGACAACAGACTGGCATGCTAATGACAATACACCTGTATGAAGATGGTAACACACTGACAACAACTTGACATATTAGACTGGTATAGAAAGTAAAACAGACGATAGTTTTTTGTCAGTATATTGTCACGTATCACCAACTTGTTGTCAGATAACTGATGAGAAAAAGTTTGGGTCAAATTTCAGACAACACACTGACAATAAAGCTGAAAATACACTGACAACATTCCAAATCCATCTGATTGTCAGATGTTCAGACTATTGTCACTGTGTAACCAGTCTGTTGTCAGATGTTAAAATGTTACCATACCATTGCCAGTCTATTTGTCCTATTAGATATAAGTAAGACTTAAGAAAATTTTTGTCTCTCGATGTTTACTATTGAGTTTCATGAACATCATTTCCAGTCTGTAGTTAGTCTAGCTTATTGTTAGTGTATCAGTGCACAGGACCTCTGACAGTAAACTGACATGGAGCTGGCAATACACTGGCAATCATCTGACAATTTATTGCCAGTTCATTCCCAGATCCGACAATAATATGACAACAGACTGGTTTAACACAGATAATAAACTGGTAATACGAACCACTGACAATAGACTGGTAACAATACAATTTTTGGTGCGGGCAATAACTTCTTCATGTACATTGCATTATCTAGATTGAGTTTGAAGATGAGTTAAGTCTAGCCAAGCCAATCTGTGCAGGTCCCATAAGGCAATCAGCAACTCTGTGTAGCATGTGCTCAGGAATATGACCTATGGCTGTAGACTGGCTACATGAATAACCTAATAAAACCACAAATCTCAGAGGATGAGTAAATTGGTTCAAATTAATCGGACATCGTGGCTGTAATGGAATGACAAATAGCTGAGGATCCAAATATAAGAATTCCTTATATTGATAGCTAATGTTGTGTTGTCCAAAAAAGACTTATAAATTAAAGCTTTGTTAATAGACCTTTCCAAGTTTACCGATCCATCACATGATGTCATAATCAACTATAGTGTGACGTGTAGGATGACATCATGAGTGATTCGATATAGTCCGTCTTTAACGCTTAATAGTCTGACACGTTGTATGAATTGCATGTGCCCTTTACCATTTAATAAACATTATGTTGAATATTTGGAAAATAATTTAACTGGGCGTTGTTGCTGCCATAGGCAGCAACAGCACTTAGTCAAATTAGTCCCAAAATATTTAACAGCTAACATGTATAGTTTTCTAGAAATTAATTGTCAGGGTGTTCAGGGATCGATCGACCCCAACACGATTCAGGTGTGGGTGGAGCTTAGCTAGAGATGGGCGGGTCATGGCCAAAACTGGAAAGATCCATTGTGTATCTCTGCTTGTAATATTGTCGTGTGTCTAATTTTATATTTTGGCAATAGAGCAACCATCTCCAGCTATGCCCCACCAATTTCTAGCTAAACTCCGCCCACTTTTTTCCATATGTTAGAATCAATTTATATGCTTTGAATCCTGAACTCCCAGAATTGCAATTTTAAGGTAAGCATAGAGAATACAAGGTGTTGAATATTTTGAAAGTAATTTGACTGGGTGTTGTTGCTGCCTATGGCCACCCATCCCATCAGCAAGCTAATAATCTACTTATTATTTAAACGAGAATTTACCTGAAAGTGGAAGTTAGATGTTTGGCTGTAATTCTAGCCAATCACCACTGGAAGCTGGAGTTACATGAGATCAGTCTTCAAAAATTGAGTGCACAGCACAGTAATCCCAAATTATGGTGGGACAAGAAAAGTTCCCAAATTAAATCTCAAACTATGACCTCTTTTTTAGAGGTGGGCATGTAATTCTGGCTTTCAGTGGTGATTGGCTAGAATTACAGTCAATCATCTAACTTCCACTTTCAGGTAAGTTCTCGTTTAACTAATAAATTCTAGCCAATCACCACTCAGACAGCCGGAGTTCCACGAGACTTCAAAGCTGTGGGTGCACTCAATACTCTAAATCCATGTAATGAATTGTTCACAATTATGATAACATATGAATTGAACAATTAACAGATTTGATAATCATCCTTCTGAACACTGACATCTTTCTAATATATTCAGTAGTTTGTTATAAAACTTTTAAACACTCATTATCAACCTGTTGTACAAATTTAAATTATAGAATTTTCAAACCCTCTCAATGGACAGCAAAAAAATGTTCTGCTGCCATTTCTGTCTACTGTATTGTCTAGATATTTATATCAATCCATACCAGTATCCTAGTTATTTTCCGCCTTCAATATATAGTGTCTCTACATACCACCTTATCGTCTTCATCAATAATTTTGTGTCATTATCTTTCTTAGATTCTTAGTCCTCTCTAAATATGATGGCAATGCATTAAAAATTATACACCTAGGCAAAATTGATTTATATGCAAGCAAAATAGTCCTTAAAACTGTTGTGTTCGAATCATGATTGCTTAAAGTTCCTGAATTGATTCCTCAAGCGATTGCTGTATAAAAACATCAAGCATTATATTCAAATGTTTATTGAAACGCCAAATATAATTTTATCTGAACTTAGTTGATATTTGAACAATGATCTATTTTAAAAATCTTATCATTAATTGATGACTCATAAATGGTTTGGTGAAACCAGTTTAAACCCAGAAAATGCAACACTGATTAGGTAAAAATATCAATAACCCAAGATTTCAAAACCTAATCCAGATAATAAGCATTATTTCTTTATTGATTCTCTCCATGAGTTAATAAACAGAAATGTCTAGCCAGCAAGATCTTTATCATCCGAGGCTCTCTTGTACAACAGGCTATTAATTAACAATATTTTGCTTAGTGGATGCACATTGTCCTTATGTGTGAATGCCCCAAGATTGCCAATTCAAAAACAACATCTTATTAAATAGCAAAATCTGTTTTACGTATTTCCCAACTTGATGCTATGTTACTGTTTCTGCTGCTTGATCCAATTCTACTCTTGTAAAAGTGTAAACGCCTATGGGTTAACTTCAAACCGATCTAATATAAAAAGCATCAATATTATAACCTCCTGAGGTACATGTATTCAAGAAACATGTGGCTTAATCTAGAAATTAAGCCTAGAAGCGAACAAATTTGTTCATTGTAAAGCTACTACAGATGTACAAATAAAACTCCTTGATATTCAATTTGCACTCATCATCAAATACTCTGGATTTTTTATTTGCAATACAATTCATCTGACCAGTTGAATGAGCAACTGTAATTCATGAATTTCATTCTTTGAATCATAGCCAAACTACTCTGGCTAGTCCATTACAACATTGTGAGGGAAGAGATTAACGCAGAGACAGTTAATGTCGCTACTATAGAAATATCCATTCAGAGCCCAAACTTAGCACGAGCAACACTAAAGACTTTAAACGCAACAAACGATCTTTAATGTCCAGTACATTAATATGATGCTGCTCTGCCTTGTTTCTCCATCTACCACCTATAGAATGTGTATTCTTTTTCTGTACGAGGTCAGTAGGTCAGTAAACACTACCATCCCCCCTTCAGTTGAAACATCAGTTGTTATATCATAAGCATTTTTCAGGATTGAGTTGTGTGTCTGGCTTTTATTGAAATAACACCAATCCACCATGTAAACGCAGAATGACCTGAATCTGACAATCACATATTTTTATCAAAACCATCTGACGCCGTTTCCAGTGATTCAGATTAGTCAGATTATCAGGTTCTCTAAAAGAATGTGAATTATTCTACAACTGAAAACTGACATGACCATAAGTATTATACATTCAGCACCCTAATTTTCATATTTTTATGTTACCAAATTTAACACTTTTGTAGAACTGTGAAAAATATTCTTGTCATTTAGATGCCAGCTCTTCTGACATGCACACCGAATGTTTCAACTCATAGGTTGGGACGAAAACTGGTATATTACAGACAAAAACATCCAATGGCATAACCATCATCTTTTAATTGTTAAACATAGTGGCCCAACATGAATCATATGAATGTGTATCACAAAACCAGTCCTCAATATACCAATGTGCAATATGCTCCATTTATCGTAAATGAGCATAGAACGGTGTTAGTAATAAAAGATATATATTCTGCTGATGATAAGACATCTGGCAAAACTACACATTGAAAAAATACATTATTCCATTCAACAAACAATATTTGATAGCTGACTGAAACAAGCACTAAGAAATATGCACATCAGAAAGGCTAAACTCTGGACAGCAGACAATTAGGCCTAATTAGAAAAGTAATTAATGCAATTATATCTATTTTGAAATGATGATATTCCACTGCTCGAGGCAGGCCAACATTTAAATAAGTGTAAATGCAACCCCTGCTTTTTGTCTTTGACAAATACAACAGATAAATGATCATCTGAATCTGAATGACCAGTGCATTTTATATGTGCTTGCTAAAAGAAACACAACCTGATACTAAATGCAAGATAAAACGACTCAGACATATATACTGGTCTGGCGTTTTGTTAGCTTACTAAAATACTTACCACTCAATTCACTGTTTGCTATAAGTCACATGACTTAGATATCTCAGAAAATTTTAACCTCTTCATTCCCATGGCGTGTGGGTTCCCTAGTAAACACGGTTAGCAGAGATACATCCCTCCATTGGGTATTCTTGATAGTATCTCTTTAACTCTAAAGCAGTCATTGCTCTAGAGAACCGGTTCCTATATTCCTATAGAGTACATATAAACGAGTCTGTGAGCATGCACGCTTATGCTACTATGCTTGCGACCAAGTCCAAGCCATCATTAATTAATTCCACAAAATTTAATAATGATTTGCAATTTAATGACGCAGGGTGGCCGAGGTGGGCCATAGTGAATTGAGCGGTAAGTATTTTAGTAAGCTAACAAAACGCCAGACCGGTATATATGTCTGGGTCGTTTTGTAACACAACAAAAATACTAAGCCACTCAATTCACTGTTTGCTAAAACATAGAATTGGTCAGAGTCCAAATACTAGGTGGGTTGGTAAATTGCAAATCAGGAATGAAAGGTTAATCACCAAAAATACAAAAACAAACTAAATCGCTGAAGTGCTGAAAGAGCACAAACAAACAAATGTTCTAAACAAAATACATTAAAATAATGATAATTAGAAAATCTTAGCAAAGAGAATTTAAAAATAGACGCGAGATGGTGAAGAAGACGGCTGACTAAAGAATCTAGGCAATTGAGCCTAGGTTTGAGTGGCGAAACTAGAAATGTCAGATTGTGAATTGAATCTGATCTTTCAGATAAAAATAATGTAGAATCTGACATTTATACTGCAACTTACATAATGTCGTCCACTGATAGAACTGCATAGAAGCGAAGGAGAAGGCCATACCATGAACATCGTGTGCCTTAACACTTACTGAGTGTCTCCTGGAGATACAGTCTAGTGTCAATTAATGGTGTCTGTAATCCAGTTGATGAGATCCATGCTTACTAAACAAATTTGCATAAGTAATCTGAACGGTGTTTCAAAAAAGATCTTTTAAATTGGGTATAGTTTTTGGAAAGCATTGAAAACAATTAATTAGGTTTTATATATATATAAGATCTCTTCACGGGCAAAGAATGCACCCAGATCTCCTACCACTTAGAAAAGATCATTCACAAAAAGAATATGAATATCAGAATGCCATCTAACAAACATGGCAGCTAGTAGAAATAGAATGATTTCAGAGTTATACAATTAAACAGATGGACCCAAGACATGAGTTAATAGAGGAATTTATTATAGGCATTTGTCTTTGCGCTATACCCTAAAAATACCTGTACCATGGAAAAAATGATGTAAATACTTAATAACTCTCGAACGAGCTTCTAGAAAATAAAGAAGGATAGATGCTAGTGAAAACGATAACACCACCCCAGCATACAGAGATTTAAGTCATCAAAAAATATCCCATGAACTATGACTTGATGATGGGATGCAGAATTGGGTGTGATAATGTGTTGTTCTTACAACCATTTGAAAACCTTAAATATACTCTGGTAAATTCAAATCACCCACGCTTTTCAGTCCGGTCTTAGACAGGATAAAAGATTGAGAAAAATTGAGTATATTCCCATACCAATCCTTCATCAACATATATAATTTTGATCTGTTGCTGGGATTTTTTCCCCATAAAATCATGTTGGACTCAATATCAAGCATGATGTATTTTCTTCTCCAGAATTCATTGGTATTTTTAAGCTTCCTCATCAGAGTTTCTTCGGTCTCGTGGCCAGTTCGAAGATTCCTCAGCCATTTTTCTTTAGGTGCCTCATTTAAATTTGTCATGTTTGAACCCATAGTCTTCAGACGAATCCTTCCTTTGATCCTTTCTACTAAGAGTTTGGGGGAGGGGTTTGCTATAAAATCTCCCTCTTGTCTCTATGGAATCAGATCAAGTAGTCTTATTCCCTCTTCAATATTCTGGAATGTCGGAGAATGAAGAGATATTGTCACTTTGACAAGCTACCTAGCTGCTAATGCAGTCATTTCTATAGTAGTGACTTACATCAACAAGCAGGGTGGGTGAAGGTTGTCATTTTTTTTGTCTGGGGTCTGGGTCCTCCTTCAGCAGTGGACATGTCAGGAAATATGTCAGCCTCTCACATGCCAGGTAGAATGATTTTCATTGTAGCTCATTTATTACATCCCATTAAGTTTCTACTTAGTATAGCATCCAGATCTGATGTTCATATTCTTCCTCCAGTCTAGGCTCTGGCGGTAGATACTCTGGCCCAGTCATTGAAATCACATTTAACTTTCTAATGCCAATTGTCTTTAAGAACCTTTGTCAGTGGAATGTATTATCCATTTAATCACTCCTGCTTGGCCCAATGATAGTTAATCAGGGGATCTCGTAGTCCGCTGTGGAAATCCAAAGAGTCTCCCAATGTTGCAGATTTTCTATCTAGTTTAAGAGCAGTTTTCATTTCATCATTCCAAAAATCTTCAATATGTATATTGGATATTTCCCAAGAGACCTGTTTTTCAGAAATTGATTTTTTTATCTGAACTTTAGTATTCTTAATCAATTCAAATATATCTGTTACATGAGAATTTACCACAGGATATTTAAGATTTTCAAATGGTTGTAAGGACTACACATTATCATGCCCGATTCTGCATCCCATCATCAAGTCATAGATTCATGGGATATTTTTTGATGACTTAAATCTCTGTATGTGGGGTGGTGTTATCGTTTTACACTAGCATCCATCATTCCTTATTTTCTAGAAGCCGGTTCGAAAGTTATTAAGTATTTACATAATTTATCCATGGTACAGGTATTTTTAGGCTATAGTGCAAAGATAAATGCCCATAATAAATTTCTCTATTAACTCATGTCCTGGATCCATCTGTTTAATTGTTTAACTCTGAAATCATTCTTTTTCTACTAGCTGCCATGTTTGTTAGATGGCATTCAGATATTCATATTCTTTTTGTGAATGCTCTTTTCTAGATCGTGGTAGGAGATCTGGCTACATTCTTTGCCCTTGAAGAGATCTTATATAAAACCTAATTAATTGTTTTCAATCCTTTCTGAAAACTGTACGCAATTTAAAAGATCTTTTTGAACCACTGTTCAGATTACTTGTGCGAATTTGTATAGTAAGTGCGCATCTCATCAACTGGATTACAGACACCATTAATTGACACTAGAATGTATCACCAGGAGACACTTGGTAAGTGTTAAGGCACACAGCATTCGTGGTATGGCCTTCTCCTTCGCATTCTATGCAGATCTATCAGTGGATGACATTATGTAAGCTGCAGTGTAAATGTCAGAATCTACATTATTTTTATCTGAAAGATCAGATTCAATTCACAATGTGACATTTCTAGTTTCGCCACTCAAACCTAAGCTCAATTGCCTAGACTCTTTAGCTAGCCCTCTTCTTCACAACCTCGTGTCTGTTTTTAAATTCGCTTTGCTGAGATTGTCTAACTATCGTTATTTTAGTGTGTTTTGTTTAGAACATCTGTTTGTTTGTGCTCTTTCAGCACTTAGCGATTTCGTTTTTGGTGATTAACCTTTCATTCCTGATTTGCAATTTACCAACCCACCTAGTATTTGGGCTCTGACCAATTCTATGTTTTAGCAAACAGTGAATTGAGTGGCTTAGTATTTTTGTTGTGTTACAAAACGACCCAGACATATATACTGGTCTGGCGTTTTGTTAGCTTACTAAAATAATTACCACTCAATTCACTGTGGCCCACCTCGGCCACCCCATGTCGTTAAATTGCAAATCATTATTCAATTTTGTGGAATTAATTAATGCCGGCTTGGACTCGGTCACATGCATAGTAGCATAAGTGCGAAAGCTCACAGACTCGTTTCTATGTTCTCTATAGGAATAGAGGAACTGGTTCCCTAGAGCAATGACTGCATTAGGGTTAAAGAGATACTATCAAGAATACCCAATGGAGGGATGTATCTCTGCTAACCTTGTTTACTAGGGAACCCATATGCCATGGGAATGAATAGGTTAAAATTTTCTGAGATATCTAAGTCAGGTGACACATCAAATCATACAAAACACTTAAAGCTTTTGACTTAACAACTTCTACAAATTGTTATCAATGTCTTATTATATAACACAAAGTAATAACAGAAAATAAAAAATTTTCAGATGAAAAGGCAATTTGTTAACAAATAACCAATCTGGTTAAAAGCCATAAACACACTCATCTCAGCCATTCATGACACGTCTCTCGTGGAACTCTGGCTGACTGAGTGGTGATTGGCTAGAATCCTCAATCTTACACAGCATTCATAATAAATTTTTGATAAGCTTTAACATTTAACTTATTCTCAGATCAAATACCAGAATGTACGCTATTCGGATCATTATGTTGAGCCAATTTTCTCCGCTTCGCACATGAGACCTGAGAAAGACAGTCTAAATGATCTTTAACAATAAAAAGTTGATGTGAGGGCACTTTGGAAAGATGATTAAAAAGGGATTGAATATTTGTCTTGATGTTAAACACTGTTTGAAAAATATGGTTTATATAATAGATCATGTATAGTGCTTGAAATCTAGAGCTTGCAAGAAATCAAAGTAACTTTGCCCCGAGACTGATTAAAGATATTGGTTAACAAAGGTGGAATCTGGAAATAGCGATACATATGAGACAAGTATAATATAAACAAAGATTAATCGCATCAGATATGAATTTCAGGAAATTGTTTATCCTGAAAGAAATATTAAACGTGTCGAATATTTTTAATAAACAGAGACTATTTGTATCAATTATTAAACCATTACATGTTACACCAGGTCACTGGAACTGGGCATCATCAGGAGTTTTCAAAATATACTCCAGGAGCTGGGATAAAACAGCATGTTAAAAGTATTATACAATATCGTCTAAAACCACAAAAGCTGCTTGGAATGCTCCCTTAGGGACAGAGTTCCGGACTCCAAAGGAGTCCTGGACTGAAAAGGGACTGCTGCGATAGGCGGACTGAAAATGGACTTCTAGGACACAGTTAATTTACTGATGGACTGAAAAGGGAATCCTCTGACTCTGTTAAATTTATAATAATTTTGACGGACTGAAAGGTCCTCTAGGACATAGTTTATTTGTTGCGGGACTGAAAAGGGACTCCTCGGACTCTGTTAAATTTATAATAATATTGGGGAACTGAAAAGGGAATTCTGTGACTCATTTGCAAATAAGATGACATCATGGCCTGCTAAATTGGCGGGAAATTTAAGTCTTTGTCTTTGGAAGGTATGTATTTTATTGATTTGAGTAAATTTATTAGCAGCTCTACCAGTTTTGGTTCAACTTCTTCAACTCTATAGTACTGCAGTGACAAGGCTTTCTAATATATGTAATATGTTAACAATTTCTTGTTATAGCAAAGATAACAAACAGGGTATCATAGGTTGTCAATGCCTTGCTGAAATTGAATTAGTTAACATCTGTTATTATCTCACCCAACACTCTTTAGGAGTCCCGTTCAGTCTGATGAAAAGGGATATCAGGAGTCCCTTTTCTAAGGAGTTCCTTTTCAGTCCTCATTTGCATAATTAGAAATGGGGGTACTGAAAAAGGATTCCCTATAGGGGTTGCAATATAAAATAAAGGAATGAAAGGGACTAGTCTGGGACTGAAGACTTACACATTTTTCCTGTGAACAACATTACATACGTGTAAATGTTTATCAGTATCATATTTTATAATTTTAAATGATTTGGTAACCATGACAGCAGTATTCGAAGTCGGTCACATACCTATAATCACTTTTGTCCTGTAATACTAAAGAACTGGTCTCATGGAAGCTAATCTTTACCCGTTAACACTCATATCAGCCAAAAGCTCCTGCAGTGGTCTTGAGAAATGTCCATTTGCCGACCAAAAGAAGACTATTTTTGAAAATTTACCACTGTCATTCCAGTGGTAAATTTTCAAAAATAGTCTTCTCTTGGTCTGCAAATGGACATTTTCTATGAGAAAATTAAAATCTTCTTGAATAAATTTGAGGCTTAAAGGGTTAATGGTCAAGCCGTGCCTCTGCTGTGGTATGGAGGAATGTCCATTTGCGGGATAAGATTTTTAAATAATTACCACTGAAATGCCTGTACCAACAACAGAGCTATTCATTCCAGTGGTGAATCTTAGTGTTTTATTTTCTCGACAGAGTTTGACCATTAAAGAGTTAAATACGAAATTATAAGACTATTTCCCTAAAAATTTGATTGAAATTTGTTGCTGCTAAATCTGCCTCACGTGTTTAATCTAATCTGACTCGGTAAATTTAAGAGAATCTGAGTGTAGACCAAATTTCTGAAATTTAAAGTTAATTCTGAGGAGTTGAAGAAATATTTGTTAATTTAAATTCAATTTTTTTCAACTGAGTCGATTGTCTTCTTCTTCTTCTTTTCGTTCGCTGATCATACCGCCAGTCCTGTAAGTGACTAGCGACATGATCATAAGCGCTAAGTACGTGGATCCATGGTTTATTAGAGTGCGCCGTGCGGCCTGGAACCTCCGTCTTCAGCACTCGAGGTTTCTGTCATGGTTACCTCACCCGTACCTCCTTTAGTCTCCTCTTACGACACGCAGAGGATACGGAAGGTGTATTCTAAGCCCCACCTACAGGGCAAGTGAGTCGATTGTCATATCAATTAATTAGAGCATGTCTTTATCCATTTAACGACAAGCCAGTAAAACACCTTCTGCAGTGGTCGAGATGAAATGTCAATTTGCAGGGTGAGAGGTTCCTTAATATTCTTGAAGACCTAATACTGAAGTAACTGGCTAGGTAACCATGCCAATCAAATTTCAGATGTAAATTAAAACAAGCGCAATCAGAGGCACAATCAGAGATTGTAGACCCTCGCTATACCCTTTTTGAGACGTCACATTGTAAAACGTCTTAAGATTATCCAGATTTTTTCAGACTTTCCAGATGACTTCCAAAGTTGTGGAATCCTAGTGTATGGACCGGGTCCAGGTTCTTTTATCCCAATTATTCCCCTCCAATTCTAAAAATCCTCTTGCATGGCCAGTTCCTTTGTTGCGCTAAAATTTGGGCAAAATCAGATCACCATGCAGTTTTTTAGATACAGCTCTGGACAGACAAACAGACAGACAGACAGACAGACAGACACACACACACAAAGACAGACACGATCACAATACCTTCTTTCTCTTACAGCATAAGGGTCAAAATAGTTTTCAATTGGCCTAAAAAAACGACATTCACTTAGCATACATTATGGTTTTCTTTGACCAATCTTTAACAATAGAGGAATCCAGTTTTCCACTCCAGATTTTGATTTTGACTTGTAATTTGCCATGTCAATCGGTGTCTAGTCAGGCAACAGTAACTTTCACTAAAAAACTCAAATAGTCACGATTCGTTAAGAAAATTAACATTTGCAGATCGAGGTTACTTTTTGAAAATTTTGCACTGGAATGACTGGCTCGATTATCGAGCCAGTCATTCCAGTGCAGAATTTTAAAAAATAAGTCTTCTCATGGCCTGTAAATGGATTGATTTTCTCTGGCTAGACCATCAAAGGGCTAATGTTAATTGCATATATTTGAGAGAAATCATGTAATATAATATATGACAGACATGAGAGCAATTAGAGATTGCAGACCCGCACCCTCCCATTTCATGTCACGTTGTAAAAGGGTTTTAAGATTTTCTGAATTTTTCAGATGTTTTTCTATTTTCTGAATTTGTTCAGATTTTCCACTTTCCAGATCACAACTAATGGACATAATGTTTTCACAGCCAACATCAGGAAATACTGATTCACTGCATGTTCTTTTCTTGTGTTAAAATCTGAGCTAAATCGGATGAGTAGTTTTTTGTAATAAAGCTCCAGACAGCCAGATGGATGGATTGATGGACGGGTGGGGGAGTGGGCGGGCAGGGCAGGGAAGGCAGACAGGCATACAGACAAACAGCAAGACAAACAGACACAGACAGGCAGGCAGGCAGACAGACAGGCCCGAGGACAGTACCATCTTCTCCTTATGGAAACATGGTATGGATATGACTTTCCAAACCAACGTTTTCAATCTTGTCATATTTAAAGCAATCAGAGTCACATGTCATAATAAATCTCTCACAAGTCTGGATATAAATGGAACAAATTGCTTGTTCTGAAGCAATAATCTGAATTCATGGAGATGAAAATTCATCACAATAATTTGATAAGATTGCCAAGAAGAAATACATCCCAGACAAATTGCAGTTAGAGTATACCACTATAGAACACTGTAGAACTGTAAATATTCAGATTCTGAGATCCATTATCCGACAAGACATATAACACAATGTGATAATTGTCGTCATGCCATGATGGCTAAATTTATGTCAGAGTAAATCCACCAACAGACACACACACCCCCCCTTTCGGGTTCATCTGTAGTTTTATTAACCACTATAAAACATACTTACCGTTCAATCACTACTTGCTACATCAACTACTCTGAAAACTAAAAGATTTTTATGCTTGCTTACATACCCCCATATGCCTATTCCATTGCTATGTATACCCTCAACCAGGTTACTGGTAGGGTACACCCCCCCCCCCCCCCCCCCGCATATATCCTAATAGAGACTGGCACCAGTCTGTACTCACTCCTTGGTGACACCTGTCACTAAGCATGTCCGCGCATGCGCAATGGAGCCCAAACAGGAAACAGATTAACTTTTCTAAATTTAACTGCCAAATATTATAAACAGATTCTCAAATCATTCCCATGCGGGGTGGCCGAGGTCGGGTCGTAGTGATTGAACGGTAAGTATGTTTTATAGTGGCTAATAAAACTACAGACCAACCCGCAAGGGGGGGGGGGTCTGTTGGGCATTGATATTACACCACAAAAACATCTATACCATTCAATCACTACTTGCTAAACTCATACATTTGCTCAGTGCCCCACTTAAAACCCTTGGTTGGTGGAGATTTGAGAATCGTTAAACAAGGATATAAATTAAACAAATCATATCCAAATGTGATCAAAAGGATCAGACCTTTTAAAATTGGTTTGGCGCTTTTAATACCCTGACGGTACACCAAAATTTGTAAGACGGCGAAAAGGTAGATAACGATTTTAAAATGATCAACTTAGCTGGGTAACGGTTAGACTATGTCTTTGATAAAAAAATCCCTTCTGGGATATAAAGCTAAACCATCCCCAGATTCGATAAATCTATCCTTTTCGGCAGTAAGAGCATGAAATTCTGATCGTCTTCTAGCAGAAGCAGATGCAGCAAGAAAAACAGCCTTAAGAGTTCAAAGTTTTATACTAATAGAAGCAATAGGTTCAAAATGGTGGCCTGCCAAAACCTGAAGAACCAAAGCCAAATTCCAGGAAGGCAAAGGCCTAGCTACTGGAGGATGAATATTGCCCAATCCGCTGATAAAACGATTAAGAATCGAATCATTGACACCAGCATTCAAAAGACAAGGAAGCGAAGAAGCCAAAGAAAATCTATAACCCCTGACTGTGTTAGCAGATAACTGTAAAGAATCAAAGAGATAGGATAAAAAAAAATCTAACACCTGGGGAATAGAAACAGAATCGGGCAAGAAACCATGATCTGAGCACCATTCTCCAAAAATTTTAAGTCGACCCTTGTAAACTCGACAGGTCGACTCCCTCCTGGCAGAATCAATAATTTCCTGAGATCTTGAAGAAACTTTGATCTCAGGGACTTGACATTCAATATCCTCCAAACACACAGGCTGAAGATTTCTGGCCTTGGATGAAGACACATGCCCCTTACTTGAGAGAGAACATCTAGGGAGACTGGAAGGAGACAAGGGATGTCTACCAGGAGATCGAGAAGGTCTACGAACCAGATCCGCTTTGGCCAAAAGGGAGCTATCAGGACAACTTCGCAAATCTGGTCCTTGACCTTCTTCAAAACCAAATGAATCAGGATCGTTGGAGGGAACGCATAAGTGAACATTCCTGTCCAGGACTAATCAGGGCATTCACCGCCAGCGCCTGACTGTCCAGAAAAGGAGACATGAAAGAGGAGATCCGGGCATTCAGACAGGTCGCAAAAAGATCTATGAGGGGATGATCCATAAGCTTGAAAATCGCTCTGGCAACCAACCTCTTTAACTGCCACTCTGTGTGGGCGAATTTGCTGGGACGTGACAGCTGGTCCGCAAGAAAATTCAGACTGCCTGGGACATGAGTGGACACTAGAAAAATTTGATTCTTGCGGCACCACAAGAGAAGGTTCCAAACCTCCATACAGAGGAGGGAGGACCTTGTTCCCCCCTGTCTGTTGATGTAAGAAACCACCATCGAATTGTCCAATCAAATCGAGACTTTGCAGCCTTTCACTCGATCCGACCACGAGAGGAGAGCCTTCTTGACAGCCCACAATTCCAAGATGTTGATGTGAGCTGTCGACTCCTCCAGAGACCAAAGACCGGAGACCGACAGGGAGTTCCAGACCGCTCCCCATCCCTCTTGAGAAGCATCTGTGAAGATAATCACCTGAGGGGAGGACTTGACCAG
Source organism: Chaetoderma sp. LZ-2023a (assembly GCA_034401795.1). Lineage (NCBI taxonomy): Eukaryota > Metazoa > Mollusca > Caudofoveata > Chaetodermatida > Chaetodermatidae > Chaetoderma > Chaetoderma sp. LZ-2023a. The sequence continues at coordinate 36,762,828 of CM067365.1, read as the reverse complement.
AGGGACACCCATCAGAAGCAGAGAACGATATTTTCCAAAAATCTAGATGGGGAATTAAGTATTCTCTTATGGGAATCTGATGGTAAATGGAGTTAACTGACTGCTTCCAAAGGGACATCAAGTACATTTGAAAGGGTCTTCTCATCAGCGCCGCCCAAGGAATGACATTCTCAATGCTGACCATCAAGCCTATCACCCTGAGAAAGAATCTTTCTCTGACCGTGGAAGAGGTTGACAGAATGTCTATTGCCAACGAAATAGCCTCTACTCTTGGACCTGAAGGAAAGACTAGGCCCTGAGCCAGATAAAAGAAACGCCTAGGTGAGTGAAGACTTGAGAGGGAAATAGACTTGATTTTTTTTAAGATTTAAAATCCAACCTAGGCTGCATGCCAGACTGCAAACCTCTAGAATGACTTCTGAAAGAAATGAGGAAGACTGTTTTTATTAACCAGTCATCTATATAAATATGAAGATGGATAGAACGACGGTGCAAAATTCCTGTCACGGCTGAAACTAGATGAGTGAAGAGAAAGGGGTCCGTGGTCAGGCCAAAGGGCATGGCTCGAAATTGTCATACCCGATTCTTGTAGGCGAACGTCATGAATTTTCAGAAAGACGGGTGGATAAGCACATGGAAGTAGGAGTCCT
>CM067365.1:36713678-36761678 GCA_034401795.1 Chaetoderma sp. LZ-2023a | reverse complement strand
CCGGCTGTCTTGGATAGTTTTCCCGCAAAAAAACACTCCCATACTAAAACAATAGGAAATTTAAAATGTCTTCTGAAGAAACTACTGGGCCGAATTCAATTATATTTAGCAGGAAACATCGTTAGGGCATGGAGATTTAAGTTTGTCCAAACGAAGCCGATCGACCAATTTGGTCGGCGGCCATCATGAATTTTGGTCGACTTAGAAATGTCTTTAAAAATCTTCACTGAACAGATTGGGCCGAAATTTGGGAGATATAATATTGATGACTAAGGGGCATTAATGTTTGTTCAAGAGAAGTTGATACATAAAGATACATGGCCTCTGTTTTCTTGTTACAAGTCTGCTCAACTCATTAGAGTTCTACTTATTGTTAATGACCATTCTAGATGAAATGCCTATGGTCCAGGTGAGCGATACAGGCCCCTTGACCACTGTATTCTGTTAGTTCCCCAACACATTTTGTTAATGTAGAACGTCCATCTCCAGACCAGGAGAAGACAGTTTTTTAAAACTGATCACTGGAATGAATGGCTTGATAATCGAGCTAGTCATTCCAGTGGTAAATTATTACTAAATATATCTTTCTTCACAAATGACCATTCCTCAAGACCACTGCAGAAGCAGTTTTTGGGCGACTAGCGTTAAGGTGTTAAATTGAGAACCAGTCTACATTAGCATGACTCATCACTTTTGCTTTCACTGTGATCTTTTTTTCAGTTGGACATCGTGCAACAGAACTATGTATCACCTGAAAGCCTGGACTATCCACTTCATGTCACTGATATAACCCTCGCAACCTTTCACCCTAACGGCGACTGGCTAGCAACATTAGAGCTTTGGGACGATGGAGTAATGACGCCCGAGGTTCGACTAAAGTTTTGGAAATACAGCAAGAAAAAACAAATGTAAGTTTGGCAGTACCAACTTTGTTGTTTCCGACTTAAACAACTACCTGTTGTTACAGTCATCCCTGTCTATAGAGTACTGCTCAGAAATGAAATAGCTTAACAGGTTTCCGAAGCAAAATAAAATGTCCTGTTGATTATTTTGGCCGTAATTTGTTTGGACTCCGTTTGCTGCCAAGCGCATGTGCACTGCACATTTAGCAGCTATAGACTGGCAGACAAATTTACTCACTTATTGTAACTAATTCACAGCTAAAAATGTACGCATTATACAGTCGCAAAGTTGCAATTCACCTTTCCAGGTTATCCATCGATCATATGACGTCATAATCATTACGTCATGATTGAATCGAAATAGTCCATCTTTAACGCTTAATAGTCCGAAACGTTGTACAAATTGTATGTCTGCTATTTAACAAACATTTGGTTGAATATTTTGAAACTAATTAACAGCTTACCTGTATTGTTTTCTGTAAATTGGTAGTCAGTGAGTTCAAGGATCGATCGTTCCCAACATGAGCGAGGTGTGGGTGGAGCTTAGATAAAGAGGGGTGGGGCATAGCTAAAACTGGAAAGTTCCATTGGACAGTTGTTTGGCGCATTGAATAAGATGTAACTTTCACAAAATTTTCAAATGGTTTTTTTTTCAGATTTTCATCTCAATACAGTTGTTGAAATGCCGCATCAGGAACCTGTGACCTCTATAGAATTTCGACCTCGTGTCACAGCTACTAAAGACAGTGATGATGTCACCGACTCGACATCTGAATTTAATAATATGTTAATATCAGCTGGTTTGGATGGAAAGTTCAAACTCTGGTGCCTTGTAGATGATACAAATATATACAGTAAGGAAACATTAGCACTGTCGGTGCCACAGAACAGATATGACAATCGTTTTTATTTATGAAATATTCTTTATTCCAATAGCTTTTCGATGTGGAACTGTTTTCAAAATATTCAATAGCTTACTATATGCATATTTGCTTTAGAATTTAGATATTTGTGCGCTTCACAGATGGAAGGGTTAAGTGAAGAAATATTGTCAAATCTACTTTTAGACAATTACTTAGCTATCTCGCTGCGGCAAACCACCAGACAATAATTTCAACGAACAAAACTCTACTCGTTGAATATTCTCAAAATAATTTGAGTTAAAATTGTTCATGGCTTAGCCACCAAACAACTAAGTCAAATTTTTTTCAAAATATTTAGCAGGTCCAGAGATATCCTATGGATTATGTCATCTGTATAAACTCAGCAATCAGATGGCTACCTATGAAGGATGCAAGCTTATAGATTTTAACCCTTTAATGGTCGAGTTTTGGCCAAAAAATGGAGATGTTTACTTCGTAAATGTCCATTTGTAGGGCAAAAGAAGACAATTTGTGAAAACTTACTGTTGAAATAACGATCGGTTATTGAATCGGTCATTCCAGCGTTAAGTCTTTGAAAATAGTCTTCTCTTGGCCTGCAAATGTACATTTATCAAGACGACAACAAGAGCCTTTGTTAGCCGGCTAGACAAAGTGTTAAGACATGTGTGTGGTGGTCAGAAAGACAGGGAATAGTCTGATGTAACTGGTTTCGAGTCAACTAAGAATGATACTAGCTCATTATGTTGAAGATGAGGCCAAATGGTTTTTGAAATAGTCAAAGGTTTCTATTGATGCTATCATAAAATTGGTTACTGGTGGAGCGTGTTAAATATGTTTGCTAGCGGTGTTCCAGATAAGTATTTGTGTAAATTTAAGTCACATCTCCTGCACTCTGAAAATACATTGCAATTATCTAATACCTAATCTAACAAGCGTATACAAGCGTTAGATGACATAGTATAAATATCGGTATCTCTTCATTTCATCGCAGGGACAAACAGCAGGTGGGATTGTGACTCAGTTGGTTATTATCGTGATTTGCCGGCGCAGTGCGCTACATTCTCAGAGGATGGTGCCATGATCGCTGCAGGTTTTGGAGGCACGGTGACATTGTGGGACCCTGACACGAATGCGCTGAAGAACACGTTTCCAAGCTATTGGACATCATATCCCGAGAGCTGGTAACTAAATAACAAGGAAATTGGGATCATTGTGGCTGCAACTCGCCATTCATAGTAGTTGTCATGCATGTCAGTCCATTTGGTTCCATTATTCACTACATTGTTGATATATATTATGTACTTTTTTAGTAGAGTATGTAGCACTTTCATATTTCATATATTATTTAGAGAATGTGATTATCACCATTTTTTCAAAGAAAAGTTGAAATGCCCATATGTTTGTCCGTGCATGCATGGGTGCATGTGTGAAAATTGATTGTAACCTAACTCCTCCGAAATTGTTGGATTGAAATCAACCAAATTTGGTATGTGAGTTACCCGTATGATTGCGGAGTGCAAGAGGACTTTTACATTTGGCTCAGTGTAGCGTGGGGGTGTGAAAGGTCAGTGCTGAATCTGGATATTTGCGATGGACCATTGACCATCCAATCTTGTTTTATTTGCAATTTGCGTACTAGGTAGAAACCATTCATAATAATTTGCCTTTCCAAAATATCTGTCTCAATCTGACATCATTATCGGCTAAGTGGTGTGTAGGATGACGTCGTAATCATTACGTCTATTGGCCCGTCTTTAACTCTTAATAGTCTGACAGTGGTGTACAAATTATATGTCTACTATTTAATAAAGATGCTGTTGAATATTTTGAAACTAATTTAACTGGTGGACCTGTTGCTGCCATAGCGCCCAGTCAAATTAGTTGCAAAATATTCAACAGCTCACCTGTATAGTTTTCTGGAAATTGATAGTCGGAGAGTTCAGGGATCGATCGATCCCAACACGAGTGATGTGTGGGTGGAGCTTAGACAGAGATGGGCAGGGCATAGCTAAAAAGGAAAGGTCCATTGTGGTCATGTGTACCGTCTCTATCTAAGTAGTACATAGCATTTGTCTTTTTCATCATCTATCAGTATGTGGCTATACTGATAGCCCATGGACTACTGACAGGCTGCCTATGAAGGAACTAGAGCAGAGCTCTAGATAAGCAGGGTTTTTGCGTTTTCGCCCAATAAAAATGGCCAATCACCCAATTAATTTTTAACATCATGAGTACCGAAATAGCCAATCACCCAATTAATTTCAGTTCTATTGCTTCTTCGTCTTCTTTTCGATCGCTGGTAGTTCTATTGCTAATAGGGTATACTAACTTAATTAAAAAACCCAATTAATTTTTTAAAACACCAATTTACGCAATTTCTAAGATTGACTCACCCAATTATTGAAAAACTCAATTACCTCACATGTTTGCTGACGTATTAATCATAATGATGTTATAGTCTCCATCACAAAAATTGAAACTATGACAAAATTGTACAAATTGTATGTCTTTTATGAATTTCCAATTTAATAAACATTGTTGAATATTTTGAAACTAATTTGTCTGGAAGCTGTTACCATAGGCAGCAACAACCCACAGGCAAATGAGTTTCTAAATATACAAACAGCTTACCTGTATATAGCTAGCTTGAAATTTAGATTCTGTGAATTCATGTTTCAATGTTTAAAATCAATTCCAACATGCGTAAAGGTGGGCAGGGCTTAGGTAGAAATGGGCGGTGCATGGCTTAGAATGGGTCTCTGTATTGTCATCCTTGTTTTGATGTTTAAATGTGATGGCTGGCGAGAACATCTACTCACTGCACATGTAAATATTAGTATTGTTTCCACTCTTCTCAGTATCACTGCTCTGAGGTTTGGGAGACAAGAAGCATGTCATTTATTGGCTTCATCTACACAGCAGATGCTCAATGTCTGGAATGTGAAAACCTTGGAAGGTATTTACCCTCAAACTCTGTATAACGGATTACATGGATTCTTCTGGCAAAGTGACTATAGTACCGTAACCCTTTGACACTTACAGACCAGAAACAGCATATTGTTTATGATGTAGGAAATATTCTGTTGAATATCTGGAAACGAATTTGATTAGGTATTGTTGTGGGAATAGTACTTTTAGCCCCCCCCCCCCCCCCCCAGTTACATTAGTGTCAACATATCAAACAGCTTAGTTGTCTCGATATTGAGACAGTGGCATTTCTATGGTTAAAACAAGTAGGCAGCATTCATCTGTTCTCATAGACTGATATAAAATAGAAACTTTAACCATTTAATTGTCAGGATTGGTCCGGAAAATCACAGTTTTCACTTAGTGGATGACCATTTGCAGAAAAGGCTTCATAATAAGGAAAATTACTTATCTCCATATTGTTTAATATGTTTGAGTGTATCTAAGTGACCATCTCAGTCACTTCCTAAGTACCTCCTGCTGGTCACTGGCTACATCATTCTAGCCAGGGATGGATAGTTGGTGATGCAAAAGTGGCTGAGATGGTCACGAAAGATACACTCAAAGAAATTCGCATTCCGGAGAGCTGTCTAATTTTACTTGCCATTCCTTGTTATGAATAATCGTGCGATCGGAACCAACATTTTTGGAAAATATTTGGCTTCCATTCAAATTGTTTTCCTCACATTCAGCTGGACGTGTGATCTCTATGAATTCAGAATGAAGACGGATAATATTATGCTGTTTTACATTTCCGCATCCAATATGGATTTTTATTATACGGTTCCATGTTATGTTAAGATGTGTATTAGATGAGACACTGTTGGCATGGATGAGTACAATACAAATCCATACTGTAAAATGACATATTTATTATACACCTAAAGTGCAAAAGTAAGAAAATAAATTGTTCAAAGCCAGTCATTCCAGTGATAAATTTTCAAAAATAGTCTTCTCTTGGTCTGTAAATGGACATTTCTCAAGACCACTGCAGAAGCCGTTTTGGCTGATGTCGGTGTTAAAGGGAGTCAAATACCTGTCTTTAAAAGTCCAATGCTGCTTTTAAGAATCAATGTATGGTCTCATGGTAGAAATGCAGAGATTTCATTGGTTAATATATACAGGTGTATAATAAAGATTTTTATGTGCTTATTTATTGTCTTCTGTTATACAGTATACTGGAGTATCCTGCTTGGTGTGTCTGTTCTTGTCCAGGATCCATGCTCGTGTAACATGGCTGTCTTCTCAAAGCAACAAGAGTGTAAGCTAGAATTCACCTTTCTAGTTTATCCATCCATCATATGATGCCATAATCAACTAAGTGACGTGTATGCTGACGTCATGAATGATTCGAAATAGTCCGTCTTTAATGCTTAATAGTCTGACGCGGTGTAGAATTGTATGGCTTTGCTATTTCAAAATGTTCACCAGAATAAATTTTATATGGTAAGGAATTTGCTTTAGGCTGCAATGGCTTCCAGTCAAATTATTTCAAAATATTCAAGTGTTTTCCTCTATGATTGTCTTGAAAATGAGATATAGGGAATTCATCAGTGAATGGTTAACCAATTAAAGAGATGAATATGAAATGAAAAAATTGGCAGATTAAAATGAATTTAAAATTTTAAAATTTGCTACCATTTATTTATAGGCTGAATATTACCAAATTTACTTTAATTTTTATGTTCATGAATATATGCTGTATATTATATAGGTTAAAGTCTTCATGGCTCAATGCACCTGCTTTCTATCACCTGTCAGCATAGCCATTACTTAACCCATTAAGTTGTTCTAGAATTTCAAAATCGTTCAAAAAGCAGGCCAAGAGAAGCCTGTTTGAAAGTTTACTACTGGAGTGACTTGCTCGATTATCGCGCCAATCATCCCAGTGATAAATATTAAAAATTAGCATTCTATTCACCGGCAAATGGACATTCCTCTAGGCCGGTCTTGGCTGACCTGACTAGCAAGGTCCCCGCCCATGTTATTCTCCATTATGGCGTTATGGCACTGAATTTATCTAGTCTAAATCACGATAGTTTGAAAAATATCTTAATTAATTCTCTTCATAAATGGCGATTTATTTGTTCTTGTTTCAGTGTTCATCTTTGATTTATCGCGTCCGGAACCATCTTATTATTCCCATGGTCAGGTGACTGATTCTGATGTCATCTCCGCAGTGTTTGTACCTCCTCAGACACAAACGTCACGGCTTCACTCTAGGTTATATTTTCTGACATCGGAGCAGGAGTTGTTGACTTTAGGCGACCAGGAGACTGATGAAGACCATTATGATAGTGCTGATAAGGTTTGAACTGAATTTCTTAGAGAAAATTACGAGGAATCTGTCAAATGTCACTGCACATATTTTTTATGCACTTCATAAAGTACCCGTTTTCAGTAAATACCGAGCCAACTTAATATTTTGAAAATAATGTGACAGAACATTTAATACAATAATCAAGAACATTTTAGTCATCCAAAACAGCTGTAGTCGTCTTGAGCAATGTCCATTAATAGGCAGAGAAGACTATTTTTTAAATATACCACTGAATTTAAGGCTTTCTAGTGGTAATTCTCAAAAATGGTCTCTTGGTCTGCAAATAGACAGTTTCTAAGCAAAGATTTTTATTTTCTTGACTAATCTTGGCCATTAACCCTAGCCACTCTGATGTCAATCAATATTCTATCTTTTGCTGTGTCGATAGCAACAGCTGAACCACGTTTGTTAACGCGAACTTGATTGACCAAATGACCTAATTTTCACGAAAATGGCCTCCAGTACCACTAAACCGATCAGGCTGAAATTTGGAAGATATAAATAGGGACTAAAAACCATTATTGTATATGAAAAAAAATGACCACAATGGATCAATAAAAATTTAACGTGTATTGTGGCCATCTCAGATTTTCTGAAGATTTTTGAGAAAATCATATAAAAGACTACTTATTAACCACTGGGCAAATTTTAATAGAGTTTGGCCTATGCCTTTTTCACAGCGATTAGATTGGTAAATTTTCCAAGGGTCATCTCATTTTCTTCGGTTATGTCAGTGACAAATAATTCCAGTTGAGTGATACAGGTCCCTTGGGCCTCTTGTATTACAGTTACTTTTGTCTATTTTACATCAAATTATGCTAATTATATTATTACTAATAAATAGAAACTAGATAAAATCTTGTTTATATCATGTTTATAAGAAGATTCATGCCGATTAAATTTTGCAGCCAAATCTGTTTAACGTTTAAAATGCTAGATGAAATTGGAGCTTTATTTAGATTTCAGACATCTTTATCTGTATTATTTCCGTGCTATTTTGATAGATCATTCACGTCAATACCATAACCATTCCTCCCACTAGGTGGCGCTAGCGGAGAATCTTCCCCAGACTGCGATGTCACATATTCTGGCTGAGCATAGACGCACGGATGTTCTAGACGTGTCTGCCACAGTTCAGGATTTCCCGGACAAAGCTGGTGCTGTACTCGCTAAGGAGGTAAGACTTTTAGCGGGATGTATATGATCAGGCCTGCCTTGATGCTTTAACCCTTTAGTGGTCAAGCCGGCCAAAACCGGCCTCTGCAGTTTTCTTGAGGAATATCCATTTACAAGCCAAGAAAAGACTGAAGATTTACTATTGGAATGACTGGCTTGATAACTGAGCCAGTCATTCCAGCGGGAAATTTTCATAAATTATTTTCTCTTGTCCTGCAAATGGACATTTACTAAGCAAAACTTTTAAAAAATTATTTGACAAATCTTGACCATTAAAGGGTTAATGGTCAAACCGGCCACTACTGGACTTTGGTGTGACCTTGAGAAATGTCCAGTCTGGCTGTCTGGCTGCTGAATTTCTGCAGACTTTCCCATGGTGGTCAAAAGAAGACTACTTTTGAAATTTTACCACTGGAATGACTGGTTCGGTTATCAAGCCAGTCATTCCAGTGGTAAAATTTCAAAAATCGTCTCTTGGCACATAAGTGAACATTTTCTAAGCAAACTGTTTGATTTTCTAGGCAAATCTTGAGTAGCCACATTAACCCTCTCAGTGGTAAGTTCCCTGTATCACTCAAGAAAATTGTTGAAAATTTAATGTGACTGGAAGCCATTGCTGGCTTAGGTAGCAAAGGCTTCCAGTCGTATTAATTTCAAAATATACAACAGGATATACTATGCTTAGATTTATCAGTGAAAGGGTTAATTAAGCATCAAAATTGGTCAATATAAATGACAGGTGGTCACTTAAAAAAGATCACATTTGTGAGGAGCCAGTAAAAAAACTGGTGTTTTTACAAAATATCTGGCGTTTGGCTGAGGCGATGTTCTTCAATATAAGTCTGCATATTGCCTATGTGTCCCGAAGAAGTATTTAGAATTAGGGTTCAAATGTCCGGTCATGATAACAATACTTTTGGTATTTAAAGCCATCTTTGCAGAGATATATCTCTTAAGTGCATCATCGTTAATTAACCAAACGTATATAACACCGTCTACATTAGGGCCATGAAATTATGCCAGGGTATTGGCTTGGTGTAATAGTTAGCACTCAGGACTACTTAACCCTTTAATGGTCAAGCCGGCCAACCGACCTCTGCAGTGGTCTTGAGGAATGTCCATTTGCAGGTCAAGAGAAGACTGAAAATTTCCCACAGGAATGCCTGGCTCTGGCTCAATAAAATCGAGCCAGTCATTGCAGGCGGTAATTTTCAAAAATAGTCGTCTCTTGGCGTGCAAATGGACAGTCGATAAGCAACTATTAGGCTTTTCTTGACCAAATTTGCCTATTAAAGTGTTAACCGGAGAACCTGGTCCGGCATCATTTGGAAGTATGGCAAAATCTATTCACTCCTTGCCTCGCTCCACCCAGGCTTATAATTAGGTACCAGTCTAAAGACTGAGGAAGTTAGGAGCGTAATGACATAACAGACTGAAAACAAAACCAGCCTAGAATATAGCCTGAATGTGACCTAGAAATTAGGCATTCGATAAGAGACCAATCAAACCAATCACTTCTTGGCCATGAATTTATGTATGGGAGAATTTGTTACTACTTAGATTTATAGCGGGTAAAAATTAATCTATATTTATGGCAGTATAATATTTAATTCAATTGCCAGATACTGTTTAATAAGTTGATCTTTGTAATTTGTTTGTAGTTGGCCTCTTCTGCCCCGCATGTATTGCCTCCGACAAGCACATTATGTTCCGTGTTTCTACAGAAGCTCATTATCAGCAGGAAGGGTGCACAGTAAGTAAAACAGTATTTCAAACCGGGCGAAAACTACATCTGGTCTTGGGATATTTGCACGTCAAGAGAAGATTGGATTTTTTTACAATTTACTTGTGACGGTATTTGTGACGGTATTTGTGACAGTCTGATAATAGTTTGTTATGAAACTTTCATGACTACATTTCATTAGCTGACCTGGCCCTTCGTAGCCAAGTGACTATGCCATGGAGGCCATCCGTCATCAATCTGTCCGTCCGTCAAATCACTTCTGCTTCAGCTTGAAGGATCCTATACTGGTAAGCTCCAGAACTTCTATTCAGAAATGTGATTGTTCAATTTTTGGGGTGAAAATCTTAGATTTTATAAAAAAAATTTAACGGAAATTGTCAAGAATTTTCTCCTTAGCTGCTTGACATATTTCAACAAAACGTGGCTTGACGGATTCTCTGGTGGGAGGCTCTATTATAAAAAGTAATTACTGGAGAAATTGTCAAAGCACATCTCCTTAACCGCATTGTGAATTTCAATCAAATTTGACTGGAAGGATTCTATCGTTCTCTACTCCAGAACCTTCTATTCAGAATTTTGATTGGTCAATTTTTGGGGTGAAAATCTTAGATTTTATGAAAAATGTACTGGAAATTGTCAAAATACTTCTTAGCTGCTTGACAGATTTCAACCAAATTCGGCTATAATGATCATAATATACATAAGCTTCAAAACTTCGATTCAGAATTTTGATTGTTAAATATTTTTTTCTGGCCATGGATTTTCCATGTGTAAAATGAAAGCTTTTGCGACCTTGAAGGTCTGCTTTACACTATGCAAAAATGGTCAAAAGGAATCCTCATAGTATTCCTCATGAGTGAGGTCATAAAGCCAAGCTTGAAATGTAAAAAAAGGTGTCACAAACAGTGTTTTAGCACTAGTATAGCAGTCAATATCCATGAAGCAAAGATTATTTGTAAAGACGAACTGTGGATTTTGCTTAGCTACACATCTATTCTCTGTAGTTTTAGAAGCTCCAGAGAATGCATTTTTGTCATAGCTGAAACAGCTATCTACATAATACAGTATCAATATACAGACATACAGGACAGATCATAATTAACTTCACATGTTTCCGAAACAAATTAAAAATATCGTAGTATATCTTGAATATAATTGGATTGGAAGACATTGCTGTCAGCAGTGTCTTCTAATCCAATTATGTTCAAAATATTCACCAGAACAATTGTTACTAACTAACATGTTTTGGAAACGGGTTCCCCTATTTCTGAGCTGCAATTTGCAAGTTAAATTGCAATGCAGAGGTGCAAGGTGCAGTGTTTATTATAACATACAGTACAGCCCATAAATAAGTTACAACAAGACAGAAACATGTTAATTAGTTAGTACAATTTTGAATGCCATGTAAGAACTGCCCTGTTGAATAATTTGTCATTAATTTTATTGAATGCTATTTCTACTTTGAATAATACTTACCAGATGCACTAGTTTGATAATGTCTATTATGTAGTCTACCTCAAAATAAACAATTAAAACTTCATGGTCCTGCCCATACTGTGTCCGGGAATTACCCTTAGCCTCCAGGTACCGAGTCAATTCCCAACAACATTCAGATTCGTCTATTTTGCTTGACTTTGCAGTCACGTTTTTTGTCAGCTCAATTTAAGTCTAAATGTTACGTTTAGAGTGTGTAGTTAGTTTCTATCGCTATCTTCATGGAAGGAAATGGAAAATCATCACAGGGGCAGGTTGTATCAATCTAGAATTAATACATTCGTGCCGTAATGACTTTAAAATTTCCTTAAATTGGTACATTGTTTTAAAATGGTAGCCATTGTTGGAGTCGCTCCGTTACCCGTTAACTTTTTAATCTTATCCGGGTACTCTGTTAATTTCTCTTGCGACTCGGTTCCTTCCAAGATAGCGGCGCCCATGATAAACGTTTGGTTTTGGCTTGGCGTGTCTATGCACTCTGTTTTAAGCCAATCTTTAGCACTCGCTTCATTGTCGAGTATGTTTGTAGCGATCGGTCTTAATTTCTTGGCTTTTTTAACGTTAGTTAATTACCAAGTCATGTTTATAAAATTTTCACTAAAATTTTCAAATATGTCCTGCCTGGACCTTGATTATCATTAATCTAAGAGAAAGTTAATGTTTTTAAGTAATTTTAAAATTACAATCAAGTAACTTGTGCGTGTTGCTCATCATCATCTTATCATGTGCAGCGTTTTAATTCTTATTCTGTGTTCGCAGAAGGGGCAAGGCAAGGCCCCGCCTGATACATTATGCTCGCGCTGTAACATGAAGCAGAAGTTCACGGGCCATCACTGTGTTGCCTGCGCGAAGTACAAAGTTGCAAGCCCTTGTGATGTATGCCCGAAGTGGTCGTCGGAGATGGTGGAGGAATTTTATCGCGATCGGCATGTGCGTTTGGAGAGAATCACGAGGGACAAGGCGGCCAAAGTTGATCAGGCGTCAGCCAACGGTCTGGAAGAGCACCTGAATGAGCGGATGGACTCGGCCTTGGGTGTTTGGGCGGCCCAATTCAAGGCTATGTTTGAGTCTTTTCAGTCCACGGTCCCGTCGATGCAGGCTGGTGCAGGATTACCTATCAGTGGTCCGGCTAGTTCTGCGGAGGGACTTGCACTTGTCCTTCCTCTTGCTTTGGCTCAAGAGCCCTCTGGCATGTCGGAGCTTTCACAGGTGACAGATTCCGGTACTTCCAGTGGGTCTCCCATGGGATTTGTACGGGTTTGTCAACCGGGTGGAGATGTCGATGTTCCATCGGGCATCTTTCACCCGACTTTCACTCAGTCCGGGGTGCCGTCAGAGCCGTGTTATACAGCTCCCGTCGGCATCGCGGACGCAGTTATGACGGCTCCTCTCGGAGTCCCATCTCCTGCCGTAGTCCCGGCTCCCGTGCTGGAGCCGATGGGTTGCGGTGATTCCGTATCTGGCGATTCGCTAGATAGTGGAGCCGCAAGTAGTCGGGCCATGGGCCCGCTTCGAATGGGAAGTTTGGTCTGTGGCTCTCAGCATGGATCATTGGTGGCCATTTCATCCAAGGGTGAGAAGGAAGATGAGGATGGTAGTCCATTGATGGACGAATCATCTTTTTGCACTGAAGCTAAATGGGTGCAGGTTCTTGGCTGGATGTCCGACCGTCTCGGGTTGCCATTGGTTCAGGGATCTCAGCGCAATCCGGCGATGGAGCGGATGTCAAAGCGTGTAGCTAGCGCTCTGTCGAGTGGCTCTTCGGCCATGCCAACTCTTCCCTTGGACACTCAGACTTCTGACATGTTGGAAGTCGCATGGTTCAGCCGGAGTATTCTTTGCCGAAGGCCCCTAAGGGGATAAGGAGTAGGGTCTGCTTTCCAGAGCAGGCCTACCATCAGTAGTCTCATGTTCCTCAGCTTTCAGTCGGGGGAAAAAGAAGTGCTGAATAGGCCATTGGTCGGGGAAATCCAATGGTCGTTCACGACCCTTGGTTTCCCAGGCTAACAAGGATTCCTTCAATGGGTTAACGCTCATTGAGGATGCAGTGTGAGCATCTATGGCTGCTCTCTCGCACGGATGCACCGTCCTGCAGGGATGCTGACCTTCGCGGTGGAAGGTGGTGAAGTGGAGTTGTCCGGGACGCCATGTGCTTATCTCAAAATTGCCTGGCCAGGGTGATCACTAGATCATTGGCGGAGCGGAGGAGAATGGTTCTCGATTGTGTAGAACCAAGACCAGAGATGAGGGCTGCGTTATCTTCCGCAGCCATCCTACAAGCAGCATCGACATGAGCAGCAGAGGCAGCGCCAAAGATCATCCTTCTGACCATGATGCCCATCGGGCATCCGGTTCTCAGGGACCTGGCCGTTCGTCTTCATACAAGTCCTCTAATAAGAGGCTGTATGAAGATGATAGGAAGGGTGGCGGCTCGGGTCATGGCGGCTACTGCAAGGATAGTCGTGGCGGCGGTCCCAGGCTGTCATATTCCAAGAAGCAGCGAGGGCGGGTGGGAACGGTCCTGACGGGTTTCCTGCAGGGAGTCGAGAATCTTCACTCAAGCGAATTAACGTCTTATCACGCAACATCGACCGCGAACTGTGTGCAGATTCCTACCGTCTGAGGCGGACTTCAGCTGTTCTCAAACCAGTGGGAACAGGTCGTGCAAGATTGTTTAGTCTGTCATTGGCTAAGAAACGGCTACGAACCGGACTGGCTCATCCGTCATTCGTTAGTTCCGTTAACATCGACTCCAGTATGGACTCCCATTCCAAGGGAATCCGATCGTCTAGATGCAATTTGCTCAGAAATCATAGATCTTCTGCAGAAGAATACGATTCATTTAGTCACCAATCAGTCCTCCCTGGTCTTCTATTAGATAATTTTCCTCGTTCCGAAATGCACCAGAGGTTGGAGACCAATTCTCAACCTCAACCCGCTGAACAAATGTATTCTTTCACCAAAGTTTCAGATGGAGACTGTAGCAGCAGTGATGACAGGGCTTAGAAAAGGCATGTGGGCAGTGTTGATAGATCTGAAGGATGCATATTTTCATATTCCAATGTCAATTCCTTTTCAGAAATACCTTCACTTTGCGTTCCAAGACAATGTTTAGAAATTCTCAGAGAACTGATCCATTGTCCCTGAGGATTCCTTTCGGTCTGACCACAGCCCCGAGGGTCTTCACCAAAGTGGTTCTCGCCATGACTTCTTATCTTCGCAGGAGAAACATAGCTGTTCATACTTACATAGACGACTGGCTGCTGAAGGCGGGGAATCCAGCCATTCTGCGCAACAATCTTCAGGTGGTCCTAGCCTTATGAAAGGATCTAGGATGGATTGTGAATCTAGAGAAATCAGAATTGACTCCATCCCAGGAGTTTGTGTATCTGGGAATATTTTTCAATCTCGGGGACTGTGTAGCTTTTCCAGGGGAGAGCAGTCAAGAGTTTGATTGAAGTACTGGGCCCAGTTTCTCTAGGAGCCTATCTGATGGTGCGTCAATTTCTCAGAATACTGGGTTTACTAGTATCTCTGGAGAAGGTGGTTCCTTATGCGGCACTCAGACACAGGCCGATTCAGATGTACTTAATGTCATTCTGGTCTCAGAGAACTGATCCGTTGTCTCAGAGGATTCCAGTAAAAGAGCCATTGATATTCCATCTTCAGTGATGGTTATCAGAACAGAATCTCCTGCGAGGTGTTCCTCTACAACCTCCTCAACCACAGATGTCCATCTTTACAGATGCATCGACGACGGGTTGTGGAGCAGTACTGGACAATCTGTCAGTGTCCGGGGAATGGGATCGGACCAATGCGCAGAAACACATAAATGTTCTCAAATTATTAGCGGTGGCATTAGCACCTTGAAAATTTGAGAACTTAGTCCGAGACAAGATTGTCCTAGTAAGGACAGACAACTCCACAGTGGTGTCTTATTTGAATGGCCAGGGCGGGATGAGATCAACAGAGTTGTGCATGATGATATGGAACCTTCTGCTGTGGTGCCAAGAGAGGAATATTATTCTTCGGGCAGCACACATTCCAGGAAGATTGAACATCCTAGCAGATGCTCTCAGTCGAAGGACGGTTTGTCGTCCGACGGAATGGCAGCTCAGCCAGTCGGTAGCGGAGGTTCTTTTCAAACATTGGGGCAAGCCAAATGTGGATCTATTTGCGATGAAAGGAAACGCAAAGATAGTCACATACGTGTCACTGATCCCGGGCCCGCTAGCTCTAGCAGTAGACGCACTGGTGATAAGTTGGAAGGGAATGTACGCGTATGCGTATCCTTCAACAATTCTCATCCCAAAAGTTCTGGCAAAGATAAGAGAGGGCATATGCCAAGTACTACTGATCGCCCCTCTTTGGCCAGGCCGATCATGGTTTACGGATCTGCTGGACCTTCTGGTCTGCAATCCAATCCCTCTTCCAGACAGAAGGGATCTGATTTTTCAGAACAAATGTGTGTATCTCCACGACAGACCGGAGATGTTCCAATTGACTGCATGGATGTTATCAAGCAGTGAGCAATTGAGGGTGGCTTTTCTGAGCAAGCAGCGAAGATGTGTCGCTTCAGCCAGAAGAGGGTCAACCACCAAGACATATAACTATAGAATCAACAAATTTGCAGAGTGGTGTAAGGGAAGAGATATTAATCCCTTTTCTGCATCTGTTCAACACGTAGCAGATTTTATCTGTCATTTATACGAGGTTGACAAACTTGTACCTTCAACCCTAGTAGCATATAAGTCTGCATTACCTTCAGTTGTTCCCAGTCTGGCTACTGTAGGAGTGAAGAACGACACTTTAGATGAAGTTATTAAAGGAATGAGAAATTTGCGACCCAGACAGCCAATTCCTATCCCAGCATGGAATCTATCTCTCGTTCTACAGGTTTTAGGGCATGCTCCCCTTGAACCAATTAGATCTATAGATATTAAACTGTTAACTATTAAGTCAGTTTTCTTTGTTGCATCGGCGAGGAGAAGCAAAATTCATGCACTTTCTGCCGAACAAGACCGTTTTGTCGTTACGGGTGAAGGTTTAAGACTATTACCACATCTTTGTTTCCTGGCAAAGAATCAGTCACTTAAATATCCAGGACAGCCGATCAATTTGCCAAGTTTAATTAGGCATGACCCAAACTCTTCTGCTTGGTGTTCTGTCAGATGTCTGAAAATGTATAAGAAACATACTGAGGAGTGGAGAGATGACCCGAAATCTCTGTGGGTATGTCTGAAAGCTCCTCATCATCGTGCCTCGAAAGATACCATTTCTCGTTGGATATTCGATGCTATTCAGATGTCGCATAAAATCGCAACAGGAAAGCAGATTGATCGTGCGAACACCCATCAAGTCCGAGCACTAGCAGCATCATCAGCCCTTTATAAGGGTGTCTCTTTAGAGGAGGTGATGTCTGTAGCACAGTGGCATGCCGAGTCGTCATTCACTGATTTCTACCTTCGCGATATCTCCAGCCCATTTAATCCGGTAGCCGTCGCCAATTTGTCGAATCTTAACTAAAGCCACGTCCGACCACTATTTACGCATACATCGTAGGGTTCTTCCACATGCACTGAGCAATGATGATGTACATGATCTGTGAACGACCGTTGATTGGGCGGAGCTCCTGTGATGATCAAGAAAGACCAAGCACTCGGAAAATGGTGAGTGTTTTCTTAGCTTAAGTGACTAATATTAATTTACTTACAGTCGAATTCCCAGACTGATTAAGTAAAAAGTCTGGTTCAAGAGTATCTTATTCATTGCAACAGACATTAGACTCATTCAAATTTGAAAATCTAATCGATATGCTGATATTTTTTCAAAATGAGAAGTTGTAGTAGCTTCTTTGCACGCTCCTGGACTGTCCTAGCTGAGACTTGGGGCTGACACAGGTCTGGTGGGTGTTGCCTCCCCATTGACAGCTCTCTGGAATTTGTGCGGACAACTGAGGGTGTGGGAATGCCATGGAGGTTTAGCACACTATGAGTCAGGTGGCGGAACCTAAGCGTATGCTGGGGTTCTAGTCTCTTCACAACCTCTGTCGATGGTAGATGAGAGCTGTTTCGAGCCTCACCTCCTACAACCGGAGTTTCTTGGCTGTCGCAATCCGGAGTTTATCATAATAGTACATCTGGTAAGTATTATTCGAATTAAAACTAAAAAAGTATCCGCTTTTGTTTCTACGAGAATTGTTAATACTTACCAGATGTACTATAGCCTGCCTCAGCCGCTCCACTGAGGTGAGCCTGACCTGCTTTCACTGTTTGTCAAGACAAATATAAGACGAATCTGACTGTTGTTGGGAATTGACTCGGTACCTGGAGGCTATGGTAATTACGGAGTTTTAATTGTTTATTTCGAGCTAGACTAGATAATAGACATTATCATAATAGTACATCTGGTAAGTATTAACAATTCTCGTAGAAACAAAAGCGGATGCTTTTTCTATGCTGCCTTAATAAGGCAGCAATGGCTTCCGATCAAATTAAGGCCAAAATATTCAACAGCGTGTTTTATTTTTTTCTGTTTTGGAAACATTAAAACTATTTCTAAGCTGTACTGTATACATGCCAGGTTCGCAGCTGAATGTCCAGTAATTTATTTTGGTGACCCTCTCCTGAGAGTCCACCTGTATAAAGACCATTTTTACCCGGGTTTTGACTCCATCCTAGATCTCATGCAAATTGACGTCCAATTATCTGTACACGAAAACCTGTAATTAATGTCCATTGCCATTCAACGAGCCTATTTTTGAAAATTTACCATTGAAATGGCTGGCTGGTTTCGAGTCCAATTCCAGTGGTAAATTTTCAAAGCTGTATTTATACCCCAGCAGGAAATTGGCGGGGTATTATGTGATGGCGCTGTCCATGCAGGCAGGCGTCAAAGTGGTTTTTGGATGATAACTCAATAATCATTTATCTTATCGCTTTGAAACTTCATAGGGCGGTTGTAGTAGCTTTGGAGGAGAAACCTGTCGAAAGCAACGGTAATCCGAAATCCAAGATGGCCCCCAGCCAAAGGCGACCATCTTGAAAACTGGTTTCTGTGCGATAACTCATTACCATTTATTGGATTACTTTTAAACTTCACAGGGTGGTTGGACTAGGTCTGACAGTAGAAACTTATTGAAATCCACGATGATCCTAAATCCAAGATAGCCACCATTTTCGAATGATAACCTCATTAGCATTTATCCGATTGCTTTGAAGCTATAGGATGACTGTACTACGTCTGAGAAAGAAACTTATGGAAATTGTAGCTGATCCGAAATCCATTGTGAAAATAGGACAGTTCTAATTGTCATTATGGTGTATTATGCGCCATTTGCAGAGCTTTTGTTTCTCTTTGTTTGTAAATTGATATTTCACTAACAGGACTAAGACCACTGCAGAAGCCATAAAATATTAATGTTCCATTGCAGGTCCAGTGGGGATGAGGATGAAGATGACGAGGAAGATTCCGTTCAATCACATTCTGATTCTGACATGGAAGTCGATGTTGATGTTTCATCACACGATGTCATTCACCCATCAGATGAAGCATCAGTATCACCACAAAATAGCACATCAGTCACAAAATCTATAACCAGCCAATCATATTCAAGTTTAACATCGGGTAGAAGAAAAAACGAGTCGCATGATTCCGGAATTGAGTCACAAAATGACAGTGTGTTTTCTGCAACACATAGTGTCGTCGGTCAAAAGCTGCTAAAGATGTCTACTGTACTCGAGAATTATGACTGGATAAATACATGATTAAACTGTTCACCCTTTTATCCTCATCACTCGTTGATCTTAATCACATGACTCCTGCTGTAATGGCCAACTTAGATAACACTAGAGTGTTTTCACTAAAGCAGGTTTCCCAGCCACTCTGAGTTAAATTTTTCCAGTCTGAAAACTCAAGGAATTTGTTTTAAAAAACACCAAAATCAGGGAATTTGACGGTAACACAGAAGGGAGTTTTCACATTTTGCTATTTTGGCGTATGTTCATCTTGTATCATGTGTCGAAGTTGTGTCAATTCACTGAAAATGGAAATAAATGAAA
This sequence comes from Chaetoderma sp. LZ-2023a, assembly GCA_034401795.1. Lineage (NCBI taxonomy): Eukaryota > Metazoa > Mollusca > Caudofoveata > Chaetodermatida > Chaetodermatidae > Chaetoderma > Chaetoderma sp. LZ-2023a. The sequence goes on along the minus strand of CM067365.1, from coordinate 36,742,131 downwards.
TTATTATTTGCAGAGTCTACAAGTACAACCGTTAAATAATGTATATTGTGAGTCTACTAGTTGCTTTGTGACTTCCCGATAACCCTCATTAAAATGCAAGTATTTCAGAATTTTGTCATGGAAAACTGTGAATTTTATTTTGATAAAGTGCTGGGAACCATGTAAAGACAGGGGTTACTTAGCCCTTTATCCCTCATATCAGCCAAAAATCGCGTCTGCAGTGCTCTTGACAAATGTCCATTTGCAGACCAAGAGAAGACTATTTTTGAAAATTTACCACCGGAATGACTGGCTCAATAAGCGAGCCAGTCATTCCAGTGATAGATTTTCAAAAATAGTCTTCTCTTTGGTCTGCAAATGGACATTTTCTATGAGAAATTTGAATATTTTTTTTTAACAAAGGTTAATACAAGTCTACTACTAAAAGAAATGCCTTTTAGCATGTTTAGATCCAAATAAAGGTGCTGCTCTTGTGTACTCAAGCTGGCCAAATCATTTGTAATTGCTTATTTGTAGATTGAGAGAAAACTATTTTTGTATATTTGAAATTTTACCACTGAAATGACTGGCTCGATAACCGAGCCAGTCATTCCAGTGGTAAAATTTCAAAAATAGTTTTCTCTTAATCTGCAAATGAGCATTTTGATGACAACCATGAGATTTTCTTTACCACATTTGACCCTTAAAGGGGTAAAACAAAGTGGTCAAACTTTTATGTTCTGGTTTTTTCCCAAAGTACATGATACTGGACATTGAGAGGCTGTGTCCACCAAATCATATGACAGATATTTATAGCTTATCCTTCTAACTGCTGAGTTTTTGTAGACGACATATTCCAAGTGTTATATCTCTCGATCGTCTAAATATTTTTAAAACAATTTGATTGAAAATTGTTGAACAACCTTCAGTCAAACCGATTTTAAAATATTCAGCAAGTCAGGAGTTTTTGCGCATTGTAATTATTATTTGTTGGCTTGGAGCAGGGAGACAGTTAAAATGTTAAGAGAAAACGAATATATTCAAAAATACATGTAACGAATGTTTAAAAGATTTTGCTCTTCGAGTAGAATGTTGGCTGATAAACACCTGAGTCAAGGATTCTAGGCATGAATGTGCCTTGGTTTAGTTGAAGGAGGGAAGACAAACACACTTGGCATCACTGCAAGTCGCAGTATCTTACGTTTAAACTTTTAACCCTCAAATTTGTTAAAGAAAATTTCAATCTGATAGAAAATGTTCATTTGCAGACTAAGAGAAGACTATTGTTGAAAATTTACCACTGGAATGACTGGCTCGGGTATCGAGCCAGTCATTCCAGTGGTAAATTTTCAACAATAGTCTTCTCTTAGTCTGCAAATGGAGATTTCTCAAAACCACTGCAGCCGTTTTTGTCTGATATGAGTGTTAAAGGGTTAATGTTGGATTTCAGTTTAACCCATCCCCTAGACTGGTAACCAGGCTGCCTAGCAGCTTTAGCCCAGTATGAAGTCATAATCAATGCGTTCTTTTGGATTAAAATTACATAGCTCCATCATGAAAATCAAAGTTTGTCACTGTGGTGTACGAGTTATGGCTTTGCTTAATTTATAATTTAGGACACAATGTTTAATATTTTGAAACTAATTTGACTGAGAAGTGTTTTTGCATAGGCAGCAAACGGGCCACAATTCTCCATGTCCAAATTTACACCATCGCTGGATGATGTATCTCCACAAACTGCTGCTGATGATGTCAACCATCTATGACATCAGGGCAAGCTACGGCTTCATCGTGACTATACAGCACAATTCTGTTCAAACATTGGTTTGAGACACTCCCCCCATGTTACGAGCAGTTACATGTTATCACATAAAGCATTAAAAAAGCTACTGGAAATTGAAATGTTACAGGCGGCATATATCCGAGCATTAAGATAATACAGATCCTAACACTCGCAAAATATGATGACTATTCAAGAATTTGTTCACGACCGCTTGAAGAGTGTCCATAGTATGATCCCAAGGGCCACCACATAGTCATTAATACACGGCATAGTCAGAGTGAGCTAGTATAAGACCACCTGTGGGATGGACATAGAATCTAGCACTGAAGGACATGCTAGTACATCCAGTAAGAATATCTTAAATAACACATTCACTACTGAACAGAAACAAATCAATATACCAGAACTATTCTTAATTAAAAGACGACTTCACAAGGGTCATAATCAATTAGCATGACCACTGTATTTGAATATTACTTTCTTACATTCTTTCACTATGTGATGTATAGGCTAACGTCATAATCAATTACGTCATGAATGACAATTTAGTCTGTATTAAACGCTTAATAACTCTGTCACATATAAATTGTATGTCTGTACTATTTAATAAATATGCTGTTGAATATTCATATGCAGCAACAGCACTCGATCAAATTAATTTTGAAATAATCATCAGCTTACCTGTATTGTCTTCTGGAAATTGATAGTCAGGGAGTTCAGGGATCGATTGATCAGAACACGGGTGAAGTGCGGATGGAGATTAGCTAAAGATGGGTGTGGCATAGCTAAAACCGAATTCATCCATTTGGTTCTTATATCAACAAATGCAGATTTATACTATTCATGTAATGCATCAGCCTGTCTGGCTTTAATTGTACCTAATTCCTTTTAAAATGTGTGATTCATTTTCATGGGTAAGGCATACTGAGAAGGAGAACACAGTTGTAATTGCAAAATGCGTACAAAAACTTGCATATGTATTTTAGGATTTTATACCTAGTAAGAAGTTTGATAAAAAAAATTGACTGATGTTAAACAAATTTGTGCAATTGAAAAAGTTAGTAAAAATCATGTTCATTTAATAGCATCATACAAGTTGATGGAGATGGAATTAGAGAATATGTGATCTCTTCATGGTATATTATGCATGTGACATTGAGTCACATCTTGTAGAAGTCTCAATGTTTTAATAGAACTACCGATGTTAGCATACTTTGTACCCACACTATGTAGGCAGCTGCGTCCTATTTTAAAGTTGTACTGATAAGTTCCTGTAAAGCTGTCAATTTTATCTCTGGTATTAGATAAGGTCAAAATTTGTCCAAAAAGTGTAACAAAATTGCTGAAACCAGCAAAAATTTCCGAACCGGTAAGAAATTTGACCCAACCACCAAAAAAACTTTAGCCGCCAAAAAATGTTGAACCTTCTGTAAAAAGTTCTGACCTGTAAAAATGTCCAAAACCGGCAAAAAGATACATCAACCGGGAAAAATTTCACCAAGCCGTCAAATATGTCAACCAGTAAAAAACCAAAACCGGCGAAAACGTAAACCTGTAAAAATTTCAGACAAGCGAACCTGCAACTTTCAAACGTTCTGCCCATATATGGTCAAGAAACGGCCAATCCACAGGCTAACCCTGAGGAGGGTATATAAAGGACAGAAAAAACGTGTTCAGATCATTCAAACTTTTGGTCTCACATCAAAACCAAGCGTCGGGCTAAAAAACAGATTTAGCCCAATTGGTTTACCTTTAAGCTGACTAAGTTATTATTATAATTAGATAAGGTCACCTATGACAAAATTTGGCTCATGCTGTTCAAGGGCTCAATCATCCTCTGGTTGGAAAGAGGTCCAGGTGATTTTTTGGATTAAGGCAGTGCAATGAGTGTGCCCTGTATGGCTTTACTATTTAAAAAATGCTATTGAATCTGTTGAAACTAATTTGACTGGTAGCCATTGCTACCATGCCCGACACAAAAGTAATGATGCTAAATTACATTGGGAAGAGAAATGACAAAAGCACAGAATCCTGGACTAACTTCTTTATCGTTTTACTGACATTATGTAGCTGGAAACATTGCGTTCCAGTCCTCCTGTAAGCTGTGGATTAGTAGCTCTAAAATTCCCATGAAGTCAAGATGCACCTATGCGATGCTACACGTGCCTCAATAATGTTATACAATTGTGACATCTGGCCGGCTTCACAAAGGCCCTCATGAACAGTCTCGATGCGTGTTATCTCATACATCTGCGACCCATCACGAATCACCGCTGCCCCCACATCATAACCAAGTACTGTGTGCCAAGATGTATAAGACAACTTGCTAAGTGTTTTGTGATCAGAACTCAAGAAATGTAATCTAAGGCCGTGTTCTCACTAGAGACTTAATCAGGAATAAGATCGTACTAACGTATGGTGTTATTGCTGATTAACTCTCTAGTGAGAACACGGCCTAAGACCACTAAAGGAGCTTAGCGCGCTCGTAAAGGACAAGACACAGTGGATACAGTTGAAGAAAACTGATTGCATCTGAAAGAAGTTTCCACTCCGTCCAGGCACAGAAAACAGTCGCTCATCATCATCATCATTATCATACACGTTTATGTTTCTTCCACGAGGATTTTTTGTAGTAATTGTCATCATGAAAAGCAGATAAAAATTGGAACTAGATTGCTCGGTCGATCCCCACCGTCACCACTTTGCCCTCTTGAGCCGGCCCCTGGGGTAGGGGGGATATTCTCTTGCACGCCAGAATCATGTGTGTAACTTGTCTATCAAATTTGGTTGAATTCAATGCAGTGGAGTTGCATTACAATCAAATTCTTGACCTTTTAACCCCTTCCTCACCCCTTGGATGTGAAATCAAACATAAATGTTGTCACGCAATCTGCAATTATATAGGTAACCCACATGCCTTCTTCTTTTCGTTCGCTGATCATACCGCCAGTCCTGTAAGTGACTATCGACATGATCATAAGCGTTAAGTGCGTGGGTCCATGGTTTATTAGAGTGCGCCATGCGGCCTGGAACCTCCGTCTTCAGCACTCGAGGTTTCTGTCATGGTTACCTCACCCTTACCTCCTTTAGTCGCCTCTTACGACACGCAGAGGATACGGAAGGTGTATTCTAAGCCCCACCTACAGGGCAACCCCACATGCCTGATTTGTTTGAATTCCACACAACGGTTTGGGAATAGATAGCGTGATGGACAATTTTTAGGATATTTAACCATAGAACCCTGACCACATGCACACACACACGCACGCACGCACACACACACGTAGAGGTCACACAATCAACAATTATATGAATAACCCGCATCAGATTTGGTTGAATTCCACCGAGTGGTTTGAGAGGAGAGAGTATGTGGGACTATTTTTAGGACATTTGACCTTTGAATAGGGGTGGAGCCAGACATAAATGTCATCATCCAATCCACAGTTATATGGGTAACACAACAGTTTGAGAGGAGACAGCGTGACGGACAGATTTTAGGATATTTTACCTAGCAAATTTGTGTGAATTCCACCCAATTGTTTTGGGAAGCGATTACGTACGGACATATAGACGGAGGTGATTTGAACATCCACTGACATTTTTTCAAAATAAACATATGTCACAATTGGCGAAAACTTAAACCTGTAATAATTTCAGACATGGGAACCTGCAACTTTCAAACTTTCTGCCCATATATGGTCAAGAAATGGCCAATCCACACAAGCTAACCCCGAGGAGGGTATATAAAGGACAGAAAAAACGTGTTCAAATCATTCAAACTTTTGGTCTCACATCAAAACCAAGCGTCAGGCTAAAAAACAGATTTAGCCCAATTGGTTTACCTTTAAGCTGACTACGTTGTTATTATTATTAGATAAGGTCACCTATGACAAAATTTGTCTCATGCTGTACAAGGGCACAATCGTCCTGTGGTTGGAAAGAGGTCCAGGTGATTTTTTGGATTAAGGCAGTGCAATGAGTGTGCCCTGTATGGCTTTACTATTTAAAAAATGCTATTGAATCTGTTGAAACTAATTTGACTGGGAGCCATTGCTACCATGCCCGACACAAAAGTAATGATGCTAAATTACATTGGGAAGAGAAATGACAAAAGCGCAGAATCCTGGACTAACTTCTTTATCGTTTTACTGACATTATGTAGCTGGAAACATTGCGTTCCAGTCCTCCTGTAAGCTGTGGATTAGTAGCTCTAAAATTCCCATGAAGTCAAGATGCACCTATGCGATGCTACACGTGCCTCAATAATGTTATACAATTGTGACATCTGGCCGGCTTCACAAAGGCCCTCATGAACAGTCTCGATGCGTGTTATCTCATACATCTGCGACCCATCACGAATCACCGCTGCCCCCACATCATAACCAAGTACTGTGTGCCAAGATGTATAAGACAACTTGCTAAGTGTTTTGTGATCAGAACTCAAGAAATGTAATCTAAGGCCGTGTTCTCACTAGAGACTTAATCAGGAATAAGATCGTACTAACGTATGGTGTTATTGCTGATTAACTCTCTAGTGAGAACACGGCCTAAGACCACTAAAGGAGCTTAGCGCGCTCGTAAAGGACAAGACACAGTGGATACAGTTGAAGAAAACTGATTGCATCTGAAAGAAGTTTCCACTCCGTCCAGGCACAGAAAACAGTCGCTCATCATCATCATCATTATCATACACGTTTATGTTTCTTCCACGAGGATTTTTTGTAGTAATTGTCATCATGAAAAGCAGATAAAAATTGGAACTAGATTGCTCGGTCGATCCCCACCGTCACCACTTTGGCCTCTTGAGCCGGCCCCTGGGGTAGGGGGGATATTCTCTTGCACGCCAGAATCATGTGTGTAACTTGTCTATCAAATTTGGTTGAATTCAATGCAGTGGAGTTGCATTACAATCAAATTCTTGACCTTTTAACCCCTTCCTCACCCCTTGGATGTGAAATCAAACATAAATGTTGTCACGCAATCTGCAATTATATAGGTAACCCACATGCCTTCTTCTTTTCGTTCGCTGATCATACCGCCAGTCCTGTAAGTGACTATCGACATGATCATAAGCGTTAAGTGCGTGGATCCATGGTTTATTAGAGTGCGCCATGCGGCCTGGAACCTCCGTCTTCAGCACTCGAGGTTTCTGTCAGGGTTACCTCACCCTTACCTCCTTTAGTCGCCTCTTACGACACGCAGAGGATACGGAAGGTGTATTCTAAGCCCCACCTACAGGGCAACCCCACATGCCTGATTTGTTTGAATTCCACACAACGGTTTGGGAATAGATAGCGTGATGGACAATTTTTAGGATATTTAACCATAGAACCCTGACCACATGCACACACGCACGCACGCACACACACACGTAGAGGTCACCCAATCAACAATTATATGAATAACCCGCATCAGATTTGGTTGAATTCCACCGAGTGGTTTGAGAGGAGAGAGTATGTGGGACTATTTTTAGGACATTTGACCTTTGAATAGCGGTGGAGCCAGACATAAATGTCATCATCCAATCCACAGTTATATGGGTAACACAACAGTTTGAGAGGAGACAGCATAACGGACAGATTTTAGGATATTTTACCTACCAATTTGGGTGAATTCCACCCAATTGTTTTGGGAAGCGATTACGTACGGACATATAGATGGAGGTGATTTGAACATCCTCTGACATTTTTTCAAAATAAACATTTTATAAAGTTAATACATTAATATTTCTCATAACTGAAAAAATTTGCGATGAATCAACTGTCACATGTTTGCCGACATCACAATAAATATGATGTAGCTCAAGGTCTGTCACAAATGTAAATGAATTGTATGTCGTGATTGAATTTATAATTTAGTAGGAGTATAACAGCAATAACGGCCAGTCAAATTAGTTTCAAAATATTCACCAGCTTACCTGTATAGTTAGCTTGAAATATAGATTCTGGGAATAGTTTCAAACTTTCAAATTGATTCCAATACATGATGGTAAAATGTGGGTGGAGCTTGGCTTGAAGCGGGCAGTCTAGGAATCGATCCCTTTATTGTACTAATTACATATTAAAAAAATGGCAAAATTCTAGATTGTGAAATTAAAGAAATTATTATTAAAATAATGTTTTAATAATCCCTAACACCAGCTTTCCCCTGCACCCCCGCACTCATCCATGCACACGCTTAGATGGTGTCCGGGTAGGTACGCACCCACCATAGCTAATTGACGGTTTCCAGACCATCAGACTACAATATCATGTTAATAAAAATGCTGTAATGAATATAATGACCACATGAATATAGAGGATGGTTTCTCAGAACATTTCATTTTCATAATTTCCTCAACACCTCACCCCCTCAAAACATGAGCTAATCTCTTGAAATTATACACATTCTCCCTTAATATTACTAGATTTACCAATGGGGCCCAAATTTGTAGTGTTGTGGGGTGGAGGGGGCGACACCAAGGAGGTCATCCTTTTTTGTAAAACGTCCTACTCCATAAAGTAAAGTAGTGGTGTTAAGTCTATTTTCCAGAAATTTCTGGTTGGGGAACATTCCCAAAACCAGACCTGTCTTATGGGAGAAGAGACAAGACCTTTTCCGGCCAGCCTCTGCATTGCACCCCACTAGTTTTAATGCCATCGATGTGACACTGGTATGAAGTCAGATAGAGGAAGGGGGTGGTTGGGATAATGTCAGCCCTTCCCACCCACACACTTCAAGTTCCAAGGTGCCCATACCCCTGTCAGGTGGTCTGTTTAATTGACTGACGTGGTTAAACTAGCATACACACTACTTATATCATCGTAGAGCATCAATGGCAGAATGGAGGAATCTGGTTTTAGCTATGCTCCACCCATCTCTAGCTCAGCTCCACCCACACTACCCCTGTGTTTGGATCGATCGATCGCTGACTATCAATTTCCAGAAAATTATACACAATTAGTTTCAGAATATTCAACCGCATATTTATTAAATAATAAAGACACAATTCGTGCAACAATGCTTATTCCGTCATCAATTAAGGGTTCGTGACGAACTTATCTTCGTTAATCATGGCATAACTGATTATGGCATCATCATACGCGTCACGTATATGATTATGACGTCGTTTGATTAACTGAGAAACTGGAATCCTCCAATGGTTTTCTTTCTATGTATCTATTTAGATTTAGATCAACGTAAGCAGATAAATGTAAGAGACATTGCAGAAATATTTGATAAATGCTTACTTCTGTAACTCAAGCACTATAACATCTCTGGAAATATACTGAACTCGATGAGGTAGTTTCTCACAAGTAGCCCGTGAGTTTGGAACAGTTAGTAAAAATTAAGATAATGTTGAAATCGGTCACAATTATTACTGTTAATGGAAATTATAAAACAACCAGAAAGGGCTTCTTACCGTCCTTCCTAAAATAAGTTATACATTCTACATCACCACCTCAATTGTAATGGTTCTAATGATGGGCAGTACGTTAGTGAAAGATGTAAGAGCATGAATTATCAAATTGCCATATCTATGCGTTATTGGCCCTTACCCCTCTGATGTCTTCATTCTATCTTTTCATTGTGCCAGTAGCAAAGAAACTGGTGTACATTTTTAAACAATTTTTGGTGGACAATGTTGCTGTCTACGACAGTACCATCTTCCACAAAAAAAATTTTTTAAATGAACACCAGTTCGTCTTTTAATTTAATTTGAAAATGTAAAATTTTGACATCGGAGTGCTAAGAGTTAAACTACATACAACATACCAACGTCCGCAGTCTTGCAGATACATCTATGCGAAAACATTTTGAAGAGATGACGACAAATCAGGTAAACCTACTTATAACCTCTTATGACACTATTTCTGTGCATAATATGGTATTTAAAGTTGACAAACAAACCATTGGTTCTTCACACATTTGTCACTACCTCTGAGGGTGGAACTTATTAAAGAATTTGAATTGCTGACCAAGCACCGGGTATTATCTCGTATTCCTGAAGAATTGATTGCATTTATGGCCCATGAGGTATTAGACGTTCTAGTTGATCATGTAAATGCATTAGTACACTTGTGTAACACCTGCCTCATCTGAGGACAATGCTAACATTTCTTACCATGATATTTGAATGAAAGCTTTTTCCTGCAGAGGTGACAACTACTATAGACTGCCACCACCCAGAGATAACACCGCCCCACAGGAATACAGACCATTCGGTTGGGAACGACCCAGACAAAATGTTCTAAGAATGTGCAAGTCAAGAAGAAAGATGGGTCAGCCTCATCTGGTACAGGTCTTAAGTGATAAGAGATACATTGACACTCACAACTGTGTGCAACACCTCAAGAAAAGTTTGGCTGAAGCGGAAATCAGTCCTATCCGCTTAAGAAATATCAGCTGGAGACCAAGAAACCCTTCATAGTTCTCCTTGGAAACGTCGTCTGGTCACAAGAGCATATGATTCAAACCAGGCTAAGGCACTGAACTACATCACTATTGACAAGTTCGTTGGAGCAAACCCCGTTCGAAATTGCAAGATCATCTCCATCAGGTCAACATACAGAATCGGACCGAATTTGCGAACACCACTTCCTATCGACAACTACCTTCACAGAGAGAAGATAGCATGCTGGGATATACAGCCCGTTGAGGAACTTTGAACAACGGGTCCAAGCACAATGTAGAGAATTTAAAAGGAATTGCAGCAGACCAAGAAACAAGGTGGATAAGAACCTCGGTAATAAAGCAAGGGTGGCATGCCCCCATCAGCATGGTTTCACAGTCGTCTTCAAAGCTAGAAAACGATGGAGTTCAGCTCACCGCCAGTTGGCTCAGGTGATGAAAATGATACAATCGAGACTGCTTTTAATAATCTTCCAATACCAACATAGCCAGATTGTCCATAATTCCTTCACTGGTTCAACCCGTCACCACTGCGTCCTCTGTCATCACAACCGCTAAACACAAAGTTTACAGTTGAATAATGCCAAAACCATGTAATTACTCACGCCCAATTTCATACCCGAGTGTCAAATGCAGTGCTTGTATTGCGGACAGATGGGACACGAAACGTGGCAGTAGACAATCTCATTCAGTGGCGAATGTCAACAATATGACATCTGCAGTATGTCCGCTCAATCCTGATGCAAAGGAATTCCAACCGTTAAACTAGCACGTATACCAGATAATGAACTGTCTGCTCAACTCAAAAACATGTGTGGACATGAACAGTGGTACGTCCTATCCTGTTAACCGGTCCCTGTTATTGAATGAGTCACATCCTGCCCTTATGGTATCAAGAAAATCTCATTCAGAGCCTCGAAATGTCCCGCAATAACGAATTTGAAGTGGACCCATTTTAACAGCTCCAACAGAAGCTGCACATTCGGAAATTGATGCTGCCCTTCGCGTCCAATGGAATGGCTACCCCCAAAGAAACTGAAAAGATCCCTTGTGGGATTAAGTGGCATTAAAAAAAGCGTAGCGTCCGCTCTGGATCCGCCTTTTTTATGCGAAATGGGCCTCCGCACCAGGCCGCCGGAGAAAAGCCACCTCTAGTACTGAACACTGCCTTCATCAAACCTATAAATATGAAGCTGTTTCCTCCAGTAGTGCTAGATCCTTGCAATATACCACTGGATCTCTCAATACCGGTAGTGACATCTCTTAAGTCCTTATAGCCATTATCAGCTTTAATATTTACAGCATTCCAGGTAACGCTCATTGTTACAGCAAATCACTGAGTACTTGTATATTATCTGGCTATTTTAGCTATTCAAGACAGTCGGTCGACACTGATTTACCCAGCTGTAATTTTCAAACGACTCACGGTCATGGAGGATCATTATTGTCTGGAAAAAGGAACTCGGCAAGATAATTACTCCTTTAGATGAGGGGAACAATCGTGATGTCATCAATACATTATTTGCATACAGGCAACTCCACTGATGAATGTGTTCTAACGGCTGAAACCCCCCGTTTATAGAAGGGACCAATAGAACCCCCACCCCACCCCGTTTACCTAAGCCCAATAACTACTCGCATGATGCTAGGATGTGGGCGCTCGCTTCCATTAGACAGTGTAATTGCTTGGGTTGAGAGTGAGCTCAACAATCCGTCATTATATGTTGAACCTCTACACCTGAGATTGGAAAGCTGTGAGACACCATTTTCCAACCACTTAAGTGTCAGAAGCGCTGTCATGACTGTCGCCTAAGAATGCTTCAGCATATATATGACAACATGGAGCAGAAATTAGATGTTAAATATCGCATCCAGGCCCCGGATGAAAAGACAAGCCGCCATACCATCACCTACAAACCAGCAACAAAACGTGCACTAAAAGCTAATGACATCAAATGGTTTGCTTAAAGTGAGATGGGAAGAGAGTTATACTTTAGTGTTTGGAGGAACACACGGGAGGAGGAAGAAGTTTTTAGTCGTTGCTGCCTAATTGATCCGAAGTTCTCAGCGGGCGTCCAGAGGCGGGCCTTCTGTGTGTGTCTAACTCTAACACTTTTTAGAGGGGAGCAGTGGTTTAAGCTAGTTAGAATGTTTTGCGGGTTAAGGCCTTGGGTGGCTGCAGAAGGATGCAGTCAGTTATGCTATGCGAGAACCTCTTCCCTTGCAGGATCGGGTGAATCTTTGGCTCAGGGCTTTTGTAGACCACCTTGAGTGGCGTTTTTTTGTTAAGTATGTCGGAGGAAATATCAATTCCAGTGGGAAAGCTTAAGCCAGCTGAAGAAAAGTGTTTTCTTGGCCAGCAGGTACCGTCCAATCTGGGGAAGAGAAAAGGCTATCAGCTTTTTCCTCTACTCTGTCAGGTTGGTACAGCTATATTTAGGTAATTTCTAGTGTTAGCATGGTCATATTGGGATAAGTTTAAGTCAAATGGGTGCAGGGTATAGCCTTGGTCATGTGCAACCTCAGTGGTAGTAGGGTTATAATATGGATTTAAGACTGCAAGCATGAAATCTGTATTAATTAGAGTTACTTAGAGTTGATTTCTAGCACAGTACGGGTTGATACTTTCGGTGATTGGGGCTTTGAAGTCTACATATACTATATCTTGGTTTTCCCAATGTTTGTTGAGTTTGTTCTTGAAGCTATTTGCACTCAGTGCGGTTGCAACACTATCGGGCAGATTATTCCATAGATTTACCACTCTTAACACAAATGCACTTTTTCGTAGTCCACTTTTCGCTGTTTGTGGGAAGAGTTTGTTTTGATTACCTCGAGTCCCTGAGTGTGGTGCCATGTCCTTCCACAACTTGAGGAAAGGTTCTGCTTTGCGGTCGTATTTCTCATGCAGTATTTTATAGACTTCGATCCTGTCTCTGCGAATCCTTCTATGACTTAGTGATGGGAGCTTTAATCTACGTAGCCTTTCCTGATACGGAAGATCTTTCATACCCGGCAGTTGCTTGGTGGCCCGTCATTGTACTTTTTATATTTGTTCGTTCATCATCATCATTATCAGCATTTGCTCAGGACTTAAGCCTTAGGCTTTTCGTCTCGTCGATGTCTTAAGCTTATAATTAGCAGATATGGAAGAGAGGATTTGACATTGTATGATTACTGTATTCTGCGGTTGTAGTAGAAGAAACATCCTACAGCTGCAATTAGTCCTTCGCTTTTGCCCACTGTGTCTTGTTCTCGGCCAAAATCCTTAGCTTCCTCAGGTCGATACTTGACTTGAGTGTACCTAATCCTGTTTTCTTGAGGCCACCTCGTAGCATGCTTAGCAGATTTATGCAATGAAGTCCTTTCCTGGCTCTGTATTTGCTGGCTCCGAGTAGGGCGAATTCCAAGGTTCTCTGTGCTGGTGTGTCTTCTGGCATCCTTAGCACATGGCCAAACATGGACCATCTTTGCTGTTCGACTTTTACTGACAGCAGCGACGTATTACATGTCATGTATAGTGCATCGTTGGAAATGGTGCTGTCTGACCATCAGTGTCCAGTGATGGTGCGTAGGTGTTTGCAGTGGTACATGTCTAGTTTGTCTAGAGTTGCCTTTGGAGCTGCCCAGCTGGTACAGTTATACATCATCAAGGATAGCAGATTGCATTGTATAAACGTAGTCTTTTTACCAAGGGCATCTTTGATCTACGAATCCATAGCTTCCAGATGGACTGGAAAGTTATGTTCCCGACGATGCAGCATGCAGCAATGCCAGCAGTACTGCAAAGCAGTGAGCCCAGGATTTTACTTTTCCTCCATGGTTTGCCGCCCTGGAGTGGATCGTCATTTTCTTTAGTTTCATGCTTTGTAGAGAGGTGTATGTGGATGGACTCTGTTTTGGATTCATTCATAAAGAGATTCTCAATTTTTAGTTTGCTTGCAGCTATTGGGAGAAGTTCGTCAATGGGTTGAAGAGATTCTCAATTTTTAGTTTGCTTGCAGCTATTGGGAGAAGTTCGTCAATGGGTTTCTTTTCCTCGTCTATAAAGTCCACATCGTAGGCATATTCCATCTCTAGTGGCATGCTCAGTATTGACATCAGGGTGTTTGGTCTTGTGGCATTTTCCTGCACGGATTTCAATGCAGCAGCCAGGTAACAGGTGAAAAGCACAGGGGATAGACCATCTCCCTGTGGGGAGCCAATTGCAGTCTCAAAATCTACAGACTTCACTGACTTGACTCGTACTCTCAGCTTGGTGTCGGCAAGCAGTCTTACTAGTCATAGCTCATCTTCATTGCAACTGGCCTGGCGTAGTACATCCAGGATCTTTGAGTGCCTAATTGTGTCAAAGGCTCATGACATGTCAATGCCCATTTTGTGGAATTCCCAGTATTTGAACATGACTACCGACACAAGCATGCGTTGAGCCCATACAATGTATGTGCAGCTGCGTCCACATTTGAAGCCACTTTGACATGATCCATTGAAGTCATCGATCTTGTCTCGGATGCGGCATGAGTAACTTTGGATAGGATTTCCACATGCTGTTAAGGAGCACAATGGGCGGCAGATTGGCTGGGGGCCAGGCTTCTTGGGATTGGATAGCGTGATAAGGGTGCCTTGGCCTACAGCGTCGATGTGAAGGTGGTGCATAAAAGCTAAATTGATTAGGTGCGTGATCGGTTTTGAGATAATGTCACTTGCATATTTGAATAGTTCATTTCTCATGTCATTAGGTCCAGATGCACGTCCATCTTTCAGGGCTTTAAGTGCCTTCTCAACTTCTGCTGTATTAATTGGTGTTGGTAATGGCCTGGGATCTCCTGAGAATGGGTGCGAGGGCTCATCATCGTGATCAGTGAACTGTTCCTTGAACCATTCTCGAATTGCCTCGGCTTTGGTCAGTCCTGATAAAATGCTCTTCAGAGTTGTGTGCAGTAAGTGGTGGTGTGTAGTCCGTAACTCTCAGGGAACGGGCTGCCCAAAACATTTTGTGGCAGTCATCTGTGGCAGTGATTTCATCTGCTAGGGAGTCTGCGTGTTGGATAGCAAGATCTTTTAAGCATTTGCTAATGTGGCGCAGAATGTTATTGAGTTCCTGGCGTAGTTTGGTGCAATCTTCACTTTGGTCACTTTGATACATGCGCAGTCGTAATGCTTTCTGTTCTGCTGACAGTTTTACTACGAGAGGGTAGTCAGTATACCTAGTTCTGTTGTTTTTAGAATGCCTATGGTGCTAGTAGCTGGTGATTCTATAGATATCAGTATTTTGGTTAGCTATTTGATCCCTGAGGGCCTTTTTGTATGACATTTGAGTGTCAGTGTCGCTGATGAGTTGTAGGTGACTCTACCCTCTTGCCTGGTATGGTGTTTATACAGTAGGTAGAGCTGGTTCATATGGAGGCGTGTAGTGGCTGGCTTATGGTCAGAATTGAAGTCTGTGCCTCCATAGGATTGAGCATCCCGAAGTAAACGTTTTGCTGCTGTCTTGCATAGTATGAAATCTATTTGTTTGAAGACAGCTGTTGTAGCCTTAGAACCTTTTGTGGCTTTGCGTTCAGCAATGCGTCCAGTCCATGTTGCCAGGGGTATTTGTGGCAAATAGGTCATTGGAACTAAGGAATGCCACCAATGCATCTCCATTGCTGTAACGAGTGCCCTCTCCATACGATCCCATGCATAAGCCAAGTCCTGAACTTTTGTCTGCAATGCCGAGTTTACCCAGCTTGGAGTTGAAATCTCCACACACGAACAGTTGCCATCTAGCTAGGATAGTAATGGCGGAGCGTAGTTCTGCATAGAAGGAATCTAACATTGCTGGATTCTCTTGCTCTTTCGGTATTGGCCCATATGCGTTGACTATGTGACATTTAGTTGTGGTGTGTTTTCACGTTGGTATAGCCAGGTCGATAAATCCAATGCGATCACTGACGTATCCAAGACTAATGCCATGGTCCAATACCCTTGGTCTGATTACAAAGCCTAATCCCCAGTAAGTGAGCTGTTTTTGTTCCATGAGTACTAGCTTATGGCCTGTCTGAAGTTGCTGCTCTGAGTGTTTAGCTACATTAGTCTCTTGAATGCATGTAATATCGATTTATAGTGTTCACAGTCTGCACCCAAGGTCCGCCTCTTCAATGTTGCAGTCAGACAACGTACATTCCACGTACCTATGGTAAGCTCCTGGGAAGATTGCGTCATCCAAGGATGTCGAGCACAGTTTCTTGTTAGAAGAACGTTAGACATAGTCAGAGGTACCTCTGTATGCGGATGTCAGTCCACAATCCTTGATGACTTAGTTTCCCAAAAAAGTTGGTACTTACGGAGGAGACGGGCGTGGAGGTGTCATCTTTGACATTGGTACATGCTATTACTTATTAGTCATAGATATTGTAGATATCTTAATATTTGCTAGTTATTATTATGGAATGTGCATGCCCAGCAGCCTTCAGCTGCGGTGTGCCGCCTATAGCTGATGGACTTGACTTTAAATGCTGTTTTATGAGATGCTTATGCCAGTCAAAATCACGCGTCTAGAGGAAGAGGGTGTGGCCAATCCCATCATGGGGGCCACAACAACGCCCAATGATGCGGGAACCAGCACAGCAACAACAATAGGCAAAACTTGCACGAAAGACTACAATAGATCACTAAACAGATCTTCGTGCTCAGGAATCTCGTAATAACACTCAGCACAACCATCGCGACACAATCCACCACTAGACCGCAACCCACCACAGCCTCAGCAGCACCACCAAACACGTGCTTTGGATGTGGTCAGCCGGGCCACTGGAAGGATCGATGCCCAAGCCGGCCTCCATTAACAACTCCAACCGGTGACTGATGTACCCCGCAGCCTGAGAATTCATCAAACTAGCACAGGCACCAATTACAGCGTTGCTTCGGTGCCCATTTCCACAACCTGGCTCAACTGTGGCCCCTGAACCCCAACATCAGGTGGCCATTTATACTCGTCAACACATTCCTATTATACCATGCACTCACCCACACTGGCTTCTTCTATCTCGGTGCCTACGATGCCCACCGCATCCGCAGCATGGCCATCTTCCCCCTGCAGAAGATGTGACCCTGCACCTTCCGCATCTACTCAACCTTCTTTCCTATGTAAAACGGCAGTGGTAGGTTGTAGCACCTCCACTGAAACAATGTTTCTGCAAGCACCACGTCCCACCTCCAAGGCACTTAACACCTGGTGTCCTTTGGTGGTATGTAACTCACAACCTCTTACAGCCTCATCAACAACGTCCAGCACCACAGCACCAGCAGTGATTCCGAAGGAAGCATTTGTTCGGCATCATGGATCCGCAAGAAGAAACATCGTACAAAGAATGCGAAATCAACATGCAATCATTGTTTCTTCTATGCATCAACTAACCATCCCATGATGCATTGTAAAAAGTGGCTCGCACAGGTAGCACTCACCCGCGAATGCGACAACCCTATCCACACTGCAGTATACATGAACACCGCTTACACAGAATCCACAACAATACCACCACCATTGCTACCCCCGACTCCATCATCACCCCTGCAATCACAGCAGTAGCGATGACGAGTTGTCCCTTTCCACACTCAGCCACCAATTGCACTTTCAAAAGCTATCCGGCTTCAACAAGCTGACTATATCCAGAATGATACCGCACCACCATCACTTCCGCAAATGGTTTCATTGGAGACTCTTCCGCAGGCTCACCGCAAGGTGATATATAAGTGTGCCTGTCTGTTTAGTGGAATTTCCACCAGTGCCACTGTAAATCTTGTAATACAGATAGAGGAGATGCAATTCATTCAGTGAGTTGTTATCACCTCTATTCAAAATGATGCCCTGCTTGGTTCTGATTTCCTCAGTCCCAGCGAAGCCATCATACACTGCAGACAACAGGAACTAGACATACATGGCCGATGGATACCCCTTGGACCGGAATCATCACTATATGATATGTGTGTGGTTATATTAGCAACAACCACCACAGTTGAGCCTGGTCAAGAAAGGATCGTGTGGACCACTGCACCACAATTAGGAAACAACATTCACACAGCCATGCTGGAACCCGACCCTGAATACATGATCACCTCACAATGTGCCAGTCCTCGCATAATCGAGGACACCATCAACAAGAATCATATACCTTTTAGGGTATGCAGTGGCACTGCGGACCCAATAACACTCGAATCAAGAGTCCGTTGTTGCCATTTGGTGGATGTGATATCACTGGAAACCGCCCCACCCGCAATCACGCCAGCAACAACTTCTGATGATTTGCCTGAACACTTACATGACCTATATTTGCGTGCCACAGTTAGATTGATGCAATCCCAAAAACAACAAGTACGGAAATTACTTCATAAATATCATGAGAGTTTCTCGGCAGGTGACATGGACCTCAGAGAAATACATCTTGTATGACACTCCATCGACACCGGAAACAACAGACCAATCCGACAGCCCATTCGATATCTCCCTATCCAAAAGGAAGCGGAGGCGCATCTACAGGTAGAGGACATGTTGCGGACCAGAATAATTGAGCCATCAGCATCCCCCTGGGCCAGTCGCATAGTGCTAGCAGGCAAAAAGGACGGATCTTTGCGGTTTTGTATAGACTACCACTGCCTTACTGATCTCAGCATCAAAGACACCTATCCATTACCGATGATAGATCAGGCCTTAGATTCCTTGTCCGGAGCCAAGTGGTTTTGCACCCTTGATTTAGCTAGTGGGTACGGGCAGGTAACCATGGATGAGGCTGACATGGAGAAGACCGCATTCGTTTGCAAAGACGGTCTTTTCCAGTTCCGCAAGATGCCCTACAGCTTGTGCAACGCTCCTGGAATGTTCGAGCATCTCATTGGGCAGGTATTAACCACCCTGCAATGGGAAATCTGTCTGTGTTACATTGACGACGTAATCGTCTTTGGTCCATCGTTTGAGCAAACCTTAACCAATTTAGACACCGTGCTTTCAAGATTCCGCACAGCTAACTTAAAGCTCAAACCCAAGAAATGTCATCTCTTCAGACAGAGCATCGAGTTCCTGGGACACGTCATATACAGTGATGGAGTGGCCACACAACCGTCAAAAACAAAAGCAGTGGCAGAATGGCAGACCCTCGCATCTGTCATGGAAACTCGGAGCTTCCTTGGTCTTTTTCAGTACTATCGTCAATACATCCGTCATTTCAGCGAGGTTGCATCACCCCTATTCAAGATCACCAAAAAAAATCGACCATTCGACCAGGGCGTTGAAGGAACTCTTGGCGACTGCTCCTATTCTCGCTCATCCTAACCCTAACCTCAATTTCATTGTGGACATTGATGCGTCAGCTAACGCTATCGACGCAGTTCTATCTCAGGTCACGGAGGATGGGACTGAGCAGGTATAGGGTTATGGTTCGCACACTCTGAACAAAACAGAGAAACGTTATGCAACCACTAAGTGAGAAGTACTGGCTGCGGTCTACTTTGTCAAGTAGTACAAACAGTTTCTGTATGGTCACCCATTTACCCTCGGTACGGATCATGCCTCACTTCGCTGGCTCAGAAGCCAAAAAAATCTGGAGGGCCAGGTAGGGAGGTGGCTGGAATCCCTGCAGGCTTTTAACTTCAATGTGGTTCATAGAACCGGCAAACTGCATGGAAATGTCGACGCCGACGCCTTGAGTAGAATCGAGCTTGAGGATGAACCTGAAGTAGCCACCACCGTGACACATACAATACAGCCATTTCCGGTGTTCCCTGAATTGTGGAACATGGAGACAGTCGCTCATGAACAAGCAACAGATGGGCACGCACAAAATATATATGCATGGATCCAGGAGGGGGTACGTCCTGCCCGGGAATCTGTTACACCATTATCCACAACAGCAAAATACTACTACCAGTGGTTCCAAGAATGCCACATGCGTGATGGTGTTCTCTACATCAACAACCGCATAGTGATTCCCGAACATTAACGAAACACATTTCTGCAACAACTACACAATAATCTGGGTCATATAGCTGTTGAGCGGACATTAACCCGGATAAAACAGAGATTCCACTGGATCAAGACATGCGATAGTGTAAAGGCATGGGTCACCAAATCTGTCCCATGTCAAGGACGCACTGTTGGCCAGCACGATTCCGCACCTCTGCAAATTAAGATCATTGGTACACCATGGGAGTGAGTGGCTATTGATGTGCTCGGACCCTTGAATACGACGGATGAAGGAAATAAGTACATCCTCGTATTACAAGATTATTTTACGAAGTGGGTGGGAGCATTTGCTTTGCTGGACCAAGAGGCATCCACAGTAGCGGAGGTCTTGGCAAGCAATGTGTTCTGCCAGTTTGGAATGCCCTATGAGCCACATTCCGATAAAGGAAGTAATTTTGAGAGCTGGCTATTCTCCGAGCTCTGCAAATTGTTTCATATCGTCAAAACAAGAACCACTATGTATCCTCCCCGCAGCGATGGTATGGTGGAGAGATTCAACTGTACGCTTGCAGAAATGTTGACGAAGGAAACATGCCTTGACTGTAGAGATTGGGATCTATGACTCCCATATGTGCTCATGGCATACCGTACTTCAGTACATTCCAGTATGGGTTATACCCCTGCACGGTTAATGTTAGGCCGTTAGAAAAATTCACCATCTCTCTACGTAGAGCTCATGCGACAGCGGATAGAACAGACCCATGAGCTAGTGAGAGCAACTTTATCCACTGCACACCGGCATTAGAAAACATGGCACGACCGGCAAGTGCAGGGAGACCCATATGAAGTGGGAAAAATGGCCTGGGTACACAATTCGCGACGTTCTGCAAATGTGCCATGTAAAGTGAGTTACCAGTGGAAAGGCCCATATGTGGTAGAAGGTAAGAAGTCAGACGTGACCTACCGTATCCGTGCTTCTGATGGCCTGACCTCAGTCATCCACTTCGATCGACTTAAACCTTGTGTCCGTGATGACCCAGTGCCAGAGCTCGGGCTGGGCATTCCATGTGACACCGGTACCCAGACAAATGTCTCTGCGGAAACAAGTATTCCCGATGCTAGTCTAGTGCACTGTGGTGCCAGTTCGACCTCTCTCATACCAAGCCAGGAGTCCAGTGAAGGATTGACTAATGCTGAGGACAATGCCGAGATACGTATTCGCCCTCTCCCTCAGTGGGGGACTACTAGATCCGGGAAGTCGTATCTGAAGACTTTCTCGCATGTGTTGTCCAAGGGGACTGACGGAAAAGTTGTTCCGCCAACCTTTTCCCACTCCCACCCACTTCATGCTATACCCCCATTATAGAGTTACCACAAGCGGAAACTGAGGCTGCCCTACGCCATGCTTCTTGTTTAGTGGAACATGTAGTGAATAGCATGGAAGTGAAGAGGCTGGATGAGGCCTTGGCTCATTTTGAAGAACAGCAGAACCACACAACTTGGTGTACCGTTCATGCCCACAAATCGCATTACCACCTCCTGCCCACGGTGCTCCCCCCCCCCCCCCCACTCAACCGCACATCCACCGCCCCATCTCCAATGCGCATCTCTCATCTATGCACCAAGTTCTGACATCATTCGTCCTGTCCACTTCACACTCCACTCGCCGTCTGTAGACTGTCACTCTTCAGATTTGAGAGAGTCCGCTGTTACAGAGCAGGTCGCATCCGGCACCGCAGCATCCCCCCCCCCCACCCCCGCAGACGGTGGGCAGGGAAGCAGCCTGTTCAGCAGACTCTCGGCTCGAATATTCCCGGTACTTAAAACTATGACCAATACCAACCATCATGTAATGGGAGATGACCAATTCTCCATTCCAATGGGCAATTCCTGACCACACATGGCTGACCATGGCCCCCCCACCTCCCCCTCCCCACCCCCGTGAGCAATCAGAACATCACACCGAACACAGAAATGCAGTAGAACACAGAAGACACTTGCCCACAAGGCTGGATACGTCAATTCACCGTTGTGCGAACATCACATACACATCCGGTTATAAGGAAGATATAACGGAGACAGTCAACATCAGCAACAACAAAGAATAGTAATCACCTAACGTTTTAAAATCAAAAAAGTTAGAGACATATTTTTCCACAACATTCCCTCCCGCATAGATGCAGGAAGTTCATCACTTTCCGCAATCCTGACTTTTCTGCAACCGCAACAGACTCGGCATTCACCAGTGTAGAAACCTGGATATACCCAATCCACAGTACACCATGCAGCATCACGCCACACCCTGACTTCCCCACAACAGAACACTGCGGCCATCAACACCAGTCAACTTTTTCCGCAATCACCTTGTTATCCGGTTTATGGAAAACTGATCATACGGAAAGAAGGACCAATTCCGCAGCCATCTACAGTACGCTTCGTGGGGGATTCTCCCAACCAGCACCCCCGCCCCCACCCCCATCCCCCCAACCCATGAACCATCGTATGGAAATAGCTAAAACAGTATACATCATTCACACATAATAACAGTCAATATTATTAAGAGAGCAAGATGCCCACAGTCTGGCGTCCGTCATGAGTAGGATTTTTCTACTGAAAAGTTGAATTCGATAATGGATTGATTAAAGTTATGACAGCACCCTTCTTCGTCATCCACGCTCTAAAGTAACTCTGTCCCACCTATGGGCTCGGCCATTACAGAGTGAAATACATCATGTCCGATAAAGTTGACACCGCACTTCAGTTACCCGCCCCGCCCCATGGTAATAAAAACGTCACACTTCACAACAGCACAAGAACCATCCACAGATAAACAGCCACGCGTATCAATGAAAATCATCAACATGACAGAAACATAGACACTCAGGTTGATTGTATTCACAATCTCCATACGACGGTATTGTAATTGTAAACTGATGCACACATTTTCCGAGCTGTATTATAATAAATTAAGTTTGATCTAGGTAGGGATGGGACTAGGCCTACCCACAGAGGAGGATGCTTGGCAGTCAGCCCACCCGGAAAACACAGTCCAGCTTGGCGGAATTAGTTTACTTAATTTCCGCAAGGCATAGAGCTGTTTAAACCAAACAATAATTATAGACAGCTATATTGTCCTAACTTTGATTAAGAACACCGTCGTTCTACCGTGTATACAGATCATTAACCAACGGACCAATGAAGCGGCATCAAAACTTTGACAGTATAATATCAGGGAGAATTTCAAACCTTCTCTTAACTACATATTCCCGCACAAGATCACCACGGGCTGGAATACACTTATTACAGACAAACCACAGACACATGTATAAGATCACGCACATACAGGGATGCTGTTTCGAGGAACGGATTTTAAAACGTATATTTCTGTCTTTCGCATCAACAACGAATAATCAGCAGCATCAATACTCCGCCATTACCTAAATATTGCCTAAGTTTCCGATCAACCACGTGCTTTCACGATAAGAAACCACGTGACTTTAACTTCTATTTCCAGTAAATTGGATCAAAGGCTTTAAACACAAGAGCCACCCAAAATGTGCATCTACCACAGCGTGATGGAAGAGGCAAGAGGGGTGTGTCGGGGCAATTGTCGCGGACATCATCGCGCTCTCCCACACCCTATCGGGTGCTTCAGCCTGGAATTAAAACTGGCAATCTAAAAAAACCGCTTCATGCTAATTAAAAATTGAGCTTCCATGGGAATAAGTAGTTCCGAGTTTTCACGTTGATCAGAGACTTGTTTTTCCTTTGAGCGTAGATGAAAGTGATACTCCTTCCTTCTTATATTTATAATTACTTCCTTTACACGGGAGGAATATTTCATCTGACTCCAGGTTTAAATAAATCCAAACTTTCCTTATAGGGCATGGCCGAATCACCCTAAACCTTTTGGGTATGGTCATCTGGCCTCCTGTGACGTCACCAAAAAGTATAAAAGGAGGAGATCGCGTACTGAAACTTCATCTTCCCGTCAAACTCGACACAAGGGAAGAACAAGCATTAGGCTACTTTCGTGTTGCAAACCAAATTCTGCTGTTTTCTTATTATTTATTTAACACTACTATTAAAATTATTGGGCCAGGTAAAGTATGAAGAGTTAGGAAAAATAGATTAGGTTAGGCAGTCCGCACCGTTATCAATATGCGGAAATAAGATGTCACTTGCTGAGGGTCTCGCCTTGTCCGACAGCTCGGAAGAATCGGCGCCAGCTAATTCCAGAAAGAAGTATCCGTGTACAGCATTACAGCTCAACGGACAGCTGTGTAAGCGTGCATTTTCCCACAATTCGGACTTGACGCTACATATCAATCATGATCATCTTTTTCAATGCGCATTCTGTTCGGACTACAAATACCTATATACAGCTACCAGTTACGGTGTGACGCATGCGTTGACGGAAAAGCATCGTGTGTTAGTAGTAACATTACAGCCTGGTGAACAAAATGAGAACATTGAAGTTCTAGCTACTCATTTTGAAACTAAACTTCCGCTTAATGTACTTCCTACAAGAAAGATGGCCAAGACCAAGCGTACGAAACGGCGACAACCAGACTTTCCACATTACAGCCCAGCCACAGCAGCCACCGCATCTGCCACACAACATGCAGTAAGTCATTACGCAGCATCAGCCACCATCATGGCGGAATCACCAGCACGACCAGCACTGGCAGCACCTGCAGTAATGGTACCAGCATCGCCTGCAGTTTCCACTCCGGCAGCACCTGCAGCAACACCACCGTCCGCATCATGCACAACATCAGCATCCGCATCCGTAATCGGCCAGCCTATTTCTGTGGTTATTTCAACACCGGTGACCGTATCCGAGCAGGGGTTACAGGATGTTTCAGACAGATCTATATCTCCTTGTAGTCTAATAATCTACGAGGAGATCCGCCTTACGGAAGCCGCAGCAATCGTCACTGCATCTCAGAGCAGCACCGCATCACACCCGCGCAGCAGCACTCCCACGGATCCAGTAGTTCGAAAAGTAAGTACACCAGATCATCCTTATGCCGGAACAGCATCATCATCAGTCCATCTGCAGCACAGACAACAACCATGACTTCAACAACAACAGTAATGTCCGCAGTCCCCACACCGCCACCAGTTTGCATATCACCGGTCATCATCTCCGCCGCCACCACCAGTGCTTCAATGGATATGTCTGCCTGCTTAGTAGTCATATATCAGCAGCAGAGGACCATCCGCCGCATCCATCCTGTACGAGTCAGGGTACCCAGACATGCTGGGGAAACTTCACAGCGGATGCATGTGAACACTATTGCCGAGGTTGCACCAAGATTTATCAGTAGTTGTGCGGAACACAGAACTTCCCTAGGCTGACTACGGTAATCCTACACAGCTGCGCACTATTCTTGCGTAGCTGTGTCTCACATAAAATAATCGCTGCAGATTCCTGTGTTGTAAACACGTCGTGTGCGACGTAAGTACACAACACACCATAGTGAATATGGCATAATCCCGTCATGCAGTCACAGCTACACTGGGGTTGCCTGACAAACTAGTCTTTTTACCTTATTATTATTTGATATTTTTCTTATTATTTTAGTTCCCTCGTCAGTACGATGGGATGGATTGTGGGTTAGCGGAAGCTACCCGTCCGGATCCGGACTAAAGGGCCGCATTATATTAATCTATATACATCTATGTGCATCCCTTTATTTACCTGGGATGCACATGTAATTAGCATAATTTGTGATACTCTTCTAGGGGATAGTTATGTGATTATATATTTACATTGTATTTTATAAAAACTGTATTGTAATTGTGGTACGTTGGAGCTTGGGTGTTCTCTGCAGAAAAAATAATTATCCTCATCCGAGAGAACACCCACGTGAGCCATTGTTTAGGTAATTAAAAGATCTAAATTAAAAAAATGCACGCACCCTGAAACCAAAAAAAAAGAAAAGAAAAGACCTAGAAAAATAATTCCAGGACAAAAATCAAAATTAATGGTATGCCTCCCTCCCAAACTCTTTCGCACCCTATGTGCTCTTTCTTATGAACATGCATCTGTTGCGTCACTCTCCTCTCGGCTACGCACCTACTCAGGAAGTCTATAATCCCCGCCTAGCATGCTCCTGTGCGTTCGATCCGCCATGCATGATCAATTGCCATGGGTGTCAAACTAGGAGAGGGTGGTGTAGAGATGACCGACCGGATGGGTACTGACCATCCCAGTGAAGCTGGGTACGGAACGGCCACTCCGGATTCACTCCAAGCACGCCCCCTGGGTAGGATGGTAGATGTGCATAAGCCCTATGAGAGAGGTTTTCGTTAAAATCAGCTAAGTCCGATAAAATGTGTGGTGTGCATGCGCGCGCGTCAGAGCATCACTGACAACACGTCACGGAATTAGAAGTGAGTGCATGCCTATAGTGTACAGAGTGGGTACCTATCAAAACCTTTACTTATTCTGTGCGCGTTGTTCTAGGTGCCGATCAGGACCAGAATAAAACGAGCTTTCTTGCCCTGTAAGTGGGGCTTAGAATACACCTTCCATATCCTCTGCGTGTCGTAAGATGCGACTAAAGGAGGTAAGGGTGAGGTAACCCTGACAGAAACCTCGAGTGCTGAAGACGGTGGTTCCAGGCCGCACGGCACACTCTAATAAACCATGGATCCACGCACTTAACGCTTATGATCATGGCGCTAGTCACTTACAGGACTGGCGGTATGATCAGCGAACGAAAAGAAGAAGAAACGAGCTTTCGAGAACTGTTGACTATTTTAAAATCGGCCCAAAAATGCCTGAGTTATCTGCGAAAATTCCCTTAAATTATCTTCAAAATATTGCTTTTGACGTCACAATCGCGTGTATGCATAAATAGATTTAGAATGTTCTGTGCCCGTGTTAAATACGTCGCTGATGTAGCTGCACAATTATTGGCTACTCCTCGGCCGCTGATTGGCTGAGGCATCTGCCTCTGACGTCACAAGTAGTATAAAAGGGGTGGAAAATCGAGAACCAAGAGCATCGTCGGCGTGGAGGCCGACCCATCTGGAGGACTGGCTGGAAGTGCGGGACAAGACGAGTGCATCGGAATACCGATGGAAGATACAGAACATCACCATGGTTCCAAACGGCTTTCAGCTCACCCGCACCGGATAGCGGTCCTCGGACCTTCCGCATTACAGAATTTTGGATGCTCCCGGACAGCAATCCAGGAGCAAAATAATTAAAGTTATGGTTCCCGCTTCCGGACTTGTCTAAAGGAAACACCTCTGCAGAAAGGGCCATACGAGCCCGGGATGTGATTCTACGGAATGTAGAGCTTACATCGATTCTTGGTGGATGACTTGCCGGATCTGCCAACCACGCTGAAAAGTGGACTCCAATTTCCGCACTGCATGTCGTGTGTGTTTAATTAACCTTTTGACCACAGTCTGGTGGAACTTTGCTGGGTGCGCCGCAAGAGCTATGTGACGCATCCCGCACTGTGTGCCAGTTTATGTAACTGCTTAATATTATATACAGCCCTCTCTGTTAATGGGCAAACTCCATCTTTATTACGTCCACCGCCGGATGGATAACTTTCTCACTTCCGTATAAATTGTATACTAGCTACAAAGACTATCTAATAGACATTTCTTCACTGCTCTGTTCCTTTGTCCTGAGTGTGTACCATGTCTACCCTGTCTGGAGGAGTCAGCTTGCAGAGATCAGCTGCGGAAATCTGCCTGCGGAAATCTTTCCAGTTTCAGAAACGTGTCAACTCGCGATGTGAATACGTTAGTGCTCAATTTCAGTAACATAGTAGCCTGTTCCATACCGATGACTATTAGGTACTCAAGTAGGTATACTATTGTACATTTAATTATCATTTCCGTATATGGTACTAATGACTAATAGGTACCTTCTCGGTCCTAGGACCACAATTTATAATTTCTGTCTTACTGTGAATATTATCCTTCTTTACTGTAGGTGCTTTCAACTAGCTGTACCGTTTAAGTTTATCAATCTGTGATATTTAGTTACCTCATTTAATTACATTCTATTTATTGCATTGGTTAGTTGTATATGCCAGTTATTCATCCAGTTAATATGTTTTGTTTAATTATTAAAAAACCGTTGGACCACAGTATACATGGAAATACAATACAGCAACAGATACATCGGCATCACTTTATTCCCGCCATCATCAATTTTACACTGAGGTCGCTGACCATGCTCTAATTGTTTGAGCCTGGCATGTTACCGACTAAACCTTACTATTCAGCTCGATAGGATAGGTTAAAGTGGTTAGGGGCAATTTCTTCATCTAGAGACATATAGTGTATGCCTCTTTTCCGGTTGTTGCGGTAATGTAGCCCACGCTCTGGCA
>CM067365.1:36695678-36713178 GCA_034401795.1 Chaetoderma sp. LZ-2023a | reverse complement strand
TTGATGTAGTAACGGTTCAAAGATTAGCGCATTCGCGCGCATTTCAGACAGTCATGTCTCGTAAACGCGAACATGCGTCATTACGTCATATCATAGCATCATGCTTCTGATAGGGCAACCACCAAAAAATATATATAGTTTTATATATATATATAGTTGGAGCACTAATTCCATCCACACCAGTGTTTGCCACATGAGCTGGAGTGCAACCATGTCTGACACCAGCCGAAGATGGTGTTCCCACTGACTGGTAACATCCTGTAAGTGACTTCGAAGCATGGCTAGTTTCAAGCTCCGGTAGTGTGGCATTAGTACTGGCAGGCTCTGGCTTTATTTTAACATCCATCCACCTACCATTTGCAATGTTCGAAACATTCGGCATATTCGCGAAAATTAGAGGTACGGATAGAATCGTCCTAACCGTCGCCCCTCGTCATTTAACGGGGGTTTCTTTACTGGAGACCTATAGTGGGATAACCAAGCTATACTCGGCGCGAATCAGGAAAAGATAGCTGCGATAATAATAGTGTAGCGGACAAGGAAATACCGAAAATCGGCAAAAGATTCATTACATAGCCTAGGAACCGGGCCTTGCTGTCTGCCACAACATTTAAACAAGAATTTCCAAAACGTGGTCCGATTGGGCACACAAGGGGCTACACATGTGCCAAGTTTAAGGCAAATCTAATTTTCAATTACACGGCAATCCGACATTAATTACTGAAAATCGTAAAAAAATCACAAGCTAGCCAAGGTATCGGACCATGCTGTCTGCCACAACATTTCAGCCAGAATTTCTAAAACGTGGTCCGATTGGGCACACATCGGGCGACAAATGTGCCAAGGTTAAGAAAACTCTAATTTTCAATTACTCGGCAATCCGACATTAATTACTGAAAATCGTAAAAAAATCACAAGCTAGCCAAGGTATCGGACCATGCTGTCTGCCACAACATTTCAGCCAGAATTTCTAAAACGTGGTCCGATTGGGCACACATCGGGCGACAAATGTGCCAAGGTTAAGAAAACTCTAATTTTCAATTACTCGGCAATCCGACATTAATTACTGAAAATTGTAAAAAAAAATCACAAAATAGCCCAGGAATCTGGCCATGCTGTGTGCTACAACATGTAAGCCAGAATTCCCTAAACGTGGCTCGATTCACGTATCATCGGCGTACAAATCTCCCAAATTTCAAGAAAATCTAATTTTCAATTACTCGGCAATCCGACATAAATTATTGAAAACTGTTAAAAAAATCACAAAATAGCTGAGGAATCAGGCCATGCTGTGAACTACAATATTTAAGCCAGAATTTCCTGACGTTGCTCGATTGGCCTCTCTTGGGCCTACAAATCTGGCAAGTTTAAGGCAAATCTAATTTTCAATTACTTGACAATTCGGCATTAATTACTGAAAATTGTTTTAAAAAATCAGAAAAATAGTCTAGGAATCAGGCCATGCTGTGTGCTACAACATTTAAGCCAGAATTTCCTACACGTGCTTCGATTGGCGTCTCATCGGCCTACGCATCTGCCAGGTTTAAAGAAAATCTAATTTTCAATTACTCGGCAATACGGCATCCAGTACATATTCATCGAATATCAAACAGAAATCTGACGAATTAGGAAAAGATAGCTGCGATAATAATAGTGTAGCGGACAAGGAAATACCGAAAATCGGCAAAAAATTCACTACATAGCCCAGGAATCGGGCCATGCTGTCTGACACAACATTTAAGCCAGAATTTCCAAAACGTGGTCAGATTGCCCACACATGGGGCTATAAACGTGCCCAGTTTATGGAAAATCGAATTTGCAATGACTCGGCAATCCGACATTAATTACTGAAAATCGTAAAAAAAAATCACAAGCTAGCCAAGAAATCGGGCCATACTGTGTACTACAATATTTAAGCCAGTATCTCATCTTCTACGACATTGCATAGTTCGCATACCCTCTCCATTCTAGCAGTTCCCACCCAGCGTTTGGCTTCTATTTCTAAGTGATGGTTGAGTGTTCTGAAATGGCATAGTATTAGCGATTCTCTGGTGTCTAATTTCTATAGGTATGTTTCAAATTTAAATTCCTGTTTTATTATTGCATAAAACATTCGGCATATTCGCGAAAATTATGGGTACGGTTAGAATCGTCCTAACCGTCGCCCCTCGTCATTTAACGGGGGTTTCTTTACTGGAGACCTATAGTGGGATAACCAAGCTATACTCGGCGCGAATCAGGAAAAGATAGCTGCGATAATAATAGTGTAGCGGACAAGGAAATACCGAAAATCGGCAAAAGATTCATTACATAGCCTAGGAACCGGGCCTTGCTCTCTGCCACAACATTTAAACAAGAATTTCCAAAACGTGGTCCGATTGGGCATACAAGGGGCTACAAATGTGCCAAGTTTAAGGCAAATCTAATTTTCAATTACACGGCAATCCGACATTAATTACTGAAAATCGTAAAAAAATCACAAGCTAGCCAAGGTATCGGACCATGCTGTCTGCCACAACATTTCAGCCAGAATTTCTAAAACGTGGTCCGATTGGGCACACATCGGGCGACAAATGTGCCAAGGTTAAGAAAACTCTAATTTTCAATTACTCGGCAATCCGACATTAATTACTGAAAATCGTAAAAAAAATCACAAGCTAGCCAAGGTATCGGACCATGCTGTCTGCCACAACATTTCAGCCAGAATTTCTAAAACGTGGTCCGATTGGGCACACATCGGGCGACAAATGTGCCAAGGTTAAGAAAACTCTAATTTTCAATTACTCGGCAATCCGACATTAATTACTGAAAATTGTAAAAAAAATATCACAAAATAGCCCAGGAATCTGGCCATGCTGTGTGCTACAACATGTAAGCCAGAATTCCCTAAACGTGGCTCGATTCACGTATCATCGGCGTACAAATCTCCCAAATTTCAAGAAAATCTAATTTTCAATTACTCGGCAATCCGACATAAATTATTGAAAACTGTTAAAAAAAATCACAAAATAGCTGAGGAATCAGGCCATGCTGTGAACTACAATATTTAAGCCAGAATTTCCTGACGTTGCTCGATTGGCCTCTCTTGGGCCTACAAATCTGGCAAGTTTAAGGCAAATCTAATTTTCAATTACTTGACAATTCGGCATTAATTACTGAAAATTGTTTTAAAAAATCAGAAAAATAGTCTAGGAATCAGGCCATGCTGTGTGCTACAACATTTAAGCCAGAATTTCCTACACGTGCTTCGATTGGCGTCTCATCGGCCTACGCATCTGCCAGGTTTAAAGAAAATCTAATTTTCAATTACTCGGCAATACGGCATCCAGTACATATTCATCGAATATCAAACAGAAATCTGACGAATTAGGAAAAGATAGCTGCGATAATAATAGTGTAGCGGACAAGGAAATACCGAAAATCGGCAAAAAATTCACTACATAGCCCAGGAATCGGGCCATGCTGTCTGACACAACATTTAAGCCAGAATTTCCAAAACGTGGTCAGATTGCCCACACATGGGGCTATAAACGTGCCCAGTTTATGGAAAATCGAATTTGCAATGACTCGGCAATCCGACATTAATTACTGAAAATCGTAAAAAAAAATCACAAGCTAGCCAAGAAATCGGGCCATACTGTGTACTACAATATTTAAGCCAGTATTTCATCTTCTACGACATTGCACAGTTCGCATACCCTCTCCATTCTAGCAATTCCCACCCAGCGTTTGGCTTCTATTTCTAAGTGATGGTTGAGTGTTCTGAAATGGCATAGTATTAGCGATTCTCTGGTGTCTAATTTCTATAGGTATGTTTCAAATTTAAATTCCTGTTTTATTATTGCATAAAACATTCGGCATATTCGCGAAAATTATGGGTACGGTTAGAATCGTCCTACCCACCCACCCCCCCCCCCCCCCCCACCCCCCGTCGCCCCTCGTCATTTTACGGGGTTTCTTTTTTTACTGGGGACCCATAGTGGGATAACCAAGCTAAATTTAAAGAAAATCTAATTTTCAATTGCTTGGTAATCGGACATGCTGTCTGCCACAACATTTAAGCCAGAATTTCCAAAACGTGGTCCGATTGGCCACACCTGGCGCTACAAATGTGCCAAGTTTAACGAAAATCTAATTTTCAATTACTCGGCAATCTGACATTAATTACTGAAAATAGTTTAAAAAAATCACAAGCTAGCCAAGGAATCGGGCTAGGCTGTCTGCCACAACATTTAAGCCAGAATTTCCAAAGCATGGTCCGATTGGGCACTCATCGGGCTACAAATGTGCCAAGTTTAAGAAAAATCTAATTGTCAATTACTCGGGAATTCAGCATTAATTACTAAAAATCATAAAAACATTCACAAAATAGCCAAGGAAATGGGCCATGCTGTCTGCCACAACATTTAAGCCAGCATTTCCAAAACGTGGTCCAATTGGCTGTCTTGAACACTCATGTCCATAAATGGCGGATATAGTTAATGCACTGAATTCTTAATAATTTGCTTACGGATGTATGCATTGTTTTGATAACACCTACACGGAAGAAAACTGATATACTCATGACGTATTTCCCGACATCACTGATTTTATTGGACGCTTACAGATTGACGTAGCACGTTGACGGAACTGCATTACGAAATAACGGATCTGACATCAGAATTATTTGTTGTTCTATCAGCAAACAGGAACTATTGCCGTAAACACCTACACCAACATTGGGTGACCAACCCATGTTCCTTGATTATAAAAGACCGACAATTTAATAGGGTTATTTAGCATGTGATTTGATTCTCAAGATTACGTTCTCAGACTCAAGAATTGATGCTTTGTTGAAGAGAACTCGGGGAGGATCAACTCTTCAGGTACAGAAATTTAGTGTTTAAATCTGTTTCTAGATTTCAAATTTGGGCCACCAACCTCGGCCTTTATAGACAAGTATTGCATACTGAGTAAATTCAATAGCTTCGTTAACCGTTTTAACAGTCAGGTTGATACAAATATGATCTTTCGATGTTGTCTTATAGCTGAACTATTTTATAGATAACAGGTATTACACGTGAGCCTAGCATTCCGAATTTGGTTCTTATATAAATTTAGTTTGCATAATTCCATTGAGATAATATGACCAGGGGTCATTTCTCTGCTTGTCATCCCAGTTGTAATTGTCGTGGTGCACAATGGCACATCAATAAGACTGGTGTTTGTCTGAAGTGGTATTGCTGTAGGCTGTCACTGTTTAAGGTTACAACAGTTTACAGAGATAGCATCTTCAGAGAGAAACCAAATCGAACGCATATTTACTGCATTGTTCATTCTCTGCATTGTTTATTACTGTATCACTTTGCTATTGATATCGTTATTATTATTATTATTATTATTATTATTATTATTATTATTATTATTATTATTATTATTATTATTATTATTAGATTACATGAGCTAATTTCTGATTATATTTCAGAACGCATCTCGCATCTTATGGTTTGAATAAACCTGACTTGCGCGTTGTTAGAAAAAAATATTTCCTCGCGTTGTTACACCATCTCGTCCCGTACCGTTCGGTCCATTGGCCACACATAGCGCTACAAATGTCCAAAGTTTAACGAAAATCTATTTTTCAATTACTCGGCAATCTGACATTAATTACTGAAAATTAAAAAAAAAATATCACAAAATAGCCCAAGAATTGTGCCATGCTGTGTATGCTAAATTATTTAAGCCAAAATTTCCTAAACGTGGCTCGATTGGCATCTCATCGGCCTACAAATCTGCCAAGTTTAAAGAAAATCTAATTTTCAATTACTCGGGAATTCAGCATTAATTACTAAAAATCATAAAAACATTCACAAAATAGCCAAGGAAATGGGCCATGCTGTCTGCCACAACATTTAAGCCAGCATTTCCAAAACGTGGTCCAATTGGCTGTCTTGAACACTCATGTCCATAAATGGCGGATATAGTTAATGCACTGAATTCTTAATAATTTGCTTACGGATGTATGCATTGTTTTGATCACACCTACACGGAAGAAAACTGATATACTCATGACGTATTTCCCGACATCACTGATTTTATTGGACGCTTACAGATTGACGTAGCACGTTGACGGAACTGCATTACGAAATAACGGATCTGACATCAGAATTATTTGTTGTTCTATCAGCAAACAGGAACTATTGCCGTAAACACCTACACCAACATTGGGTGACCAACCCATGTTCCTTGATTATAAAAGACCGACAATTTAATAGGGTTATTTAGCATGTGATTTGATTCTCAAGATTACGTTCTCAGACTCAAGAATTGATGCTTTGTTGAAGAGAACTCGGGGAAGATCAACTCTTCAGGTACAGAAATTTAGTGTTTAAATCTGTTTCTAGATTTCAAATTTGGGCCACCAACCTCGGCCTTTATAGACAAGTATTGCATATTGAGTAAATTCAATAGCTTCGTTAACCGTTTTAACAGTCAGGTTGATACAAATATGATCTTTCGATGTTGTCTTATAGCTGAACTATTTTATAGATAACAGGTATTACACGTGAGCCTAGCATTCCGAATTTGGTTCTTATATAAATTTAGTTTGCATAATTCCATTGAGATAATATGACCAGGGGTCATTTCTCTGCTTGTCATCCCAGGTGTAATTGTCGTGGTGCACAATGGCACATCAATAAGACTGGTGTTTGTCTGAAGTGGTATTGCTGTAGGCTGTCACTGTTTAAGGTTACAACAGTTTACAGAGATAGCATCTTCAGAGAGAAACCAAATCGAACGCATATTTACTGCATTGTTCATTCTCTGCATTGTTTATTACTGTATCACTTTGCTATTGATATCGTTATTATTATTATTATTATTATTATTATTATTATTATTATTATTATTATTATTATTATTAGATTACATGAGCTAATTTCTGATTATATTTCAGAACGCATCTCGCATCTTATGGTTTGAATAAACCTGACTTGCGCGTTGTTAGAAAAAAATATTTCCTCGCGTTGTTACACCATCTCGTCCCGTACCGTTCGGTCCATTGGCCACACATAGCGCTACAAATGTCCAAAGTTTAACGAAAATCTATTTTTCAATTACTCGGCAATCTGACATTAATTACTGAAAATTAAAAAAAAAAAATCACAAAATAGCCCAAGAATTGTGCCATGCTGTGTATGCTAAAATATTTAAGCCAAAATTTCCTAAACGTGGCTCGATTGGCATCTCATCGGCCTACAAATCTGCCAAGTTTAAAGAAAATCTAATTTTCAATTACTCGGCAATACGGCATTCAGTACATATTCATCGAATATCAAAAATAAATCTGACAAACATTTGAAACAAAGTCAAAGTGAAGATACCTTTATTCTCCCAGGCTACAACTGTAGCATATGAGGTGTGCTTTGCGTTTATACAGTTGACGATAGAGATATAATATGTACATTATACGTGATATAGAGATACATAATAAGTTATAGTTAAGTATTCTTTTCTCGACAATATATTATTATTATTATTATTATTATTATTATTATTATTATTATTATTATTATTATTATTATTATTATTATTATTATTATGGGATTGGCAATGGTCTAAAACATGCAACATAGTTGTTGTATTGGTAGCAGCAGCAGCAGCAGCAGCAGCAGCAGCAGCAACAGCAGCATGCCAATTCAGATGTTGTTGTTGTAGTTGTAGTTGTAGTTGCTGTTGTTGTTGCTGTTGCTGTTGTTGTTGCTGTTGCTGTTGTTGTTGTTTTTGTCGTCGTCGTCTTCGTCGTCGTCATCGGCGTCATGTGCTTGCTTGATTACATAACTTTTATTTTGT
This sequence comes from Chaetoderma sp. LZ-2023a, assembly GCA_034401795.1. NCBI lineage: Eukaryota > Metazoa > Mollusca > Caudofoveata > Chaetodermatida > Chaetodermatidae > Chaetoderma > Chaetoderma sp. LZ-2023a. Next base: position 36,705,345 of record CM067365.1, on the reverse strand, counting down.
TTTTAACAATGAACAATTATCTGTTCTTTTTCTAGGAATGCGTTAAAAGTGTACATAATCGTTGCATAATTGGAATAAACCTTTAATTTTGTCTTCTGTATAATCTCTTTTATAATAGTCAGGTACAAATTTCATTCTTTCTGTTTCATATCTCGGGCATATGAAGACGAAGTGTATTTCATATTCTACGACATTGCATAGTTCGCATACCCTCTCGTTTCTATCGATTCCCACCCAGCGTTTGGCTTCTATTTCTAAGTAATGGTTGAGTGTTCTGAAATGGCATAGTATTAGCGCTTCTCTGGTGTCTAATTTCTTTAGGTATGTTTCAAATTTAAATTCCTGTTTTACTAGTGCATAAAACATTCGGCATATTCGCGAAAATTAGGGGTACGGTTAGAATCGCCCTAGCCCCGTCGCCCCTCGTCATTTTACGGGGGTTTCTTTACTGGGGACCTATAGTGGGATAACCAAGCTAAATTTAAAGAAAATCTAATTTTCAATTACTTGGCAATACTGCCACAACATTTAAGCCAGAATTTCCAAAACGTGGTCCAATTGGCTGTCTTGAACACTCATGTCCATAAATGGCGGATATAGTTGATCACACCTACACGGAAGAAAACTGATATACTCATGATGTATTTCCCGACATCACTGATTTTATTGGACGCTTACAGATTGACGTAGCATGTTGACGGAACTGCATTACGAAATAACGGATCTGACATCAGAATTATCTGTTGTTCTATCAGCAAACAGGAACTATTGCCGTAAACACCTACACCAACATTGGGTGACCAACCCATGTTCCTTGATTACAAAAGACCCACAATTTAATAGGGTTATTTAGCATGTGATTTGATTCTCAAGATTACGTTCTCAGACTCAAGAATTGATGCTTTGTTGAAGAGAACTCGGGGAAGACCAACTCTTCGGGTACAGAAATTTAGTGTTTAAATCTGTTTCTAGATGTCAAATTTGGGCCACCAACCTCGGCCTTTATAGACAAGTATTGCATACTGAGTAAATTCAATAGCTTCGTTAACCATTTTAACAGTCAGGTTGATACAAATATGATCTTTCGATGCTGTCTTATAGCTGAACTACTTTATAGATAACAGGTATTACACGTGAGCTTAGCATTCTGAATTTGCTTATTATATAAATTTAGTTTGCATAATTCCATTGAGATAATAGGACCAGGGATCATTTCTCTGCTTGTCATCCCAGGTGTAATTGTAGTGGTGAACAATGGCACATCAATAAGACTGGTGTTTGTCTGAAGTGGTATTGCTGTAGGCTGTTACTGTTTAAGGTTACAACAGTTTACAGAGATAGCATCTTCAGAGAGAAACCAATCGTTCATCGATTGCATATTCGTGTTATTATTCTGATATCATCGTAATGATATACAAGTGCTCTGAATTATTATATGAGCACCAATGGTTTATCGTGTTACAGCAATGAATACCGTTCTACTAGGTCTACTACCTGGGTACGGTTATTGTAACGCATATTTACTGCATTGTTCATTTTCTGCATTGTTTATTACTGTATCACTTTGCTATTGATATCGTTATTATTATTATTATTATTATTATTATTATTATTATTATTATTATTATTATTATTATTATTAATATTATTATTATTATTATTATTATTATTATTATTATTATTATTATTATTATTATTATTATTATTATTGTTATTATTAGATTACATGAGCTAATTTCTGATTATATTTCAGAACGCATCTCGCATCTTATGGTTTGAATAAACCTGACTTGCGCGTTGTTAGAAAAAAATATTTCCTCGCGTTGTTACACCATCTCGTCCCGTACCGTTCGGTCCATTGGCCACACATAGCGCTACAAATGTCCAAAGTTTAACGAAAATCTATTTTTCAATTACTCGGCAATCTGACATTAATTACTGAAAATTAAAAAAAAAAATCACAAAATAGCCCAATAATTGGGCCATGCTGTGTGCTACAATATTTAAGCCAAAATTTCCTAAACGTGGCTCGATTGGCATCTCATCGGCCTACAAATCTGCCAAGTTTAAAGAAAATCTAATTTTCAATTACTCGGCAATACGGCATTCAGTACATATTCATCGAATATCAAAAAGAAATCTGACAAACACTTGAAACAAAGTCAAAGTGAAGATACCTTTGTTCTCCCAGGCTACAACTGTAGCATATGAGGTGTGCTTTTCATTTATACAATTGACGGTAGAGATATATGTACATTATACGTGATGTAGAGATGCATAATAAGTTATAGTTAAGTATTATTTTCTCGACAATGTATTATTATTATTATTATTATTATTATTATTATTATTATTATTATTATTATTATTATTATTATTATTATTATTATTATAGGATTGGCAATGGTCTAAAACATGCAACATAGTTGTTGTATTGGTAGTAGTAGTAGCAGCAGCAGCAGCAGCAGCAGCAGCAGCAGCAGCAGCAGCATGCCAATTCAGATGTTGTTGTTGTAGTTGTTGTAGTTGTTGTAGTTGTTGTAGTTGTTGTAGTTGTTGTAGTTGTTGTAGTTGTTGTAGTTGCTGTTGTTGTTGTTGCTGTTGTTGTTGCTGTTGTTATTGCTGTTGTTGTTGTTTTTGTCGTCGTCGTCTTCGTCGTTGTCATCGGCGTCATGTGCTTGCTTGATTACATATCTTTTATTTTGTTTTTAACAATGAACAATTATCTGTTCTTTTTCTAGGAATGCGTTAAAAGTGTACATAATCGTTGCATAATTGGAATAAACCTTTAATTTTGTCTTCTGTATAATTTCTTTTATAATAGTCAGGTACAAATTTCATTCTTTCTGTTTCATATCTCGGGCATATGAAGACGAAGTGTATTTCATATTCTACGACATTGCATAGTTCGCATACCCTCTCGTTTCTATCGATTCCCATCCAGCGTTTGGCTTCTATTTCTAAGTAATGGTCGAGTGTTCTGAAATGGCATAGTATTAGCGCTTCTCTGGTGTCTAATTTCTTTAGGTATGTTTCAAATTTAAATTCCTGTTTTACTAGTGCATAAAACATTCGGCATATTCGCGAAAATTAGGGGTACGGTTAGAATCGCCCTACCCCCGTCGCCCCTCGTCATTTTACGGGGGTTTCTTTACTGGGGACCTATAGTGGGATAACCAAGCTAAATTTAAAGAAAATCTAATTTTCAATTACCTGGCAATACTGCCACAACATTTAAGATAGAATTTCCAAAACGTGGTCCGATTGGCCACACATGACGTTACAAATGTCCAAAGTTTAACGAAAATCTAATATTCAATTACTCGGCAATCTGACATTAATTACTGAAAATTGTAAAAAAAATAATCACAAAATAGCCCAGGAATCGGGCCATGCTGTGTGCTACAATATTTAATCCAGAATTTCCTAAACGTGGCTCGACTGGCCTCTCATCGGTCTACAAATATACCAAGTTTAAACAAAATCTAATTTTCAATTACTCAGCAATACGACATTAATTACTGAAAATAGTACACAAAAATCACAGCATAGTCAAGAAATCGGGCCACGATGTCGGCCAGAATATTTAAGCCAAAGTTTCAAAAACATGGCTCGATTGCCCTCTCATTGGGCTATGTATCTGCCAAATTTAAAGAAAACTTAATTTTCAGTTACTCGGTAATGCGACATTCATTACTGAAAATCGTCAAAAAATTCACAGAACGCGGGTCATATTATTATCGTCAAAAAATTCACAGAACGCGGGTCATATTATTATTATTATTATTATTATTATTATTATTATTATTAATCTAAGAATATTTAACTAATATCTATCTTAATTGATCCTGATCAAACGCCAAATTTTAGTGGACTTCCCGAGATGCTGACCTGCAAAAGTTACATTTTTATCACGCGCAGTATATATGGTCGCGCGTCAAATTTTTGAAACGCTTTGATTGCTTAATACATGGCCAATAAAAGCGATCATTACAATAACCGGCGGATTGGAGGATTAATGGGCGCTACTATGGAGCGTTCGTCCAATCATCTAACGTTGTTGAACAAATTCTACGATAGCCAGAGGCGTAATCGCGTATATTATTTTTGAGGATCAGAGAACCCGCTTGGAGCATGAGTGCGCCTGAGAGGCGGATTATCTCGCCCTCATTGGCCGTATTCGACTGGTATACTTTAAGGATGAGTTAAAATTAGCCACACCCAGTTGCGCAGTGGAAATAAAACCGGTCACATGCAATTTCTCTCGACAGTCACGGAATCGCCAAGACGAACGAAGGATCGTATTTAATTCGCTGGTATTTACTATGGTGTTCTATAAATGCCATCGCGCGTCGTGGGCGATAAAAAAACATGCGTGTCGTAAGAGGCGACTAAAGGAGGTAAGGGTGAGGTAACCCTGACAGAAACCTCGAGTGCTGAAGACGGAGGTTCCAGGCCGCACGGCGCACTCTAATAAACCATGGATCCACGCACTTAACGCTTATGATCATGTCGATAGTCATTTACAGGACTGGCGGTATGATCAGCGAACGAAAAGAAGAAGAAGAAGAAGAATCCTGGAAGAATCCTCATATGGTTTGCCTCTATCTGTCTGCCCGTTCGTCTGTAGGCCTGTTCATCTATTTGGACATGAGTAAATTCTTGAAGGTTTTAGCTTTTCTTGGATAGCTTAGATATATTGAGGCGTATTGCTAAAACCTCAGAAGACTATGTGGATTATGCCCCTTTGATGAACCCTTCTATTTTTACGCATAGCCGTTTACTACTACATCCTACGTAGCTATGTTCATCTTGCAGGATGTATGATCCTTAAATATTCGCGAAAACATTGATTATGAAACTTGGGAGAAGCATTCTATGTTTTTCGTAATTCCGTATCGTACGCAGGCACACACACGCACGCACGCACGCACGCACACACGCACGCACGCACGCACGCACGCACGCACGCACGCACGCACGCACGCACGCACGCACATGCACGTACGTACACAAGCAAGCATGCATGCATACAATCATTCACTTACCATGTCATCTCCGAAGTTTCAAAAACGTCATCCCGTTAATCACCCGCCCATTGCAATAGTTAATTACCGACTCAATCGCAATTTTCCTCACGCACTCACACACATCATTAAACACAGTTTCAAACAGACCATTAATCACAGACCCAATCACATTACTCACAAACTCAATCACACAATTAACGACAAGTAACACAATTAACCATCCACTTAAATTCAAGACTAATCAACAATATAATCAAACCGTTAATCACCCACTCGATACCAGCATTAATCACGTAATCAAATACTCCATTAATAATTACCTAGACACCCACCGACTCACCCACAAACACACTCACGTGCTCTGACGTACGGTCGCACGCACGTATGCGTGAACGCACGCCAGGGACGTGGTGGCTTCTAAAATTGTGTGACGAGGCGGGGGGGGGGGGGCGGAAGTTTTTTTAATCTAGATGCTCTCGGATTGCATCTCCTGCATTTCTGGAGGCAAATATTGGTCTTTGGTTGTCTGCACGGGGCCCTATACTGCACTCTTTCAGTCAGTCAGTCAGCCACCGAGCCACCCGCTCAGTTACTCACCCACGTGCACAGTCACCCATCTCTTACTCAGCCATTCAATCATTTCGTCACTCATTCAGTCACCGAGTCGCTCTGTCGTCAGTCGCTTAAATTAGTCTCTAAGTCGGTCGATTATTACTTACTCCCATCTAATATTCTCCGAAGCCATTTTCGTAATTTTATGGGGCGGTATCGATTGAGAAATGACGCTCATCCTAGCCAGTGAGAATATTTGTCAATCTTTACAAAATTAAATAAATACAATTCTACGTTTAACCGCTGCCGTCACGTTATTAATTTTATTGGGGGCAAGGTTCAGATCAGCGCATTTTAACCAATCAGAATATTTGTAGCAATTCCACCATCACCATTGTGAAATAGAAAAATCGAACATCCGCCAATATCGAATTTGCGCCAGTGAGATCAAGGTCACGCGGACCAATCTTGAATTTGATATTAGTTCGCTCGTTGGTTAACAACGCAGGTACAATATCACATTCGATAGTGTAGAGCTCGTTGGTCAATGGCGCCCGACCAATAACGAATTCAATATTTGCGTAACTGGGCAATAATCATGAAGTGGTTAAATATATAATTGCATACCAACGCGTCATTGGTCATAGGCGTATGTCCAATATGGAATTCGATATTGACGTGCCGTTTGGCCAATGGCACAACGAACGATACCGAATTCTGTTTGTTTTAAGCATATTTTATTGCGTAAAATACAAATTGGGACTAGGGTAAAAATTCCTGTCAACTTACATTCCCTTCTCCCTACAGGACATAGGCAATAATAATAATAATAATAATAATAATAATAATAATAATAATAATAATAATAATAATAATAATAAATCAATCAATGAATCTTGCAATCACAAGAACAATCATTCAATACATCATTTACACAATGCATTAGTTAAACCGACAAATAGGAAATCCATCAGTCAAACAATGCCAAGAGAGATCATCTAATTAGTCAAGCAATTGACTGTTCATCGGGTCACTCATTTTATCAGTCAATCAATCAATCAACCAATAAATTAATTGTCAATGAATCAGTCACTCGATTGAATCGATGAGTCAATCACCCAACCATTCAATCGATCATTCACTAATTGAATCACTCACTAATTGAATCACTCACTAATTGAATCGCTCACTCACTCACTCACTAATTGAATCACTCACTCACTAATTGAATCACTCACTCACTCACTCACTCACTCACTCACTCACTCACTCACTCACTCACTCACTCACTCACGCACTCACGCACTCACGCACTCACGCACTCACTCACTCACTCACCCACCCACCCACCCACCCACCCACCCACCCACCCACCCACACCCACCCCCACCCACCCACCCACCCACCCACCCACCCACCCACCCACCCACTCACCCACCCACCCACTCACCCAGTCACTCACTCACTCACTCGCCCACCCGCACGACAACACCTCACACACAAACCCACATACTCATGCAACCATCCACACACATACGCGCACACATGCATGCACGCACGCTCGCTCGCTCGCTCGCTCGCTCGCTCACTCACTCACTCACTCACTCACCCAATCATCCAATCACCCAATCACCCACTCTCTCACTGTCCAACTCACTCACTCACTCACACACTCACCCAATCACCCACTCAACCAACAAGACACCCACCCCAGCCAGGAACCCATCCCAGCCAGCCACCCACCTACCTCAGCCAGCCACTCACCCACACCCATCCACCCATCCACTCACCTACCCAATCAACCACCCACCAACCTACCTACGCACCATGTCACTCACTCACTCACCCGCCCGCCCGCCCGCCCGCTCGCTCACTAGCTCACTCACCCACCCACCCACCCACCCACTCACTCACTCACTCACTCACTCACTCACTCACTCACTCACACACTCACTCACTCACTCACCCACCCACCCACCCACCCACCCACCCACCCACCCACTCACTCACTCATTTAAAACGCGGATCCAGGTATTAACATGGTAACATGCATACCTGCCAATCGGCAAATATCTGTCCAACCTCGTGTGTGCGTGCGTGCGTGCGAGCGTGTGTGTGCGTGCATGCACGTGTGCGTGCGTAAGGTTGGTTGAGGGAGTGAGATCGCGTGTGCGTATGCAGGTTGGTTGTGCGTTTATCAATGGGTGTGATCAGAATGTGGAGTTCTATTTGGATCAAGACATTTACGCTATTAGAGGTGCATGTCTGCCAATCATTGGTGTGCGTGCGTGCGTGTGTGCGCGCGCGTGCGAGCGCGCGTGTGCGTGCGTGTACGTATGCGTCCATGTTCTATTTGGATCCATCCATTTACGTTATTGGAGGCGCGTGTCTTCCGATCCTTGGAGTGTGTGTGCGTGTGTGTATGTCAAGGGGGGGGGGGGGGGGAGTTTGTTCGTATGTAGGTGTGTGCGTGCGTGTGTGTTTTATTTGGATCCAGACATTTATGCTATTGGAGGCGCATGTCTGCCAATCCGTGGTGTGTGTACCTGGGTGTGCGTGGTTGTGTGTATGTTTGTGTGCATCTATTGTCTAAACCTTTTTGTTTATGCCAAATGGGTGGATTGTTCTGAGTTCCTTAATCCAATACTGTTCTCTGTTTAGCCTCATTTTTTTGTTATCTACAAAAATCATTTCAATGGGCATTATTTGGAGATCTGTTACGAAATGTCTGGGTTGGGTGAAATGCCAGGCAATTCTCGTGTCTGTTTTGTGTCTGATTGCATAAATGTATTGTGTAAGTCGTTTCTTTAGTGTTTGTCCTGTTTCACCTGAGTATTGAGAGCTGCACTCTTTACATTCAATAGGGTATATGAGATTTGTAGTGGAGCATCTCATTTGCGTGTTGGTGCTGCATTCTTTTCCAGTGACATAGCTAGTGAACTGTTGGAAGTATTTAAATAGTGGTTGCATGTGATGCACTTGGTGTTATTGCACCTCTTGGTTATGCTTAGTACGGTTTCCGAGTTATCTGGTGTTGGTGTAATGTGGGTGGTTGGTAGTGGGCTTTTTATTTTAATTAAACTAGAGTGGACTAGGGAATCTCTTATAGATTTGTTCTTTCTAAAGGCAACTACTGGGTAAGATGGGAATATAGGTGATAGGATCGGTGATGATAGGATGTTTTTTTCCCAGTAGGTTCTGATGGATCTTCCTATGTGTTCTAGAGATGGGTGGTATTGTAAGATGCAAGCTGGTCTGGGTTGTGTCTGCATGCGGTGCTTGCGAAGGATGTTCTCTCGGGGTGTAATTTTGGGGTTTTCTAAGATGGCCTGGATTTCTGTTTCTTTGTATCCGCGATTGATGAATGCTTGTGTGAGTTCCTGTGTGCGTTGTTCTAAAATCCTAGGATCTGTTATTATGCATTTGTATCGTAGTGACTGGCTATAGATGATAGAGTGCTTTGTGTTCGGAGGGTGGCATGATTGTTTGTGAAGATATTGTTGTTTGTCTGTTGGTTTTCTATATAAATCTAATTTGAGTAGATTTTCATCTTTGTAAACCATTGTGTCTAAAAATGGGACTTTCTCCCTTGAAAAATCTAAATCGAATTTAAATCAAATTTAATTGTGGGGTGTTCCTTATTCACCTGTATGTGAAAGTTATGTAGCTCATCTTCATCACTGTTCCAAATGAAAATATATCATCTATAAATCGTACTAAATGTGATGGGGAATTTCCAGTCCATGCTGAGAGCATTCTGTCTACTATAGTGTGTACATAGATGTTAGCATATTTAACAGCAAACTTGGCTCCCATGGCTGTTCCGTGTGTTTGTATGTAAAAATCTTAATTTAATTAAGTTTAATTGGAAACTGTTTTTAGTGAGGATCTATCTCATAAGTTGATCTAATTCGTCAGCTTGAATGTATGCTGGATCGTGTTTAATGTTGTTCTTTGTTGTTTTATCTAGTGTTTGTCTGTAATATTCAGTGACAATATTTATGCCTTCTTCATGCGGGATATTTGTGTAGAGGGATCTGATGTGCAAAGAATGGATGCGTTGTCTCACTCACTCACTCACTCAC
>CM067365.1:36603178-36693178 GCA_034401795.1 Chaetoderma sp. LZ-2023a | reverse complement strand
AAACTCGACACCAGGGAAGAACAGATAGCATTAGGCTTCTTTCGTGTCGAAAACCAAATTCTGATGTTTTATTATTAGTTCATTATTATACTTGGTCTGGAAAGTTAAATACAATGAAGAGATAGGGCATTAGGTTTTGAATAAGGTTCTCGCAGCCACCTACCATGCGGGCACGAGATGTCACTCCTTGAAGATTTAGCGTTATTGGATTCGTCTGAAGAAGAATTGGTACCAGTTCCAAAACGGTTCCCGTACAGCTCGTTATTACCTAGTGGAGAGCCCTGTACCAGAACTTTTACAAGAAAATCTGACCGCACACTTCATGTCAATAAGGATCATCTCCTCCAGTCAGCCTTCTGCGCGACGTGTCAGTATCTCTACACCGCTACTCGCTACGAAGTGACCCATGCACTCCGTTATCGTCACCGTGTTTTAGAAGTAACATTAGTTCCCGGGGAAGAAAACGAGGATCGTGCCGTTTTAGCCATGCGTTTCGAATCTCGGTTTCCGGTCAAAGTTCTCCCGACCGAGAAAATGGCCCGCACGAAGAACACTACTCGTAGATATCCCGTTGGTCATCGTCCTCCCGCGGTAACAGTAAGCAACGTACTGACAGCAAGACATGAAATCCTACCTGCAGCTACGTCGGGGAGTGCTACGCGCTACCAGTCACTACATCTACACCGGTCCTGAAGCGGAGTAAGAAGCGAAAGTCTCCCGCAGAATCCAGTCTGGCAGCACCCGCATCAATAACCAGCCATCCAACTAGAGCCACTACACCCGCACCCGTAGTGTCTGAGACAGTTTTAGCCAGTCAGCCGTTTTCGGTAGTCATCATGGCACCTGCGGGAATGGACATTCCAAGTTACCCGCAGTCACCCATCTCCGCCAGATCTGACCATAGATGAAGGACCAGGACCATCGCAGCCTGCGTTGATTAGGATAACTCCAACTCGTGTTATCCAGCATCTGCCTCCTAGCCTTTCTGACCCAGCCATCAGAAAGGGAACTACGCCGGAATGACCATACACGGGAAATAGACGTATCGCCCACACGCAGGACATTCAGCCAGTGCCTAACGTTACCGCAAATCGTCTGTTAAAGTATGCTAAGTCTCGGAAGATGTCATCTCCTGCCGTATCCACTCCCGCATCATTGCCTTGGCCTACGATACAGCTCACTGCCATCACCACGCCAGTTACTGCCGCTACCATGACGACTACAACAGCTACAACATCAACTACGTCAGCAACCACTAGCACCACCGCTGCCTCACGGACGGATATGTTAGAATCGGCAGTAACTGTGAGAGACATTATAGATGCTCATATTTCTGACACCATCACTTCAGACATTTCTGACAGTGCCAGTAATAGTGAACGCATCTCAGCAATGATAGTGCATCCACCGCGACCCACCATCATCAGTCGCAGGACCCAGACTCAATGGGGAAATTTCGCAGCAGAGGTGTGATCATTTGTGATACAGCAGAAACATCAGTGGTGTGATTCATGGAAGTGTATTAGTTATTACTTTATTTTTTAAATACTTTTCTTCTTATTATATATGTTATATCAATTGAATCCCGTCCTTAGGATGACTATGGTTATCCGACACAGCCGCGCACTTCAGTGCCCAGCTGTGTCACACACGAAATGAGCACTGCGGACTCCGATGTTGTAAGAACGTCATGTGCGACGTGAAGAATACAACATCCTGCACTGCAATGATGTCATAATCCCGTCATGCAGTCTCAGCTACGCTGGGCCTGCCTGATAAACTAACTGTTAAGTTATTATTATATTCTATTTTTGTTATTATTTTTCCTCCTGTCTTAGATGTCAGGACGACTATGGGGTCAGGGAGAGCTGCCCGTTGCAGACCCACTATAACGGGCCACAAAATATATATTTAATAATAAGAGATACGTGTTGCGTACCCCTTTATTTACCCAGGGTGCGCAAGTAATTCGGGAGTAATTGACTAAATACCCCATATACATGAATCTTATATGTATACATATAGATATTATATATTATTAAAATTTAATAAATAAAGTTACAGCACGCACCAAAACATTAAAATAAAATGAAACAAAAAAAAGAAAAGGCCTGGAAAAATAATTCCAGGTCAAAAATTAAAAAATTAAAAGTATGCCTCCCCTCTCCTCTTTGGCACCTCTATGTGCTCTGTCTCTTGAATACCCATCTATTGCGTCACTACTCCTCTCCGGCCATGCGCCTACCCGGGAAGTCTAGAATTCCCGCCTAGCATACGTCCGTGCGTCGATCTGCCATGCGCGATCGTTTGTCACGGATGTCAAACTATGAGGGGGTGGTGTAGTTCAGATCGACCGGTCGGGTACCGGCCGTACCAGCCAAGCTGGATACTCGCTGTCCGTCCTGGATTCGTTCCCTGAACACGCCCCCATGGGAAGAGCCATAAGCGTATATGGGCCTATGAGAGAGATCGCGTTGTAAAAACGAGTAAGTCAGTTAAAGCGCATAGTGCGCATGCCCACGCTTAGATGCTATTTTTGATGGAGCACGTAGTTTACGACCAAGATGGGATGACGCTTTTAGTGTACCGAGATGGTACCCTGTAATCCTTTTTGATTACCTGTTCCCGCCGAATCTGGCATTAAACAAGACCAGAATTCGACGGACTCTTTAAATCTGTAAACCATCTCAAAATTGGTTAAGAAATGGCCGAGTTATCCACAGAAAACCCTTCTTGATTATCTTCAGAATATTGCCGTGACATCATAACCACCTGGACGCAGAACTTCTAGAATGTTCTAGAACATTCGACTGCACTATTATTAGCTACGCGCTGATTGGCTGTTGCTCAGCCGATGATTGGTTGGAGCTTGCACCAGTGACGTCATGAGATGAGTAGTATAAAGGGAGACGCGATCCAGAGATCGAGAGCATCCTTGGCCAGGGGCCGAACAGGTTGATCCTGTACCAGCTACTCTCAGCACGACAGACAATATGCACATTACTTCGCTTTCTGTCGGTTTTTCTCCCGTAGCTAGCAGTTACCCATCCCACCACACTAAAACAATTTTGTAACTCCCATCTTGCGGGAGCAATTTGGAACTTTCTAATTATTGTTCACGAATATCAAGATCTACTTTGGAACACGAACTTGCGGTGAGGCCTTTACGGCCTGAATATGTGATTCTACAGATGTAGAGACAGCGATGTTCTTTGGTGGATGACTCGCCGGATCTGCCGGCCATGGCAAAAAGTGGTATTTCAACCATCCCACACTGATGTCGTGCAGGTTCTTCTAACTTTCGACCACAGCAAGTAAACTTTGCCCGGTGCGTCTTCAGAGCTGGCTGACATACCCAGCACCGTTAAGCTTTGTTTTGTATCTTCATCTGCATTTAACAACCCCCGCTTGTGATCGGGTTGTTGTCAACTTCCATCCGTACCATCGGTGTATGGGAACTTTCTTCACAGCAGTAATGCTATTGTATCTCTTACTGACTACTCGTTAGACATTCTCTATATTGTGCTTACAGTCCTGAGCGATTTTCTCCCGCCATGGGTTGCTTGCGAGAATCCTGTTTGCGGGAACCAACCTGCGGGAACTTTCCAGCTTCCTGAGAATGCATCAACACACGTCAACCAAAGAATGACGTATCAATTTCAGTAACACGATAGCCAAACTTAAGAATGGCTACCGAGTATTCAAGTAGCTATACGTAACATTTTAATTATTGCGTTAATTATATTTCTAATAATTATATTGTATCCGTATAAACGGTCCCGATGACTAAAAGGTATCGTAACTGTCTTAGGACCGCTAGTTATAATTTCCGTATATGTTTATAGTTATTCTCATTTTCTGTAAGGTGTTTTCACTAACCGCACCATAGTAGGTTCGTTAACATGTACTAAGATATATAATTCTGATCATTTGATACTGTATTGATTGTTCTGGTTAGTTTATATATATATATAAATATATATATATATATATATATATATATATATATATATATATATATATATATATATATATATATATATATATATATATATATATATATATATATATATATATATGGCCAGTAGCCATCAGTTCATATGTTTTGTTTATTTGTAGAAAATATATGACTGCAATGCACGTAGGAAACACTATACAGCAACATTTATATATGCAGCACTTTCTCCCGCCACCAACAATTTTTCACTGAGGTCGCTGTCCGTGCTATAACTTTCTTCATTAAGAAATCCGTAGTATACTCTTCTCTTCCGGTAGTGCGATAATTTAGCCCCGCACTCTGGCAAGACTCATAACTCTAAGATTTTGTCTCTCTTCATGTTCCACTCAGCCTTGTGGCTTCTTAATTGTTTGGATGTCCCTATCCACACTATGGGCTGTTCCGACCCTAGGAAACTGTTGGGGTTTCCGAGCGGTGATGGCCAGCGTGTGGTGTCACATACAATCCCCCATATCTTCGGATACTTAATAGTTAGCACTTTCGCCAATGTAGAAAAGCACTGCGAAAACATATCTTAATTATTATTTTATTTGCTGAACAATCCTCCCGCACCGCAGTGCAAAACTGGGCAAATTGTATTTAAACCTAGCGACAGGTCTTTTCTTTTCAAACATTTTGGTTGAAATATTAGAGTGGGCCCATTTTTGCTTACTACTCTTTCCCTGCTTTAAGTAGTGGCGACACCTTCCCGAGATGGAGGCCCACGCGAGGCACTTGCCTCTCGCAAAGATTCAGCGATGACGGTCCATGCAAGGATAATACTCGATACCAGGCGGGCCATTAGTTAGGTAATATCCTAGGCGGACTACTATGCTCGGTAATGCCTTTCACGAAAATTGTTGCCAAGATGGTAGGTAAACAAGCTCTTGGCGTGGGAGTTGGGCTAGCAGAGGATGTAATGACACGAAAGAATGTTAGATCCTCATTGAAATCAAGAGCACATGGTGACGTCAGGGCTCTGAAACCAAAGGCCGTAACAGCAGTACATGGAAAATTAACCAAACCTAAACCAAAACATATAAAGAGGAGTAATGTACATAATGCTCAGTCAGTCCGCGCGACACTGAATAAGAAGGGATGCAATACACATCAGAGAACACACGCAGATATCTCCAATTCACTAAAACATGGAACTTAGTCATGCATGTGAGTGTTAAAAAGCGAGCTGGACATTTTTCAGACATGTCCCATAGTAACGACGTTGGAGTCGGCAGCATGGGAACAGTTTCAACCTGTACCCTGCTTATCAGATTCTGGTCCGATCGAGTTTTACATCAGTGGATCTTCAGATAGATATTTAGGTCTTAACCAGTCTTACATTTCGATTAAAGTTAAGTTGGTAAAGCTAGATACAGTGGGTACTGAGACACGGCTCGCAGTTGATGAAAAGATGGGTCCTGTAAATAATCTTCTTCATATGATGTTCTCACAAGTGGATTTTTTAATGGAAAACGTGTCAGTGACTCGAATGAAAATTACTAGGGCTGTAATTGTTATTGTAAGCGAACTTATTTGTATGTACAGTTATACCATCCTCTGATCTGTTAGTATCGTACATGGTTACTCTGAGAAAGACGAGTGCTAAGTGCCCTATTCATCGTGTTGGATGTAAAACTTTTATGGTACCGAGTGGAGATATGAGCGTGGATAGAGATAAAATATTTATCGAACAGGATCCTACAAGAGTATTATTCGGTTTTGTACCAAATGATGCTTACAATGGTGTTGTTACTGAACACCCATTCAGGTTTTATAATAATAAAACTACCTATGCTACATGCTATATTAACGGAGAAGAGGTGACAACATCGCCAATACGCCCATCATTTAGTGACGACATTTACTCTGATGCCTACTTTTCGCTGTTCCATGGTACTGGAGCACTATTTAAAGACCACAGGTACCCGATTGATAACGCACACTTCAGATATGGCATGCCACTATTTGCATGTGATTTTACTCCTGATTTAGCTGATTCGGAGCACCAATACCCTACACGTACTGGATCGTTAAGAGTCGTCTTCTATTTTAGCGAAGCACTACCTGATACAACAAACGTGATTTGCTATGCTGAATTTGATAATATGATAGAAATCAGATCAGACTTTAATGTATTAACAGATTATTAAAAAAATGCTGATTACATTTGAAATAGAGCATCTATTATTCGGTGACGACAAAATGCGCGAGCACTTCCTTGGAGCTTTTCCAATTGACAATGTACTCGTTCATATTAAATATTATCCATCTTCATTATTGATAAACACGCATCCCAGTAATAAAGGCAGCCAGCACTGGGTCGCGGTGTATTACACATCGAGTGGAAAAGCAAAATACTTTGACCCTTATGGAAGACGCCCTTCAGACAGAAGAATGTTATCAAATGTATGCAATGGGCATCATGCGCGTATTTATTCCTATAACGCTGAACGTGTTCAACGGGCACTGACAATGACGTGCGAATATTATTGTGTATAATTCTTATATTATCATTCGAGAGGTGTAGCCATGAAGCATATACTATGGACGCTAAGAAAACATGACAGAAAGGATGCGAAACGTTTAGCTCTAAGAATAAGAGAAAAGATGCAAAAAAACAATGGATAATTAATAATAATAATTATTGCTTCTCACGTATTTATAGAATAATTGATGTCATTAAATGTTGTGGCTAATTTAGTTTATTATTGTATTTTCTTATTTGCTTCGATGTGTCAATAAAATAAAATAAATTAAAAAAGTGTATTAGCTCATCCCCTTATTCTTTTGCCCCAATATCGCTTTGCAATATGCACACATACTAATGGAATGATATCATGTTTATACACACGCATACATGGCACATGGGGCACGCATGTACCACGGGGTGCACACAGGGGCACGCATGCATGCAACACGGGGGATACACAGATGCACAAGGGCACATACAGGTGCATGCATGCACATGGGGGCACGCACACGCATGCATGTGCACAGGGGCACAACATATAACTAGCAATATCGCATATAGGCACATACACGCATGCATGCATGCACGCACGCACACGCGCACGTGGGCACGCACACACACACACACGCACGCGCACAGGGGCACAACATATAACTAGCAATATCACATATGGGCACACACGCACACATGCACGCACGCACATGCACGCATGCACGCTCGCTCGCTCGCTCGCTCGCTCGCTCGCTCGCTCACTGGCACGCACGTACGCACACACGCACACACACACACCTACACGCACGCACGCACGCACGCACGCACGCACGCACGCACGCACGCACGCACGCACGCACGCACGCACGCACGCACGCACGCACGCACGCACGCACGCACGCACGCACGCACGCACGCACGCACGCACGCACGCACGCACGCACGCACGCACGCACGCACGCACGCACGTGTGCACGCACGCACGCGCGCGCGATGATACACCTATCTTTAAAGACATATATCTCCTTAAATACACTAGATACATTATCTATATAATATTATACATACAACATCGCTAAGTTTAGCTATATATTGGACGCATAACGCTGTACTTCGCTGAGGACGTCGATTGGAAAATCACGTGCGGGCATACGCACACGCGCGTATACCTCGTATGTACAGATAGGGTGGACACACGGTGCATACACACATGTACGTTATCCTATATGCCAATTTCTTCACACACCACGCTCTCGCACATTCCGACCACAATGTCTAGACAAATGGATAGCCATCAGAGTCAGTCATTCCGATGATACATTTTCAGAAATAGTCTTCTTTAGGTCTGCAAATATCAATATGAAGAAATTCGATAGGGGTTGATGAGTGGGTGTAGGTGGTGGGTGGAGTTGATGCATGGTGTTGGGTGTAGGTGGTAGTGGTGGTGGTGGTGGTGCTTAGTGATGGTGGTGTATGTCGGTACTGGTGGTAGTGGTGGTAGTGGTTCTGGTGGTGGTGCTAGTGGCGGTGGTTGTGGTGATGGTTGTGTGTTGGTGGTGATGGTGGTGGTGTTGATGATGGTGGTGGTGATGGTTGTGTGTGTTGGCGGGTATTTGCTGGCGCAATGTCTAGACAAATGGATAGCCAGCAGAGCCAGTCATTCCAATGATAAACCTTTTAAAATAGTCTTCTCTTGGTCTGAAAATGTACGTTTTCTATGAGAAAATTGAAATAATTTTGAAGAAATTCGAGGGTTAAAGGGTTAAGAAAGTCTATAGCGTCCATGTAATGGTGTAACATGTGGAGGTCGCTTAGAGCAGGTTTTACTGAATTATATAGTAAAAAACATGGTTATAACGTATCACTGCTGTGTAGCCCAAAAGCATATATTTATATTTCACTTGTAGCAAACGACCATCTATGATTATGCTGCTATACCCGTAATGTGGCTCTTAATTGTTGAAATGTAACGTCGTGAATGATAAGACATACGGTCTCCAACAAACTCACTACAATGACTACTGTTAATGTATGAACACCGTGAATTAAAAATGCGTTAATCTTTAGTGGTAAACAACAATAGCCAGTGAGCGGGTTCATGCGTTATTATCGATTTAAAAAACCCCAACTACTCCCAACGAGGACATTGTAATATCTTGCTAAATAGCAGTCTCACGTCATTTGTTTTACCAGAATGTGTTTTTATGTATGCGAGTGCGTTCAAATAATCAAGTACTAACACATGTTCATAAGTGTCGACTGGACGCTATTGTTCATACGTGGGTGCTGGACGCTGTTGTTCATAAGTGGGCGCTGGACGCTATCGTTCATAAGTGGGTGCTGGACGCTATTGGTCTACATGAGCGGGTGGCTGCTGTTGTTCATGCAGGTGGCCGATTAACCCATTGACGCACATCATTTTTGAAAATTTAATAATTAAATGACTGCCACTTTAAAGAATCTCCTTAAATACGATAGATACATGATTATTATCTATATAATATTATACAACATCGATAAGTTTACCTATTACCCGTGTAACGCTCTGATTTTTTGAAAATTAAAAGACTGGGAACACATTTTGTTTATATATTGGAACATTTAATATTTAAACGACTGCCACTATAAAGAATCTCCTTAAATACGATGGATACATGATTATTATCTAATATTATACAACATCGATAAGTTTACTTATTACCTGTGTAACGCTCTGATTTTTTGAAAATTAAATGACTGGGAACACGTTCATGCAGGTGGACGCTATTGTTCATAAGTGTCGGCTGGACACTATTGTTCATAAGTGTGCGCTGTATGCTATTGTTCTAAATGACGGCTCTGCGCTATCGTCCATGCAGGTGGCCGATTAACCCATTGATGTCTGCATTCCCAATATATAAATTTCTATGTAACCAGACATGTACATTGTTTTAGATGTAAGTTGACAGTAACCTACCAACACCATTCGCAGGCAAATTCGTGTTTTATATGTTTACACCATTCACATAACAATTTTGAAAATTTAATAATTAAATGACTGCCATCTGATTTTTTTGAAAATTAAATTACTGACTTAACCACGAAAGGGGGTGGGGGTGGGGTCGCCGCCGCCAACCTAATAACGTAACACGTGTCACCTATTAAAACACATTAATTTATGTCAGTTAAACAATAGTGTCTAGACATTTAAAGGGACACATGCATGAACGATGGCAGCCACCCGCTCATTTAGAACAATAGCGTCGACCTGCATGAACAATAGCGTCCAGCCGCTCATTTACTAGACTCCACCCACTCATTCAAATCGACCAATCAGAACGCAGTATTTAAATAGGGCAAGCGCTCAATTACATAACAATAGCGCTTAGCGAGTCACTGTACTACTCACATTCTCTGAAACAAGACACTGGTATAAATAAATAATAGCATACAAATAATACAATTTGAGTCCAAGATCCATTAACTACATCGCTGTACATATATATATATATATAGGTGTAAGGAAGGGGTTCAAAATTGTGTGTGTGTGTGTGTGTGTGTGTGTGTGTGTGTGTGTGTGTGTGTGTGTGTGTGTGTGTGTGTGTGTGTGTGTGTGTGTGTGTGTGTGTGTGTGTGTGTGTGTGTGTGTGTGTGTGTGTGTGTGTGTGTGTGTGTGTGTGTGTGTGTGTGTGTGTGTGTGTGTAGGATGACGTCATGAATGACTCGATATAGTCCGTCTTCAACGCTTAGACACGTTGTACGAACTGTATGTCTTTACCATTTAATAAACATTCTGTTGAATATTTTGAAACTAATTTGACTGGACGCTGCTACTTCCATAGCAGCATCCAGTCAAATTCATTTCAAAATATTTCACAGCGTACCTGTATAGTTTTCTGCAAATTCATAGTCAGTGAGTTCAGAGATCGATCGATCCAAACACGAGCGAGGTTTCGGTGGAGCTAAGCTAGAGATGGGCGAGGCATAGCTAAAACTGGAAAGGTCCATTAAGATTTATCTCAATTTTCACACGTATTATATGAAGTATATAAGCGCATATTGTTCCAACTATGTCTAATTGTAGACATAATTCATACTTTAGTTTATTATATCCGATTTATCGAAAGTGCCAAATATGATTTTTATATACCAGTTATTGAATATCCTGCCAATCTATCACATTTTACTTGAGTTATCCCAAGACATTGTAGGCACTCATTCCGTAAAGATGTTGCCAGAAGCTGTTGCTAATAACAATGGCGACACAATTCTATAGCAATGAGCACATGGTATATAGTAGTTAGCAGCTTAGTCTTCACATATCTTGATCGATTGTTTATGAATCATGACCCTATTTATGAGGACAAAATACGCAGTGAGACAGAAATACTTGAAGTTCGAACGATTAACGAACGAGTAACATCTATTAACATTTATGGTAATTATTACAATACCAGGAATATTTCACAGTATAATTATTTAATGAAATATAAATGCATTTTTCAGACAAAGATACATCGATTACACAGATAGACAAGAAAAAGTTTAAGTTTACAATTAATGTGTTTAGCTATTCACAATTTAAAGGATTTATCCATAATACTCAAATGAATTGAAACATCAGCGAGCAATGTAATAGTTGTCAAAAATAGCAACAGACTGCGCTTGACGCTACACCGATCGAGAGTCACTCATTGTAAATCTGTCCCAGCAACAGATGACACTACGGCTCCTTATCTTAGATAGTGGTCAGAGCAAAGACAGCGCAAAGTTATACAAAGAATGCAATGGCATACTTCGTCAAATCACTGAACGAATGAAAGACTCCACCACCCTACAAGCAGACTATTTGTCAGATGGCATCGCAGCCACAGATAATTGTTGTAAAATGATTAGGTTGTCCCAGGCTCTGAGATTTGCTGGTCAACCACCGTCGCTCTCCACGCATAACACAGAAGGCAATTTTGTTGGCACCAACTAGGGAAAAGCGGACCCGGTCAGAGAATGGGTTAAGACACTGAGCCATTGTATCAATTTGGAGGAGATCCTAGGCCACTGCAACCAACAATTGAAACAACGGAGGTTTGAAGGGCACATAAGATCCCGAGCAATGGACCGGCATCTGAACCCGACAGCATCAGACTATCAGCAATAAACTTGTTAAGCCTACAGGTGATAACATCTCTAAACCAATTACGCACATAATAAGCTCGCCTTCCTGCTACACGTCCTCCATTGACGATGTTAGTCAAGGTACCCTTGTCGTACTGCCCACACTCAAGAAGACTCCTGAACCATCAGCAAACCCGGGGCCTATTGTGTTCCTCTTCAGAATTTGGAAGATCTTGCCCAATGTGACACTGTGCCACATCCGAGAAAATATTGGCAGTTTCAGTGGAGCCTACCTGAGTATCCTTAAATGAGGACGCAACTGCGCGGACAATGTAAGTCCGCAGCGAATGCTCATGTCAGTAGTCATGTCCAAGCAGTGATACTTTAATAAGATGCATATCAACATGTCATGGGTCTTTAACACCATCAAATGATCAAAGATCCTGGCCATATTACATCAAGCTGGCTGCAATGACGATTAGCTGCGACTAGTCAGACTGCTATTGGCAAATACCAAATTGAAAGTGCAAGTAAAAAATGTTAAGTCTGTAGCGTTGGCGACTACTACTCTTTCTCCGGTGCTGCTTACATGCTACTTTGCCACAACACACTCAACTGTGCCAGAACACTCTAAAGACCAAATTCAACACTATCTACACTGGCAGATGACGCAGACTTAAGAGATGAGGAGAAGGCCTCTTGATACCTTTCTCCTTACAGCTACAGAACAACTCAAGAATGGGAATCCCTCCAGGAATGTGAATATTTTCATGAACAAAGCCAAGACCGAGTTTACGCATGTGCACCTATCGGCAAAACATAAAGGCATCTGGATGTGTGATGGGGAGGAATGGAGGAAGAGCAATATCCTTGGTTCACTAATGTGCAGCTCCTCTGACATCGCTGTATGTTGCGTCGCGAGAAACACTGTCTTCCAGTCCTTTTAAAAACTGTAGATGCGTGGACCACAGATCCATCTGGCCAAAAGACTACGCGTATATGACGTGACCTGTGTATCACTAATGTTGTACATCTGTAACAGCTGGGCAGCTTAGAAGTTAGTTCTAGACCAGCCATACCTGCCACTGCAGCCACCGTCGTGCGTACTGTAAGTCACCATCGCTGGTCGGACAGTAAAACCGCAAATGTCACAAGACACTCCTGCACAGAAACCCTTGGAATTTAGTGAACTCGGTGCACACATCTACAAAGCTTGTGAAGGATGCCACTGCACGCATCTGCTAACTGCTATTCACCGATATAAAGGAAGCTTTACTGGGTACACTGACAACCAAGATGGGGAGGGAGCTAATGCCTCTCGCTGCTGGTAAGAAACAGCGGCCAAAAGGAGAAAAAGGACTGATTGTAGTTGTAAGATGTTTTCAGATTACTATAGATGCATTACACGGTATACCACACAATACCGTCGTCTGACAAATATTCACATTTAACAGTTATGTATGAATACACCATACACAAAATGTAATCATGATGCTTTGTCGGATTTCCACAGAAGACAAAATATACACAAATGGATTAAGGATGCTGTTAAGGTATGAGATAACACAGAATAGAAAAAGAAAGCCGTGTGCAGAGGTAGGTATGGGTAGCCAAGAACTGTATGGTAAAAACTGTGTACAATTCGTGGGATAATTGAAAGCACAAAAAGTGTGATGATTACTGTAACTGTTCTGGAGCTTCCACTGCGACGTTCTTGTTGCGTCAGCTTCGGACTCCTGGATATTTGATAGATCTTTAGCAAATGCAATGCACTAATAACAAGTAATGATATGGCTTGGCAAAATACAGAATTTGTTGCTTCCTTTATATCATTATTTCCCGTAAAATAAAGAATCTCTATTGTATTACTATTGTAGGCAATTTTATGTATTGCATAATAAATGGCATATGGTATCGAGATTAAAATACATAATAACCACATTGAAACACAGCACTTAGATATGCGAGAAAATGTCACCTTAGCCCGAGCGAGAAGCGAGTGACACAGCTGGAAGTAGCGTAAGCCTGAGAGAAAGATCAGATGGCATAAACTAGAATGATAACTTGCCATAGCAAGATAAATAGCTATTTTAATAGTTTTCTCACCACCTGTATGGAATATGTTTTCAGGTAAGAAGCATGCCAGTCCATAGCCAGTTGCGAACAACGTCATCCAATGACATATAGCGAGACTTGTAAAGACTGTAAAAACTGGTGTACGATATTTGCCAGACTTTAAGAAATACACCAAGAGCAGTGTGTTGGCCATGATACCTATGGCATATGCAGACAGTGGAATAACTTTGATTGCCCACTCTGGTATTGTCCGATACGATCGCCATAGCCATATCAGTTGGACATCTAGCAGCGAATAATACAGAGAAGAGTTTATTGTTCCACTACTTTGATTTGTTTAAAGCATTTTTATTTTAGTCTATGATGTTTTGGCTAAATTCTCGGAATGATTCATTTAATTTCCTGTTACGAGTATTTTATTGCGAGAATTTTAAAATAACATGTTCGTTCCTTTTATTCAGCAACAGCAATTCCTAAATTCAGTGTGTATATAATGTGCCAGTTTTCCCCAAACATTTCTAGAAGCAACAGCTTGTTTCAGTATGACAACCACTCAGTCGGATGTTGAGAACAATACTGTCGCAAAGTAAAGATAGAGAATAAATGTCCTCACTCAGACAGATGTTAACCCACTGCAAGCAAAGTTATTATGCTGACAATTCTGTTACAAAAGTGATAGTTATTGCTCCATAGTGAGTTGCATGTGAATACATAATCGCAATACTTATGAGCTAGCTTCTATTCATTCTAATATCAGAGATTGCCATCAGAAATCGTGAATATTCACGATTGGGCACAATTTAATGATGAAAATTAGATTATCTTACTTATATAGTATATATTTTCCCAAATTATGTAGAAATACAAGTCCACTGTAGTTTGCTTTTAGACATGTAGTTATTGGAACCTAGTATGCATTGTGCAATTAGAATAGCCATTGATGTCCACAACATAATGCATATGTAACTGTGTGCACAATGTTCACAGACCTAATATACCTTGTTTGATGGCACCATTGATTACAATTCTCTGTATCGATTAATCTTGCTCTTATTATATCAACGTACCTAATCCCGAATGAAGACACGCTTAGTAACACTAGAGACAGATCACAACACTGTGTGCCACTACAAAGAAATTGCACAGTCACACTGATGGGTGGGATCAACTGACATATACGCTTACAGCTTCTAATCCGTTTAATGGAAAAATACACGAGAATATTTCCAATCTGGTAAGAGTAGTACAGAAATTGTTCTGTATTATTTGAAAGTAGTAGTAGTAGTAGTAGTAGTAGTAGTAGTAGTAGTAGTAGTAGTAGTAGTAGTAGTAGTAGTAGTAGCATCAGCAGCAGCAGCGGTAGCAGCAGTAGTTGTGGCAGCAGCAGAACCATCAACATGCAGCAGAAGTAGTAGCAGCAGCAGCAACAGCAGCAGCAGCAGCAGCAGCATCAGCAGTAGTAGTAGTAGTAGTAGTAGTAGTAGTAGTAGTAGTAGTAGTAGTAGTAGTAGTAGTAGTAGTAGTAGTAGTGGTAGTAGCAGCAGCAGCGCTATTCAAGAGAATGAGCGAATTTATTACAAGAGGAACTATCTTGCTTATAAAATAAAATATATCACTTGTTAACTAAAACACATAGAACAGACGTATTATGCAACTTATTAAAACAAAAGCACGATGGAGACGATTGGCTGTGGTCGACTTGTAATCAGCGGGGCGGGGTTCACATCCCGGCCAACTGACAAGCGCTCAGGTGAAACATAGGCAATCTCCTTCACTCATCGGTGCCTATCTCCACCCAGGACTCTAAATAGGTACACGTGTAAAAAGACTGGCGATGTTACCAATAATAGACTGAAATATAAACCAGCAGAGTGAATGGGACCTGAGATCAGACGTCAATCAAACCAATAATATAAAAAACCTTAAAATTCCAAAAAAGCTTGTTTTTATTTTCGCTTATGAATTTAATTAAAATCTATGTTTCAATCCTGAACATGTGTTTAGGTATTACATATGAATGTGTAATAGAAAGCAATATTGAGTGAAGTAATTTTACCCTGAAGTAAATTATACAGAAAATTATATAATATAACAAGAGACGACTTCCTCTGTTATAGTGATAGAAATATTAATTATTAATTTTTTAGCATGTGTTTTAGCTTGGAATGGTGGAAATTAGGTGATGTACTCATGCGCGCACATACGAATAGTAATATTTATCACACATGGCACATGCATCATTGCATTAGGTTTAGCTAGACTTCAATTCTTGATTTCATCACACACTATTTATTATAAATACATTGTACATTGGTTTTCAAATATAATCGAAATGCGATTGTTTTATTGTAATTGTTATATATCCTGCTGAAAATGGATATCAATATATACTAATTATGTGAGGTATCAATAAAAACAATGTATGTACCAATGTTGTGAAAATGTTGTCAGAGCTGTTTATGGCAACAACGGATCCACAGTATGAAGACACAATTCCAAGAACGAGCACATGGTAGTTCTAATTTTCCATGATTGATGGATTGATTGATTGATTGATTGATTGATTGATTTTTTGCGAACTGCTGCCTTATTCAGATTAGAAAGTATGCAAACAGATTTAAATATTTAAAAACCTGGACGTTTACGACCAATTATCATTTAGAGTAGTCAATATTAGAATAGCTAACACTAAATTCCAAGAATTGTAATTTTAATATAAGTATTCCTATAAGCTGGTGAATATTTAGAAATTAATCGGAATGGAACCTAAAGCTGTAATAGAATATTTATTAAATTAGATATGTTTTTGATCCAGTCTTTCCAGTTCAAAGAGTTAAAATAAAGAGTAATTTTTAATGCGACATAATTAATTCAGGCTGTATTGTTCAGGTATGCTAATGTGTATGTTTCACACATATATGAGAGATCCGTCCTCCTCTTATTAGATTGTGTGTCGACTTGTGGGGTTTGAGTCATGAGTCACAGCTCCAATCATGGAGATATGCCTCACTGAAACTTATGAGTCTCCCATCTTTACTCTTTAGTAGTTTTACCGATCAGTAGCTTGGAACTCTTGCAATGTTTGTTCATGGTTTATTGACTGACCACTATTAGGGGATCTTCACAGCAAGGCACACCTCTATCACAAATGGCTTGACTTTCCATCGGGTTCAGTTAGAATAATAGAATGTTAACCGTGCACATGGATACCTGAGACCAGATACTATTGCCAAATAACCATTCCCGACCGCTCTAAATTCTGTGGGTTCTTAACCGTGCGTGATGTCTATTCACTTGCGATTTTCGGACTTGACATCAGAATACTGATCTTACTTTCCGTCCACTTATTGCTATCCATTTGCAGAAAAATATCTCTGGAGGGTCTAACACATAATTAGGTAAAATAACAGAACGTGAATGATTTGAGGTCTATGCACATGCTGAAAGCAATTCGATTGCTGTTGTGGATCACTGAATTAAACATACTGAGTTGCAATGGCTGTGGCCGCTAACTGTAGCCCATAGGGGGGGGGGGGATCATTGGATTCTGGGTGGCTACTCCAGCCATATTGTGAATGTGCACAGCTATGCTGATATTGTCTCAGACACAGATCTCAGGCGCCTGGTCTGAATCACAATAACCAGTGAAGATAAAAATTTGTCTTGTGAATATGTGGATGCCAGATGGTCGTTTGTGTAGCTCGTGGGGGTATGCGCTGGTCCGCTATATTGCTCCACTCCATTGTACCACATGTAAATAAATAAATAGCTATGGTTCGCGGGGTTACGGATCCAATATCACAATTCTCCGGAAGATAAAAAGACTGACTTCTAGAGCCGGTGGAACGATAATGTTACAGTGGGGCTGTGCGACCATTGCTGCCGAGATTGAACCTCACAGTTTTATCCCATTTGTTTGTGTCAGCGGTATGTCAGTCTATTAACTAGATTAAACGTCTGGACATGATGATAATAATTAAAAGAATAACAACTATACAAACAATGGTACTCGTTTGCTAGTGAATGAGCAAAAATAATACAGTACATAGAACCAACTGGTGTTCTTTCTATGTGGGCTTGCCGAAGGTACCTCAGAGATAAGTAAATCCGCAGAGGCATCCCCGCAAGGGAGTATCGCAGCGACGCCACTTGAATAGTTTAATATAAACCAATTATACCCCTAACACACACAAAATATTATTGTTGCGAGAGGAAAGTGCCTCAAGTGGGCCTCCGTCACAGGAAAATGCCTTTAATGCCGAAAGTGGAGGAAAAGAGCTGGCAAAAAGGACGCTCTTTTGTTCAAACAAAAAGCTATGTGCTGGTGGTTCAATCATAGTATGTATGTATATATGATCTCTGTATTCTGCGGCTGTAGTAGTAGAAACATCCTACAGCTGCAATCAGTCCTTCTTCGCTTTTGCCCACTGCGTCTTGTCCTCAGCCAAAATCCTTAGCTTCCTCAGGTCCATTCTTGACTTGAGTGTACCTAATCCTGCATTCTTGAGGTCACCTCGTAGCACACTTAGCAGATTTATGCAATGACGTCCTCTCCTGGCTCTGTATTTGCTGTCTCCGAGTAGGGAGAATTCCAATGTTCTCTGTGCTGGTGTGCCTTCTGGCATCCTTAGCAAATGGCCAAACATGGACCATCTTTGCTGACTTTTTCAGACAGCGACAGCGTATTACACATCTTGTACAGTGCATCATTGGAAATCATACTCTCTGGCCATTGGTGTCCAGTGATGGTGGATAGGTGTTTGCGGTGGCAGGTGTCAAGTTTGTCTAGATCCTAGTGAAACTAATTAATGTGATGCACGCTGGTTTATGTGAAGGTGGGATGGATGATTTCTGAAGAAATCATAGGTCACCGTCTTATGTAGGTCCAAAGAAACTGCATCTGTAGTTGCCACTTTATTAATGCGAGCCTTCTGCTAAGTTCTAACATACCCGTTAGTTGTTAGATACGTTTCCAAACTTTGGCCGCAAGTGGCAGGGGTTCCTACTTATCCTTTGACACATACATCTAACTGGCGAAGATGTCCAGCTTCCCGAACGTCGCCCAGCATCGCATCTTCCTCAGAAAGACAGCATGTGTACATGCAGCGATTCGGTCACCATTGCACCATAACCACATATAACATTGCTAGGACAATTTAAAGTTCACATAAGCAATTTAGAAAGCGCAATAGTATTTATGGCAGGGAGTAAGAGGCAGATATCCATCGCTAGTGATCTTCCCGTGAGAGCGTGGTGGGTTCTAAGACCGCACCCAGTCACCATGCAGAGTTGGATGGAGATCTGCATCTCGTCCGTCACCCGTGTGTTACGGAATTAACATTTGACCTGTCATTAGGGTTATGTTCCAGTATGCCCGGTGATGCACTGCAGGGCGGTGTTACATAATATAATTTGTTTTCGCAGTGCTTCCTACATTGGTGGGGGAATCTAAACTAACTGGTATCCGAAGATACAGGGGAAGAGTGTGTGAAATCGACACTTTAGTTATCACCGCTCGGAACCCCAATAGTTTCCCAGAGTTGGATCCTGCCAACGTGTCGATTGGGAGTCCAGCCAATTATTAAGCCTTGCGGCTGGAGGAGCGGCGAAAGAGACACTCACTCGATATTAATAACAGGCCCTGAGGTAATTGGCCAATTTATACAGTCTACCCGGTGTGCGGGGTTACATATCTGCCACAGCCGGAAAAGAGACGTACACAATGTGTCTCTTATGGAGAGAGTTCCCTCACTACTTTAAACCTATCCTATCAAGCTAGAATAGCCAAGTTCACATGTCATGTTCGAGCATGATCAGTGACCTCAGTGTAAAATTGATGCTGGGGGAAATATAGTAATGCAAATATAATGTTGCTGTATAGTATAGCCTAGCGTATTGCGTCCTAGAATTTTTATATAAACAAAACAAAATTACTAGGATGGCTACTTGCCATGTACATAACTAACTAGTACAGTGCTAACAGTATATCAGGTCATAGGACCTTATGGTGCTCGTTAGTTGTAAGCACACGGAAATGAAGATAATATATACAACATGAAACAGAAAATATAAAAATGAAAATGCGGTCTCTAAGACCAGAAAGGCACCTATTAGTCATCAGTACCTATTACAGAAATAACGAATAGTACAATAATATAGTTACTTGAGTACCTATTGGTCATCGGTACAGTAAGAGGTCATAAATCACGGGCATTGATATGCTACAGGTGGGTAGCGCGAGGTGGCATGATTCTGAAGTTGCAGGGAAATTTTCCGCAAGCAGACTGTTGATGCGGCTCACTGTCGAGATGGTGAAGGAGAACGATTGTAGAAAGATGTCCATTAGATAGTCAGAATAACTAATACATCAATTTACACAGTATGTTATAAAGTGTCCATCCAGCGACGGTAGTTTGAAAATTGCCGATTAACAAGGAGGGCTACAGTAGTAATTAAATATGCATGTACATAATGGGGTATACAGTGTGGGATACGTCACATAGCTCTTGCGATGCACCGAGTCCCACCAGACTGTGGTCTAAAAGCTAATTAAAACACACGACATGCTGCGTGGAAGTTTGATACCACCTTTCAGCATGGTCTGGAAGATCCGGCGAGTTATCCACCAAGAATCATCTCGGCTCTACATCCTATAGAATTACATCGGGCCCGCAAGGTTCATTTGCAGAGAAGCTCCTCTGTAAGTGTTCCAGAATGGGACTTCTTCTATTTAATGAATTTACCCTCGGATGGCCATCTGAGAGCTTCCAAAATTCGTGATTGCGGATGTTCAAGGCTGCTCACCAGCGCAAGAGATCTGAATTCTGAAGGGCGCCGCTGCGGTGTAGGTACTACAGTCAGTTAGCAGTTATCCCACGTCTAGCACTGCACTGGTCCAGCAACCTTGCTGTCGTGTCGGCTTCCATGCTGAAGTGCTCTCGATTCTCGTTTTCTGGCTCCATTTATACTACTCGTGACGTAAGAGGCAGGACGCTCAGAGGGCGAGCCAATCAGAGGGCGAGCAGTAGCCAATCAGCATGCAGCTAGAAAGGGTGACGTGGCGATCACGTGATCAGCGCATTCCCCATTCATTTAATACATACACGCGATTACGACGTTCAAGCAATATTTTGAAAAATAATTTAAGTGAGCCATTTGACGATAACCAGGCCATTTCTGGTCCGATTTAAAAAACGTAAAATGTTCTGTTTCATTCTGCTCCTGATTGGTACTAAGATCGACGAGAATGCAGTGACTTAAAGAAATCACCAGTACCAACTCGGTACACTATAAGCATGCGCTCTCTCCCAATACTGACACGTGTTGTTATGGAAGCTCTGAGGTGCCCGCATGCGCACTACATGTTCTTACGGACGTAGCCATTTTAACGAAACCTCTCTTATATGGCTTTATACACGTGTACTATCCTACCCAGGGTGTGTGCTCGGAACGTACCCGAAACGGTCATTCCGCACCCAGCCTAGCTGGGATGGTCCGTACCCATCCGGCCAATCCGGGCTACACCTACAAGGGCCAGCTTTATACAATTTTGACCTGAGGGAAAGGCTAACCAACGCATCCACTACGTGACTAGTCTGCTGAGATCGAACTATGGTTACATGAGATGTTGTGCATGACTGTGCCGAAATCTCGGACATGTTTTTATATATGTAGGTACGTGTTACCTTCTATCAGACGATAGGCATTCAAACGGTGTTCAAAAACTTAAATTACAATACTATACTGTCTAATTTCTTTTGTAACTGTAAAATAGCGGTAATTGAGAACGATAATCCAACTACCAACCAAGTAGTAGAATTGGGGATTAAACTTATAGAGAGCCGCCATTGAATCTGCATAGCATACCACCAGTACACTATTAAACCCAGTAGTAGTAAAGTGACAGTCCGGGACCACGCACTCGCTGGGATGCCACCGGCGGCCAAACAATACAAATAATGATACCACCTCTCTCTGAAAGCCGAAATTTATCAAGTCGTGGCTCCCACCACCATCGCTGTCGTGAAAGATAGAAGACAAGAATTGAGGGTGTACGACTGATTGCAATCAGAGTCACCCTCGTTACCAAGGCCCCGAATCAGACAAACACGTGGTCACAACCAGTGTCACATCGACATGCTGGGGTTATCCAAGTGCCCTAGCAATGTTCATCTGATAGAATGCTGAAACGATTACCATCTGTTCCACGGCAGACTCTTTACACGCTACACTGATGATCTGATGTCGAGCGCGTGTCTGCTGTCGCGATGGCAGTCGAAATGACATCACCCATGCGCTACTCTCTATATGCTGTAGAAGGGACAGTCAGGATCAAAGTCTTCATGTGTCTGAAAGCGGTTGTAGATGTTTTTTCCGTAGATGATCACGGTAGGGATTTATTGAGGTCCGTCACGGAAGTGTGCCCACGTGGAATCCAATATCATAGCAGCCTGTCTTCTGGAACACACACGCATGAGCTGCCATCAATTTACTAGTTGGAAACAACATAGCGAGAACCACATATATGTGAAGGGTTACACTAAATAGGGTGAATACGTCAAGAAATATCTGTGTCAACTTGGGTCCTGTACGAGTTTCAAAACTGATATTCATGCCTTTGATTGTTGGCACAGCTATTGCTTCTACTGTAACTACTACTGCTGCTACTACTACGACTATGTTTCCCCTACCTCTACTGTGACTGATGCTGCTACTACCGCTACTAGCAACAGCAGTTGAAGATGATATTATTACTTCTGCTGTTGATGATGATCTTAGTACTTCTCCTACAACAGCAACCAGTACTACTACTACTACTACTACTACTACTACTACTACTACTACTACTACTACTACTACTACTACTACTACTACTACTACTACTACTACTACTACTACTACTACTACTACTACTACTACTACTACTACTACTACTGCTGCTACTACTACTACTACTGCTACCGCTATTAGAACTGCTCCCACAACGACCGCTACAGCAAGTGCTACTACTGCGGATACTGTTACTACTATTAGCTACTACTTCCACCATGATAACGAGATGGAACGTAACAACAATGATGATAATAACATCGAAGATAATAATAATAATAATAATAATAATAATAATAATAATAATAATAATAATAATAATAATAATAATAAAAAAAATAATAATAATAAAAATAATAATAATAATAATAATAATAATAATAATAATAATAATAATAATAATAATAATAAAAATAATAATAATATGTATAGTACCAATATATATATTGGTACTATACATATTATTATTATTATTATTATTATTATTATTATTATTATTATTATTATTATTATTATTATTATTATTATTATTATTATTATTATTATTATTATCTTCGATGTTATTATCATCATTGTTGTTACGTTCCATCTCGTTATCATGGTGGAAGTAGTAGCTAATAGTAATATATATTAGTCACTTTGTGTACATATTGTATATACATTGTAACTTCTCATGCCACATGGTGGCCAAGGGGTAAATAAACTTGAACTTGAACTTTATTTCTACGGCGCTAACAATTTCAATTTCAACTTGGAGGCATGCGACTGGCCTTCTATTCATAGGACACATCCCTGAATATCATTCAACGGTAGCTTTTTTCCCGGTGACCCCACCACTATCATCCACTCAAACCAGGCCTTTAGTATCCTGCCCTATGTAAGCTAAGAACGATGATCCACGGTTGTAAAGATTCCGAAGATTGCTATCCTTCTTTACAACAGTAGATAGTTGTGTGACCTCCAGACTAACGACTGTGGGTAAACTACATAGTGGGATCCATGGCTGCCATTTACTACTAGGGTCACCATGATACGATACTATTCTTCTCAAAGATCTGTAGATGCTTCAACAGGGTCAATAGCACACCATCATGTGACATCGGCAGTGTATAGAACACAACCGGTTCTACAATGTGAAAGCTGAGATCAGCATCCAAGTTGTTAAGATCCTCCCCCATGCCCGCTGTTACCTCAATCAGCGGCTCCAGGAGAAGCCAGAGTGAAACATGATCTTGCTACTATCTCTAGCTCGACCCAGACGCTCCTTTCTAACATCCATAAGATCGGTAACAGATGGTGTGGGGAGAGAATGTCTTCACGTTCACTCCATACTGAAGGCCGAACAAGCTTCAAGAGCTTCATACAAGTATAAACTAGATTGGCGAGACTGATTGAGCGAGCAAATATCGGCTCCATATACAGAGGGCTTAAATGGAAGAATATAGTCTCGACAAATTATGCAACGGATATTCCAGAATTGTAAGAATACAATCACACCATCTCTGATGGGTAGATGTGTGATGCGGTATAGAATAGAATGGGTCCTACTCAAGGTAACGCAAGGTGCTGATGTGCTACATCCACTACCAGGCAGTGCCTATCACAGCTCACAGACGGAAGTCAGCCTCGATGCACTAAACATCATTTGGAGAGGAAGAACTCTTGCCATCTGAAATAGAGGGTTTATTGTTATGATTATTTTCTTCGGAATCTATAGTCATACAAATAAGCTGGAGGTTAGGAAAACTAATGCCAAAAGGGGTGTATTTATTGTAAACAGCATAATTCAAAGGGGCTATACCTGATAGAGCTATAAATTTAATATACAGAACCATGTCCATAAAACGCTTCCAGTGGGTCAATACTCTCATTTTAACAGCAATTCTTATTTATACGACAACTCAATACCCAAGAAGATGCAAATTATGAATTTCACAAATAGAAAAAATGTAAACACAAATCTCCGTTTCGCAGAGTATTTGCTACTTAGTGGTGGCTTAAGAATCATCGCTGGTCTTGTATAAACAAAACATATTATTATGCAACTTACTTGTTTGATGTCGCGATAAATTTCTTTTTGCTATTTTAGTCCTCCCAGCAGGTATTTCTTTGACGTTATTTTCTGAGTTCCTTCCAATTGGATTCATTTGTAAATATAATGCTTGCCTAAATTGAAAACTCATACGCGGACACGAGTTTCCACAAAAAACCCTAAATAATAACAAATATGTATGACGGGGTCGGAATTTATGTATAAAAATTAGTATGTACTTATAATACACTGGGACCATTATATTACGGCAAAAATACAGAAAATTACCAAATTTATTTCTATCTCGGAGGTAATCTATCTTTAAGTTCAATATTATTTATTTCATGATTATATGTACAGGTTCATAGACACTACAGGTGGCTCACTCAATGCATTGACATGCCATATATAGGTGTAAGGAAGGTGTTCAAAATTGTGTGCGTGCGTGCGTGCGTGCGTGCGTGCGTGCGTGCGTGCGTGCGTGCGTGTATGTGTGCGTGTGTGCGGGCAGGTGGGCGGGCGTGTGTGTGAGGAGGGGGTGATGTGGGGTGTGTGTGTGCGCGCGTGCGTGGGTGCTGCTTGCGTGCGTGCGTGTGTGTGCGCGCGTGCAAAACCAGCCCATATATGGGTGGGGTGGGTGGGGGTGGTGGTGGGGGGGGGGGGCGATTCCTCCCAAAAGAAAATTTTGAAATCTTGATATCCTGAGAATACATCATCTCCTGCATTGTTCTTTTTTATTGATGGTGGGGAGGGGTGTGCGGTAAATATGGAATTTCAGGTATAGACACAAAAAGTATGTGTGAGTGCGTGCGCGCGTGCGTGCGTGTGTTGGGTTTTGGGGGTTGGTGGTGTGGGAGTGGGTGGAGGACCAATGGCCCGTTTGCACCAGTCCTACATTTGTGCCGTATTGATCAAACTAAAGGATACTTGTGTGAAATTTGTGTTTGACAGTGCTGTGCGTTTTACAATATACCGTATATGAAATTTCTGGACTGCTTGATTTCACACATACTTTCCATTAAATGAAATAATATTGACTCTTGATGCTGCAAGCCACCAGACAATAATTTCAATGACTAAAAACTATTGACATGCTAAATATTTTGAAAACAATTTGACTGAAGAGTGTTGATGTCTTAGCCACCAACAACTTTCAGTCAAATTGTTTACAAAGTATTTAACAGGTCCAGGGATATACCCCTAGAATATGGTGTCTGCAAACTCTCAGCAGTCAGAGGGTTAAATAGGCTAGCCTGAATATAGAGGTTTATCACAGTCTATATTGAATGTTTAATAAAGTAGAAGTAATAGACCTATAACTGCGTATCTCGCTTTAAAAGTCGTATTTACGTAGAGATACATGTAGTTTGGGTAAAAAGATGCGCCCTCGCCCTTTTTGGCGCCCCTTTAAAACCTGGCGCCCTGGATAGAGTCTCACCAGGCATATTTCGTCATCGTCGTAGCCAGTGGGATAGAGAACTATAGAAGGATCTGTGGTCTTTTGATGGTATCAAATGCACTTCTCATGTTTTGATAGTACTAAGAATGTAAAAATTCATCGTGACAAGCCTACACCCTCTTTAATAACCACTCTGCTAGTTTCCATATTAACGTTTCCAATCTTCTCACTAATACGAAATAATGTTATATTTGATAGAATTTCTTTTTAGGATGCTGTTACGGGTTCGAGTGGATTTTTAGGCTTTGGAAGTACGTTGAGTGCACCTTCTCCCACAACATCGATGATGAGGTGTTGTTCAAAGGCAGAGTTGGTGATATATGGGATTTATCTCGAGATGGTATTATCTGCATATTTAAGGTGTTCGTTATTAATGCCACCAGGCGCGAATGCTTAGCCACTCGTTCGATCTTTTCTAATTTCTGCTTCTGTTATTGGCCTTTGCAGGGGTAGTGACTGTCTTTCAAATATGGGTAGAGTTTCGTGTCCTATGTCAGTTAACTCATCTTTGAACAATTTCTTTATTGATTCATCCTTTCTATTGTCCAAGCCGAGCTAGTAGTGACCAGCAGAGCTATGCACATCAAGTGGTTATTGTGGAACGCTGATTTAATGCGTTGCTTGCTCTGAACATCTTTTTCCCTACTCATCAGTGGACGTGATCTCGTTTGCCAGGGCACCTGCTCTTTTGATGGCGAGCTCTTTCGCTTAATCCTTTACTGATTTGGAAAACGATCTTCTTGAACTTCTGTCTTGGTTCAGCTTGGTGTTCATTTCGACTGTGTTGATAGATGTGTTGGCGCAGTGTTTTCTGCTGTTCAGAGAGCTGTGTATCAAATGAATCATCAACATAGGAATTCCTTTGGTTGGTATTCCTGGCCACACAGAGGCTTTTGGCAGCTTATGTCTCCACACATTTTAAAGACTTTACTTAAACGTCAGTTGTTTTAAAGTCACAGTCATGTATTGTGATATATTGTTCTGACAAAAAAACATCTAAATTGATATTGGAACTTCGACAATTGTATTGAAGCGTGTGAAGACACATTCGGAAATATGCCGGCCACCTGAAGTGTCTTTTCGCCGGATACAGACACTGGGAAACAGCTATCCATTTTCTTCCAGCCATTAACAGTGGAAGATACTTATTGGCTGGCCTTGTGGTCCTAAACGTTAATTTCCTTCTACACCTGCCAACATTATTCACAGCTTTCTTGTATTCTTTTCTGTAACCAGAACTTTTAATCATTTGAATCTGCTATTGACATGCCTATGCCGTAGAACATTAAATGCTCTACATTTTTTAACAATCCGTATGTCCGTATGTCTCTTCATCTGATGCTGTTACTGTGTAATAGTCAGTTCCGTACAGCCATACGCTGTAGCGGATTATAATTATGGCAACAGGGTCGATTTTCCCGCAGGCCCAGACCGCGACCGACCAGCAATATTGTCTATCAAATTAAAATTTAATTGAAAAATATGTTTTGTGTGATTTTCTCTTTTTACAAAACAAAATAGCTGCCTGAACATGATGGTTCATGATTGTATTACAGTTTGATGTTAGTCATTCTCATCTAGATGTTTCCAGAGGTTCCTTCATTTCTAGATAAGTAAATCGCTCAAAATCGAATAATGTAACAGCCAACTGATTGCCCATATTTACCTCTGGAAATGCAGAAAATGCCATCTGAGAACAAGTAGTTTTATTGCGGAGGGCTCTGGACCTCCCTTTGGTGTGGCTTTCGCTTTCCCCAGCCCCAAGTTATTCCTGGCCCCAGTCTTGACAAGGCTTAATGTGGCACTGGTTATTCACAATCAAAGTTGACAGCCTTGTGGTCATGGACGTTTATTATGTTTTCTCTAATCTTTTCTGTGAGCAGAACTTTCTTCTTTCAATTTATGCTATAAGTGCTAACAAAACTTTCTTGTTTCAATTTCTGTCTAATGTTGGGGTTGGCCATTACTGTTTATTACTTATTAGTTAATCATTGGTACGATAAAAAGTAACGAGAGTTGTTGTCATCGGGGCCAGGGAATGAGCATTGCTTAACTGGAACTCTCGAAAACTGAACAAGAGATAAAATATTATCTTGCTTATCATGGATTCGAGGTATATTTTAATATTGGTTCACCTAATCTAACAAAAACCGTGATCTCATGTATGACGTTACCGTAAGTGGTCTAACTTTATATTGGAACTTCGAATGATGAACAGTGAATGAAAATACAACCCGCACACTACAAGCAGTATTGTAGATTTGTGAAACAATCGTAGCATACGTACAGAACACTCATTGTCATCTGTTTCAATATTCACAGTTATTGATGTCAAGCGAGCTTTCCGGTACACATATTTCTAATTGACAGTCTATCATAGGTATGCTTCGGATCATATGGTGAAAGCTGTTCTGCAATAATGTTGCTTAATTTTTATTATCTTAATTATTATAATAATTATGAATAATCTAAATTGATAGCAAATTAAATATTCCTGAAAAGCATGTTCCTTCTTTATTGTCAGTATCTGTCATAAAATTTATGTTTCTATCCTGAACATGCGCTCACATGTAAATTTAAATCTACTAATAGAAAGCAATAATGTGTAATTTAATTTGAAACTAAAGATAATTCTACATTAATCGTACCTAAAATCACGTCTTCTCATACAAGACACTGATATAAATAAATAATCGCATACAGATAATACAATTTTACTCGAAGATGCCGTCAACCCGAAACGCGAAACCGAAACAGCATCATTGTGCATATATAAGACCAAAAACAACCAATTAATAGTCATCACAATCATCACACGCATTATATGAAGTATATACGCGTGTATTCATCTAATTATGTCTAATTTCACACAGAGGTCATACATTTTTTTTTACTAATTATTGAATATCCTGTCAAACTATGCCATTTTGCTCGAGTTGTCCCGGGACGAAGTAGGTACTGATGCTGTAAAGATGTTGCCAGAAGCTGTTGCTAGTAACAATGGCTCCACTTATGACGTATGATGGCATAATTCTAGGAATGAGCATATGATATATAGTACTTATCACATTAGCAGTCATGTTTCTTGATTGATTGTAAAAGAATCATAACCATATTCATGGTGGAAAGTACACAATGAGACTAAAATATTTGAAATTTGGACGATTAACGTCCTCCATTGCCTCTGTTTGCACAAACTCAAGCGGCCTCCTAGATAACCAGCAAATCTATGGCCGATAGTGCTCATCCACATCATCCAGAAGATTGTGTCCAATGTCACGCTGTACTGCACCGAGAAAAGATTGACAGTTTCACTCGAGACTGCCAGAGCATTTTAAAACAAGGACATGGCTGTGCAGACATTTTATGGGCGCAGCAAATGCTCGTGTCTGTAGTCATGTCTAAGCACTAAGACTTTCACAAGAGGGGAATCGACATGTCACGGGTCGTTGATACCATCAAAGGTTCAAGAATCCTGAATGTACTACATTAAGCTGACTGTAATGACGATGAGATGTGACTAGTTAGACTGCTATTGGCAAGTGCCAAGTTGAAAGTGCAAGTAAAATATGTGGTGTGTGAAGCATTCGTGACCTCCATTCGTTCTCCACCTGGAGATGCCCCACCCCGTTGCTGTGTGTATGTTACTTTGCCGTAGCCCTCTTTTGTGTAGTCGGTGCTAACATCTACAAAGCTCGTGAAGGGCATCACTACACACACCTTCTAAGTGTGCTACATACTGATCTAAACGAAGCAGGACTGGGTACACTGACGACCAAGAAGAACCTGAGGTAGCTAGGTACTCTCGCTGTGGACAGGAAACATGGCCAAAGAAGGACAGATTGCAGCTGCATGATATTTCAAACAAATTCTTCAGCAGAAGACGGTTCCAACTGCCCAATAGACCACTTATATTACCCGACCTATATGCCACTGATGCTGTACAACTGTAGCAGCTGTGCAGCTTAGGATGCAGTTCGAAATATGCTTGATACCTGTCACTGCAAACACGTTCGTACTATAACCCAACATCACTGACTAGACAGTATAATCTCCAATGGCATGTTATACACTAGGCACAATACAGTACCACTGTCACAGAATGTGGCCCAATCAAGGTGTCTTTGTTCTGAGGATGCCACAAGACGCACCTACTCATAAAGCCTTGGAATTTACTGTCCTCGGTGTCAACATCCACAAAGCTCGTGAGGAATATCATTGTACAAACCAGCTAACTGTGCTCGATATAAAAGAAATCGGGCTGGGTACACCGACGACCAAGAGGAACCCGAGGGAGCTAAGGACTGCTGACAAGAAGTAGCGGCCAAAGGAGGACTGATTGCAGCTATGGGCTGTTTTTCAAATTACTACAGCTGCAGCACACAGTATACCACACACTAATATAGCCTGAAAATATCCATGATTAACAGTTATGTATGAATACACATTACACAAAATGGATTCCTGATGCTTTTTCGAATTTCGCCAGAGGATAAAATATACACAAATGGATTAAGGATGCTGTTAAGGTATGAGATAAACACAGAAAAAGAAGGCCGTGTGCAGAGGTAGATACGGGGTAGCCAAGAACTGTATGGTAAAAACTGTGAACAATTCTTGGGATAATTGAAAGTACAAAAAAGTGTGACGATTACTGTCACTGTTCTGGAGCTTCCACTGCGACGTTCTTGCTGAGTCAGTTTCGGACTCCTGGATATTGTATAGATCTTTAGCAAATGCAATGTACTGATAACAAGTAATGGTATGGCTGGACAAAATACAGAATTTATTGTTTCCTTTATATTATTGTTGCCCCAAAAATAAAGAATCCCTAATGTATTATTATTGTGTGAAATTTTATGTATTGCGTAATAAATGGCATATGGTATCGAGATTAAGATACATAATAACCACATTGAAACACAGCACTTAGATATGAGGGAAAATGTTACCTTGGCCTGGGAGAGAAGCGGGTGACAAAGTTGAAAGTAGCGCAAACCTGAAAGAAATATCAGATGACACAAACTTGAATGGTAACTTGACATAGTAAAATAAATATATATTTTAACTGTTTTTTCACCACCTTTTGGAATATGTTTTCAGGTAGGAAGCATGTCAGTACATAACCTGTTGCGAATAACGTCATCCAATCACATATAGCGAGACTTGTAAAGACCGTAAAATCTGGTGTACGATATTTGCCAGACTTGAAGAAATACACCAAGAGCAGTGTGTTGGCCATGATACCTATGGCATATGCAGACAGTGGAATAACCTTGATTGCCCACTCTGGTATTGTCCGATACGATCGCCATAGCCATAGCAGTTGGACATCTAGCAGCGAATAATACAAAGCAGAGTTTATTGTTACACTACTTTGATTTGTGGAAATCATTTTTGGTTTCCCATGCGATGCAGTGGCTGGATTCTCGAAATAATTCATTTAACTTCCAGTGACAATTATTTTCAATGCGATATGGTTAAAATGATCTGGCTACAGTAGGTTCCTTGCTTTTATTCAGCAAAGGTAATTCCTCTGTTCAGTGTGTATATAATGTGGTAATATATCACACCCATTTCTAGAAGCAACAGCGTGTTTCAGTATGACAAGCAATAAGTCAGATGTTGAGCACAGTACAGTCACAAAGTCAATATGGAGAATAAATGTCCTCACTGAGACAGATGCTAACCCACCGCAAGGAGAGCTATTATGCTGACAATTCTGCTACATTCAAAAGTAATAGTTATTGCTCCACAACGAGTTAAACATGGATAAAATACTTATGAGCTAGATTCTCATATTAGAGTTTGCCATCAGAAATCGTGAATGTTTATGATTGGACATAATTTATTTATGAAAATTAGATTATCTTACTTTTATATTTTATTTCCTCCAAATCATGAAGAAATGAAATTTTCAAACGTAGTTTGCTTTTAGGTCTGTGATTATTGGAACCTAGTATGCATTCTTCCATTAGAACAGTAGTTGGTGTCCTCAACATAGTGAATATATGTTACTCTGTATACAATGGTCACAGATCCATTATATCTGTTTGATGCGACGATTGGTTATTATTATTCTTATTATAGTACAGATATATCTTCTGAAGCTTATAGCTGGGCGTTTGTGTGCTCAGTGTCGATTAATCTTGCTCTCATTATATCAATATGTCTCTAATCCCGAGTGAAAACAAGCATAGTAAAACAAAAGATGGACCACGACACTGTATGCCACAGCTAAAATACATACAATACTTCAGTCACCATGGTGTGGGAGCAACTCACATCTAAGTTTACACTTAGCGGCAGCGGCAGTAGTAGTAGTAGTAGTAGTAGTAGTAGTAGTAGTAGTAGTAGTAGTAGTAGTAGTAGTAGTAGTAGTAGTTTTTAATATTGTCAAGTATTAGTTCTATGAACCCTGTCATTGACAACGCACGGGCACTAGGATATACCTCATTCATTCATTCATCATCTGGAATATAATTTTGACCTTTTTTCAATTTCCGAACAGAGTGGGGGTGGATGGGGCGAACCATGGTAAATCTAGCGTTTGGGAGGCAAGTGCTCTACCACCAGACCAGCATCCAGCAGACAATAACCCTCTTTCACCGAACCAGCGTTCAAGCAACCGTCTCACAATCACACAAATTGACTGGAATTGATAGTGTACATTCCAGATATTTTTACTTTTACGTTTCTGGGATATCTCCTGCCATATCATCAGGCACTCGCAAGTATGTAGTTTTAGTGGTGGTGGTGGTGGTGATGATTGCAAGGTGTGATATGTTTGATGTTTGTATTAGGTAGCATAAATTAGCAAACAATCAGGTCCAAATTGTATTGATTTAATACCTGTCTGTTATAAATTCTTTGGTAATTATTTTAAAGGATTTCCGATTTAGGATTTTCCGCGTATTTTTGCACTCGTGCTGTTTCAAAGTTTTGTGGCTGTTAATATGATTGATCGTTTCCGTGGTTCGGTTCTTGTAAACTAGGTGTGTAGATTATGTTTGGCCCTAGTGTTGTGTTTATGGATGTCAGTATTGATTGTGAAGATGGAGGCTATGGATTGTGGTAATGTATGATGGTGATACTATTTTACAATGGTGTACATCTGTAGTTTGCCTATGTCAGTTAGTTTTACTAGTTTTGAATATGTTCAGACCCTCTGCTATAATCGAAAAATGTGTTACCAATTCTGTCAATGCTTTGAAGCGTCGTTAGATTGATCTTGTCCGTGTTGGTCCAGATAATGTTGCAGTAAGTTAGGTGTAATGAGCAAGGGCCAAATATAGCATTTTAGCAGTGTTGTGTGTCATATATGGTTTTAGTCTTTGTATGCCACCTATGCCCCTTGCTACTTTTGCTGTTACTATCTCAATTTATTAAGCCCAGGTCAGATGTTTGTCTAAGTAGACTCCCAAAAGGTTGACAAATGGGGCTTCTGCAATTTCTTTTTTATTTACATTGTTTTTTGGAATGCCCTCTTTCTTTAATTTCAGAGTTGTAAATAACATATAATTTGTTTTGTCAACATTTAGGAATAGTTTTTTTAACTGAAATTCAGTTGGTAATTTCCTCGATTTCCTTATTTTCGTTTTTATATAAGGTGTCTATATTGTCCTCGCAGCAAAAGGTGTTGGTATCATCTGCGAACAGTATTAGTGACATGTGGAAATAGATATTGGATAGGTCATTCATGTATAAGATGAACAGCAGAGGGCCAAGAATAGATCTCTGAGCAACACCACAAGTTAATTGCCTGATTTCAAAGCATATCTCAGTATATTCTACACATTGAGTTCTTTCACTTAGGTAGCTCACTAGGCAAGTGCACAACCGACAGTAGACAAGCCTGTCGAATAATATTTGATGATTAATGGTGTCAAACGCCTTTAAAATGTCTAAGTAGATGCCTATTATACTTTGTTTTCTTTAGAGCGATTCAATAATTTTGTCAGCCATTTCGATTATGGCATGCATTGTTGAAAGTTTTTCGCGGAATCCGTATTGTGATCTCTATAAGTTTGACTTTTTGTCTAGGTAACTTATCAGCTGATTGTACATCATTTGCTCTAGAAGGTTGGAGGAATGGGGGTAATATGGAGACTCACATGTAATTTGAGAAATTAGATGAATCGTTGGTTTTGTATATGGGTATAACATGCTATTTTTATTTTTGCTGGGAAAATTCATTGTGCTAAAGAAAGGTTGCAAATGTGACTAGGTGAGATGAAAATATCCACACCACAGTTTTTGTAAATATGCCACTGAAAGCTATTGGCGCCATCACCTTTTGATCGGTTAAATGGTTTTAGTATATTGAAAATCTCTTCAGTGTTAGTAGGATTGCAAAAGAACGAT
This sequence comes from Chaetoderma sp. LZ-2023a, assembly GCA_034401795.1. Classification (NCBI taxonomy): domain Eukaryota; kingdom Metazoa; phylum Mollusca; class Caudofoveata; order Chaetodermatida; family Chaetodermatidae; genus Chaetoderma; species Chaetoderma sp. LZ-2023a. The sequence goes on along the minus strand of CM067365.1, from coordinate 36,658,869 downwards.
GATCGATAGCTGCCTGCAAGCTAATCAGTAAAGTTTCTTGGATTATATCGAGAGTTATGATTCTTTATTACAAAATAGTCATTGAATCGATTGGCAATTTCAAATTTATCCATATTGACTTTGTTGTTCTGAAGAAATTGTGTCTGCTTGCTCTGTTGGTCTTATTTAGATTTGATGTAATGATTTTCCATGTTTCTTTAATATAATTTTTACCATTCGAATTTACTGTGATAGTATGTATGTATCTAATGTATTTCTATATTTTTTAATTGAGTTGCATTGTGTTTGGTTTGACACTTAATAAATGTTACGTTAATTCTGTTTTTGTGGCAGGCAACTATTAGTCCATTATTAAGTCGTGGCTTAGTTGGGCTGTGCTTAAATCATCTCTTTTCTTTCATTGGGGAGCTTTAATATAAAAACATAGAGGTGGATATGGCATGAAATTTGTTGCAGACATGCTCACAAGACTGTATGTTTGTTATTGTGATCCAGTCAACCTCTGACGTGGACCTTTTGAATTTTTCAATGTTGACCAGAAGAAATATAGGCAGGCTAAGTGATCTGTTATATCAAGAAAATTCTGACTTGATTTTTACTAATATTGTGGCTAATGTTTTTGCAGAATATGTTGTCAATGATGGTTGCTGTAGATTAGGCTATTCTGGTTGGTTTAGTTATTGACGGATAATAAAAGTAGGTATTTAATAGATTGATAAACTCTTTTGCATTTACAACATTTTTGTGGCTGCAGGTAAATATTGAAATCGTCCACGAGGTAGCCTCTCTTGTTTTCTTTTAGAATTATATCGAGAATTTTACTTAAAGTTAGATGTTCCATGAATTGTTTGTTATCACTCTCAGGCGGCCTATAAATTATACCTATAATTTTGTTTTTACATTTTTGGATTGGAATTTCAATTAATAAAATCTCAATACATTCTTCGGTTATAGAACGATTTTCACATTGGTGAACTGGATGGTGTCTTTTATGTACACGCCTCCACCACCACCTCCGTCCTGGTTAATTTTGTCAGTTATGTGGTTTTCAATAAATGGATAGTTGCTCTGGTTAACTAGGTCAGTATTAGCCAAGTCTCCATAATTCCTATAATCCTAAACGCATGTGCACTCATGTCTAGAAAATTATTTAACTTGTCATTATTTAACTCGTCATTGTTCGTCAGTATCGACCTGGCCTTTGCGTGCATGAGTGAGCGGGTAATGCGTTCCTTGCTATCTATTATCTTGTCATTAAAGGTGTATACCTACATGTTTGTGGCTGTATGTTTAGGTCAGTTCTAGCATCTTTTGGATTGATGTCTCTATATGTGTATGTATTTACTTTAACACTTGCCACTCTGATGTCAATAATCTATCTTTTACTGGGCCAATAGCAAAGAATATGGGGTACATTTTTCAACAATTTTGGTGAACGATGTTGCTGTCTACGACAGCACCATCGTCCACCAAATTTGTTGAAAAATGAACACCAGTTCATCATTTAATTTACTTTAATAATTTTAAATTTTGACATCAGAGTAGTAAGGGTTAAAGGTAGTTAGGATGAGATCTTGTATGTGCTCTGTGTAATTGCATACGACATGTGAATTCGTGATAGCAAGTGTGTATTCAGTGTTGTCATTAATGTGGTTAAATAGGAATCAGGATTTGTCACAGGTTAGATACTACCAAGGTTGGACTTCTGACTCAAGTTGAGAATAGTCAGTAGAGGGTAGTTTAGAACATATGAGGTGAACCCACATACTACACAAGTCTCATACGAAGGCTTTCTGACTATTTTTTTTAACAGGTTTCATACACGATGAGCAGGGAAATTTGTTTGTCACGTTAGGTGTAGAGAACAAATTACTAGGATGGAATAAGACTGGGCGAAAGAGCTACCAGAGATAATTTCATTATCTTGGCATTAACACAATTTATACATGGCTATAATTGAGTTCGTTGTTGGAATCTTAATTCTGAGTTTGCTGGGTGAAGAAGAGCTAGTGATTTTCGTATTTTAACAAATGAGTTATGGATAGCACACTGTATAGTGAACAATAATATGGAGAATATTCTTACCATGTAAAGTATGACAAGCATAATGCTGTGGAACTGGCGGTATCCCGCAATCTCGGAATTCGCGTTTCGTGGCTGCGGGCTTGCTGATTCCCACCGTTTCTACGGATGCCCGGCAGTCATACCGTGGAACCTGAAATGCGAGCACCTGCCACCAGTTCCCTGTGCGATTCAAGACCCCTGTTGGTCAGTACAACTATAATGTACTAGTAGTATTACTACAAATGGTGTCAGGAGTACTTTGGGCCCTAAATAAAAATTCTGCTTCACCGAGATCTTCGCCTGTGCGATCATATCATGTTTGCATGTATGAGTTTAATCGTGACCCAATGGCACTAGTCATTCCCATTAAAGTAAATGGTGTTTCCGTTAATGCAGTGGTGGATACTGTGGTACAAGTGACTGTAATTGGCAAGAACCTTGCAAAGAAATTACCATACCCTTTAAAAAAGTTGGACTCTATTTCATTGAAAGGTGCAGGTAGAGACAATATTATCCCTGCAGAAACTGTTGAGCCAGTCACTATTGCATTAGGCTCTATGATGTTCAACTGGCCAGTCTTTCTTGCCAATATTAATGATCCAATTATATTAGGCCTTGATTTCTTGAAGGCATACTAGGCCACCATTGATCTGACTACACTGTGTCTGACAATTAATGAAGAACCGGTTCAAGCATCATTGTTGAGAGCTCATGTTAAGAAAGCCCAAGTAGCCCAGGTAACATTGAAGCAGAAAGTGGTCGCTGGTCCTTTTGAGGCCGTGAAGACCACGGGCGTTCTGGATTGGGAGGTACAGAATGATGTTGTGCTCCAGCCCCCGTCTAAACTGGGGTGGGGGGGGTGTCTGGTAACACCTCATACAGTTGTCACTGCCAAAGATTCGCAGATTCCTATTTTGTTAAGGAACCTGTCGGCCCAATATATTACACTGAAACAAGACCACAACCTTGGTATTGTTACAGAAATTGAGGAGGTTTTAGACCCTGGAACAGAATTTCAACTTGCTGGTAACTCCAAAAACCAGCATGGTTTACAGACTTCTACAGCCACTGAGGTAGATATCCCTGTGTTCTTACAGGACCTGTATGAGAGGTCGACATCAGGTTTCTCGGAGACGCAGTCTTTGCAAACTAAATCCATGTTAATCGAGTATCAGGATGCATTTGCAAAAGATGATCTTGATTTAGGTTTGTTCAAGGGGATACGGCAGAAGGTTGACACAGGTAATGCACAACCTGTTTGTTTTAAACTTAGCCGAACTCCTCTTGGTTTTGAGAATGAGGAAGAGAAACACCTTGTGGAAATGTTAGAAAAAGGTATCATAGTTCCGTCAAAATCTGAGTGGTCATCAGCCCCAGTATTAGTTTGGAAGAAAGACGGTATCGTGTGTTATTGCGTCGATTTTCGAGCTCTGAACAGTCTAACTTGCAAAGACCTGCCAATACCCAGCTGCCATATCACGTGTGCTGATGAATTTAGCACCACCAAGTGCATCCAGACATGTCTCAATGTTTGGTATGGGGTCTACCAAACATTGAGACATGTCTGGATGCACTTGGTGGTGCTAAATTCATCAGCACACGTGATATGGCAGCTGGGTATTGGCAGGTCGAGGTTGACCCAGAGGACCGCCACAAGCTCGCATTTATCACAAAATATGGGCTCTTTGACTTGGTCTGGATGCCATTTGATATGTGCAACAGCCCGGCTACCTTTCAGCGGGTCGTTCAGCTGGTTTTGCAAGGTCTTAACTGGTGCGAGTGTCTTGCGTATTTAGATGATGTGGTAGTGACAGGGACTGACTTTGACAGTCATATGACCCACTTGAAGGCTGTTCTTTCCAGATTCCTGTCGCACAACCTTAAATTAAAACCTAAGAAGTGTAATTTGTTCCATACAGAACTGTTTCTTAGGTAAGCTGGTGACTGATAAGGGAATCGCTGTTAAGCCAAACAGTATGGAAAGCGTCGCTAATTGGCCTGTTCCGAAGACCAGGAAAGAGCTGGAATCTTTCCTAGGTTCATGAATTACCACCGAGAGCACATACAGGGGTTTGCTGGTATTTCTGCTCCTCTCTCTGCACTTACCAGTTCCAAAGTAGAGTATACTGGACTCTAGAACATCAGGTAGCTTTTGAAACACTTCAGGGTAATATGACCAACCCTGCAGTGTTAGGTTATCCAACGCCGGATGGTACCTTCATACTGGATACTGATGCTTCAGAGGCTGCTATTGGTGCGGAGCTATCCCAAATTCAGAATGGGAAAGAGATGCTTATTGGTTTTACGAGCCGAACATTGACACCGGCTCAATGTAAATATTGTGTCACAGCGACGATCCAGATGCACTGCTGGATGGTGTCCCTCAAACAGACCAGGTAATCGGAAGGTCAAACTGGTTAGACGCATTCTCTTCAGAAGATCTAAGGGAGCGTCAGTTGGAGGATCCTGATCTGAAGACAGTTGTATCATGGATTGAGCGGCTACACACACCTTCTGACGCAGTGTTATATTTAGCTAGTCCAGCTGTCAAGTTTTGGTGGGCTCGTTGTGATCAATTGATTTTTGTCGATAGCATTTTGCACTATTTCTGGGTGGAAGCAAATACCACACGGAATCTACTGGTAGTCCCAAACTACCTCAAGAACCTGGTTTTGGCCAGTCACATGGGTGAGCAGAAAACATGAGAGAGTGAAGGCTAAATATATTTGGCATGGATACTCTCGTGATGTGGTGGCATATGTGTAATCCTGTCGGATGTGTAGCTGTAGCAAAAAAGCTTCCATCCGACCTAGAGCTGCTCTGGGCGAGTTCCATGCTGGTTTTCCCTTGGAACGGGTACATACCTCCCTGGACTGGGCCATTTATTATTTATAAAAAATTGTCGGAAGCACTGTTTGGTATAAAAAAAAACCAATGGCGGGAACTAGTTGTTCCCCATGATAGATTGAAACTGTGCAGAGATCGTGATTTACCTCTTTGGATATTGTGAATGAGACGTGCTATAAGCTCTGATCATGGTGGTGATGATGACTTATTATCCCCCGATAATGGCCGTAGGTTATCTGATGGTAACCATATATCCATCTTTGGACAGGATTTGGATGAAACCATTCCCTATGGTATTGATCCATCCTGATCAACTCTGCATGGTGATCTAGATGCTGTTTTGACAGATGACCTGGATATCGACTCTGTTTTACCCGCCCCACAAACACAGCAACACTCTCCTAGGCACATGAGGTGTCAGGTCCGAGGAGAAATGCATCACCCGTCCCCATGGCCCATGAGGTGTCAGGTCCAAGGGGAACTGCATCACACTTTTTGCCCTAGGCGCATGTGGTGTCAGGTCCGAGGGGAAATACATCACACATCTCCTAGAGATGACCAACTCCAAACTCACACCATTCAGAGGCGAACAGGAAGAAGGCCGTGTCGTCTTCCCAACAGGTTCCTAGATTATCAACTGTATTAGAATGCTCCTTAAGCATTCGTGAATTAGACTATGTAAGTCTTCATGGACCCTACTTGTTCAACTGCATATATGTTCCTCTAGTTTCGTCTTATTTCGGATTCATTTGGTCATGGTACTGTTGCGGACTGCAATTAGCGTTTCGGCCATAGTACAGTACTGCAATAGTAGTGTGATAATGTACGACGGTAACGGTAATTCAACATTAAAGAATTACTGTAATCAAGATGATATGAAAGTATAATTTCTAATTTTAATGTTCTGCATGGCACTAAAGACATTCAATTTGTCCGGAAAGCATTTTTAATCATTGGTTTATTTTCCATTTCTATATTAGCTTTAGTTTCAGCAACAGCACACTCGTGATGTTCTATTCTTTGTACATTTTTGGGAAACTCTAAATTAGTTGGGCACATAAGCACATAATGACTTTTTCCAGCAATAATACTCCTTGAGATGCCAAAAACCAACAGGGGGTCCATTGGGGTATGACTCACAGAACGTGTTGTTGTAATTACACGTTTTCAAATTATGTGTGACTGATTACGCGTTATAATGCGTAGTTATATTCACGCATTTATTGAATTACGCATTCTAAAAACACATTGTAAAAATGATGCATTTTTCAATAATGTGTAAGTTATTACGCATTAACCAATCACATTATATTGTCTAAAATTTTATAGACTGCTAACATATCCGTCATGACGCATGGTCATGACAATGCTTTCTGTTTGTGTGTACATGGAGCGTAGTCATGTACACACAGATTTTGTATATAGAAGTATGCACGTTGTATAGCGTTATGTATATGCATCATATGTCATGATTCAAAATTTCAGCTATATCTAGTGAAAATCAATTTAGGTTAGCTACGCTATGTCAGTTCTACATTTGTCTGCTCAGATATTTTATAGGGTGGCTCAAATACATAAATATAGTTTTATTAGGCCAGCTCGGATATTTTGTAGGATAGCCCAGATATTTTAATCCTACATTAGGTCAGTTCAGATATTTTATATTAGGCCAACATATTATATATGCCATATCTATGTATTTCATTTAATAAACATGTAACAATTACATGTTAAAATGATGCAATGGTGCATTATTTTAGAATGCATGACTCATGCATATTTATAATGTGCATTACTCTAGCTACTCTATGTCAGTTCTACATTTGTCAGCTCAGATATTTTATAGGGTAGCTCAAATACATAAACAATAATAGTTTTATTAGGTCAGCTCAGATATGTTGTAGGATAGCCCAGATATTTTAATTCTACATTAGGTCAGTCCAGATATTTTATATTAGGCCAACATATTATATATGCCATATCTATGTATTTCATTTATTAAACATGTAACAATTACATGTTAAAATTATATTTATAATGTGCATTACTCTATAATGCAGAAGTCCTACATATGACAGCATATCTATAATATGCATTTAGCAAAGACTGCATATATCGTGCAGATGTATTTCTTGTGCTTAACATTTTTATAATGCGCAAAGTAATTGATGCGTTAGTCATAGCGCAAAATCATACATATATTCTTTATCCTCAGTATTACCCTGTTCCGTTTTAGGTTAACACAGATATTCTATTTGTAATAGGATAGTGGTTTTCCAGCTTTCCGGAGTCCCTAAATTTGCGAATTCGCGCCTGTTATATCTTATATGTCTTTTTACTTAAACTGTAAAACCTGGTTGAAAAAACTGTAGGCGATATCTATTGTTTTTTCATTGAATGTTACATTATATTTCAATTTCAGGTAACACTTCCGATAAATTCAAGTTAGATTATTTCTATCGTTCTATCTTTACTTAACAATTCAGCAATTCCAGCAATTGTGTAAGTTTTTTGCTGTGTCGGAAAACTACTGTCCTTAATATTAGTTAGGAAAGCTATTTTAATATTTAATCTGTAATGATGGCTTCCCGTCTGGCAGCTGTTGATCTGCAACCAGACGTCCTGTTTTCCTGAACACTAACTTTAGCAGTTGAGTGTCAATAGCCATACAATTGTATTATAAGTTGGTTATTTATCTAATATTTTTTTTATTAAAAAAAAATTATTTTAGGGAATAAGTGAGGCTTCCAGATTTTTAGATTTCGGAAGCCTCATTTTAAGAACGGGGAGGAATGTGGAACTGGCGGTATCCCGCAATCTCGGAATTTGCATTTCACGGCTGCTGGGCTAGCTGATTCCTGCCGTTTCTACGTACGCCTGGCAGTCGTAGTTTGGAACCTGAAATACGAGCACCTGCCACCGATTCCTTGTGCGATTCAAGACCCCTGTTGGTGAGTACCACGATAATGTACTAGTAGTATTACAACAATGCTATGAAACTAAAAAAGGAATTAGCATTCAATAAAAAACAAAACAAAAATAGCATATTGAGCATATTGATCTACGCTACAAATAATACAATACTCCAATTTCGTTACATGTAAAGCATGCCAAACATAATGTTATGAAAATAAAAAGGGAAAGAACCTAAATAGGGCAAGTCAAAATAGCCTATTGAGCACATTAATAATCTCTACGGTTAATACATGTATAGATGCAGCTACTAATAACGTGATTATATTTTAAATTGTAAATTTATATGATTAAAAATTAAGTAATTTAATAATCATGAATATTTTCTATTGCATATTTCAAAACATAACTTTCAATTACTTTTTAATGCGTTCGATCATGAAAATGACATTTTGCTTAATGAATGTGTGTCCATTTGCAGGGCAAGAGAAGACTATTTTTGAAAATGTATTACTGGAATGGCTGGCTCGAGAATCGAGCCAGTCATTCCCGTGATACATTTTCAAAAATAGTTTTCTCTTGCCCTGCAAATGGACTTTTCTAAACACCATTGCAATTTTCGTCATTGATATTCTTTTGTTGTTATGGCTTGATAATTTGTATACAAGCTGATTAATCGAGTAATCGCGATTATTTTTTAATAATCGATCGCGATCACTCAAGTAGTAGTAGTTAATGGGCTTCACCAGGCCTAGATTCTGATTGGCTAATACCAGTGACGTCACCAATGACTGTGGAAATCCGTTTCCTTAACTACTTCCTTGAGTGATTACTCCCATGACCGGAAACAGGACATCCAGACCAGAAACGGGATTTCCTGTAGTAACATGTCTACTGAATTCCCTTGACTACTTCCTGAGTGATAAGATGACATCCGAAGTGGAAACAGGACCCGGTTCCACTTCTGGTACTTCCGGATTGGAAACAATACTTCCAGACCAGGAACAGGACATCCGAACTCGAAATGAGATTTCCTGTATTAACATATTCACTGAATTCTCTTGACTACTTCTTGAGTGATCACCCCCCCCCCATGACCGGAAACAGCACATCCAGACCGGAAACGGGATTTCCTGTATCAACATGTCTACGGAATTCCCGTGACTACTTCCTGGGTGATAAGATGATAATCTGAAGCGGAAACAGGACCCGTTCCACTTCCGGTACTTCCGGATCAGAAACAATGCTTCTGGACTCAAAACAATACATCCGAACCGGAAACAGAACTTACGTGAAAATAGGTTATAAAAAGGTGTGGCTGATTTTGGTGGCATCACACTCTAATTTAGTGTTTGTGAAATCATATCTTAATTTTCTATAAAAAAAAAAGTTAAATTGGTATTTTATGTTTTTAACTTAAACTTGTGAGTCAGAGTCCTTAATATATTTTGTATGATATAAATTTAATTTTATTGAAAGTTTGAAAATAATTTTACTGAGATATGTGGATGACCATTAAATGTTAACGTTTGGATAAAGAATGTGTTCTGTGAAAAGTTAACGGTTTCATTTCCAATTCTAATCCAGGCATTGTCCTATATTCAGGACAAAACTTACGTATCCGAAGTGAAAATAGGCTATAAAAAGGTGTGGTTGATTTTGGTAACATCACACTCTAATTTAGTGTTTGTGACGTCATATCTTGATTATTTTTTTTATAAAAAAAGTTAAATTGGTATTTTATGTTTTCAACTTAAACTTGTGAGTCAGAGTCTTTAATATATTTTGTAAGATATAAATTTAATTTTATAGAAAACTTTGAAAATAATTTTACTGAGATGTTTAGAGTAGGATTAACTCTTTACATTAGAGTAAAGAATGTGTTCTGTGAAAAGGTAATGGATTCATTTCCAATTCTTATCCAAGCATGGTGGTATATTCTGGACAGACATCTCTCGCTATTCCGTCATCAGACCCATTTACTGGGTGGTGGTTCTGGGCGATATATAGATCTTATTATAACATCTGATAACAAACTATTACTGCTAGAAAATTTAAATGTAAATTAAACTCGCTGTGAAGGGAAATCTTGAAAAACAGGCATATCTTGTGTGAATATTACACTTAAGAGTTTTTATCGGCTAAACTCAAACTTTCCTTTATTTAATTTCGCGCCTTCTCTATCAGTGGATGAAATAGTATGAATAGTGATGACATTTTCTGTAATTCTGAAATAACTATCTTGTGCTAATATCTTTCATTCTACAGATCTATCATTACATTTTTAATTAAGGTAAGTAATTTTACTAATTTGAACCTGTTGAGAAAATTTGTGGACAATTTGATTGTATAAGTTTTGACAAAAAGTTTATCAAGGCTGAAAATCAATAATATCATTTTTTTCACTGAGTGCTGAATATTTTGAAAATACCTTTTTGTATGTTGTTGCCCGCCTAATTAGGTAACAACTTTCAGTCAAAATAATTTTGAAAATATTCAGCAATTTCATAGCTATTAACTTAGCCGCTGATTTTGTCAGACTAAATATGATAACGCACCCTACTGTATTAATCATGTGTTCCTAGTTAAAACTATTGTAGCATCCAGTAGGATGTATTGTCGCTGATATACTAGGGTGTTGACTTCCTGTTAATGTTATCGGCTTAGTTATATATGTTTTGAAGCAGTATGCTATTTATATAACTAAGGTCTAATGACAAATATTACTTGTTGTGAAAACTGTTGTGATTTGAAAAGGTTGTACTCACCTACACACTCACTCGCTACACTCACTCACCCACTCACCTACCCACTCATATATCTATACCCGCCCTCTCTCCATCCATTTATAATTAATTAAATTCTTTGTGTTTTCCGAGCCAACATTTACAGACCAGCACATCAATGGATTCGGGTGAAGTTATTGACCTTACAAACTCTACGGTAAGTACTACTGCTGTTGCTACTGCTCTTTCTGTTGGAAATGATATGTTGAATATTTTTTAAACTTGGACGCAAGAAAATTTCAAAAATTATATTTCCCGCCATGCAAACCCGCCCACAGCACCCACACCGCCCCCCCCCCACACTTACACATTCACTCGCTACACTCACCTAGCCACTCACATACCTATATTCTCCCTCTCCCCATCCATTTATAATTAATTAAATTCTTTGTATTTTCAGAGCCAACATTTACAGAGCTTCGTCCAGCACATCGATTAGGTCAGATCCATTTATTTACTTAAACTTTACAGTAACTGAGTACTACTACTATTCCTGCTGCTGCTAATGATGTGTTGAATATTTATTGAAACTAATTTTACCTTTTCTGGGCGGGGGTTGGGGGGGGGTGGGTGATGTAAATTAAGACAAAATGTAAAATGTATTCAGTCACGCCCTCTTCTGGGAATGGCCCGACCGCCCAACAACAACACACTGTGTCGGGAATGTGTGACAGGACCTGCGTGCCTCCAAGTAGGCAGTTGGCCACTCCTGCCAGGGAAAATTTGTGGGGGGAACCCCGAAGGATCACCATTGGGATGGCGTCGCAAGGTCTGAGAACGACCGAGAGCCACCAGGAAGACCTGACCATGGATAACCACCGACTGGCTGACCAGGCCACGCTGGGCTATCGATGGCCGACGATCTGGAACTCGAGGGATGGGCATGCTTTCACGATGACTGAATTCCCGGTTCCACCCGACAGCACAAACAAGCATGCGCAGGGGAGCAGGCAGCGAATGGCTGCCACCCACCCACATGGTAATCAGCATGTCTGTTCATCTGTCTGTCTGTCTGTCAGTACGACCGTCCATTTGTCGATCTGTCCATTTGGCTACACATATTCTCCTACAGTTTAGTTATAATTCTTTGGAAACTTGCTAAAGCTAATCATTCCGACCTGGAGATGCATATGTGCTGTCCAGATACCTGTATGGCTTTCCGTCTGACCAGAATGTGTGTCCATCTGTTTGCCTGTTCATTTGTCTGCATGTCCATCCTTGCCAATCATTTCTTGTCAACACATCTCCTACAGATTACTTCAGATTCTTATGAAACTGGGTAAGGCTTATTTATTGTTTCTACCCGAGGTGTGCACGTGGTATCCGCATGCCTGTACGCCCAGCTGTCTGTCTATCATATCTGTCCATGTGTCTGTAAGTCCATCTGTGAAAGTCATTTCTTGTCAATGTAACTCCTACAGACTAGCTGCAAGTTGTTTAAAACTTGGAAAGTTCTATCATTACCACATATAGATGTGCATATGCGGTCTGTATGTATGTAAGTCAATCCGTCTGTCAATAATGTCTGGTTGTCTCTGTCCATCTATCTCTGATAATCATTATCTTGGCAACGCAACTCTTACAGCCTAGCTACAATCCGTTTGATCATTGCCACCTGAAGATGTGCCTGTGTTACTCGTATGCCTGTACGTCCATCCGTATGTCTTGAATGTCTGTACTTCAATCTCACCAATCATTTCTTGTAAACACACCTCATACAGTTTAGTTGTAATTTGCTAAGTGTTATCATTACCACCGAAAGATGGGCATGCGCTGTCTGGATGTTTGTTATAGTAAATGTCTGTCTGACCAGAATGCCCACCCGTCTGCCTGCCTGTTCATCGCTGCCAACCATTTCTTGTCAATGCTACTCCTACAGTGTTGTTACAACTGTTTTTAAAACTTGATACGTGTGACCTTTACGACATGAAGATGTGCATGTGCTCGCCATATGTACATGTACGTCCATCAGTATGTTCAGAATGTCTGTCTGCCTGTCTATGCATCTATCTCTGTCAATCATTTCTTGTCAACGCAACTGCGCCTACAGTTTAGTTGCCATTCTTGAGAAAGTTAGTAAATCATACAAGTACCACGTGAAGATGTGTATGCACATTTTCTCACACAATATATCTTTATTTGTCAGAGTTATATCCGCCTAAACGTGAGAACCTGAAAATTGGTCAAAGTTGTCTTGCTAAACCCAGATGTCGAAGAATTCTGAACCTGAGTTATTGGATTGATGGTCAAGTTCTAGGTCCCATTCAGGCCATACTAGGCTGATTTTATATTCAGTCTATTACAATATTATAGCTAACCTTTTACCATGGTACCCGTTTATATCACTGGGTGGATAGAGGCAAGGGGTGAAGGAGATTGACCATGTTTCCAATGATGGCGCGATAACACACAGTGCAGGCGCAGTCCCGTTTCTCCAGTTAAGTAACCTGAGTGCTAGCCACTACACCAAGTTGTCTCCCTAACCGACTCGCTAACATTCGTTTGCTCGCTCAGTTGGTTTTATTCGCCACTCACACCTGGGTGTATTTGAGCCATATCTCATGCTAGAGGAGCTTCTCCGAAGTGATGATAGCTCCCGTGAAATGTTGCGAAAATGAAAATAAAAATTGAAATAAAATGTTGCTAGGGGTGTATACGTTGCCTGTTGTTGCCTACTGAGGTGTTGGTGTCGTCTGTAAGGGCAGTATGTGAAATTAAATCTAAATACAATTAGACCAAAAAAGATTTAAGTAAAAAATCATCTTAAACTGAAAGATAATGCTATCAAATAAACGTAGGTAACTTAACATAGTTGCATGTGATTAAATAAACAAGAAACAGAAAAAACTAAATCTTGTGTTTGTAAACAAAAATATCCTGAGTTAAGACTAAAAAACCTCTTGCTGTTAGAAATAATAATTTGAATGCAAATGGCGTTGTTTATGGAGTAATGGGCCTAACAGTCACGTCGTTACTCCCTCGACGCAAAGAAACCCTTTCATACCTATGCTAAAACGTTGATCAGGCGCTGAAGAAATGGGAGCTACAGAAGCATCCACACACATGCTGCAGCTGTGATGACCTTTACATCCACAATGCGGTCAAGCTAAGCAAGCTTCAGCTTCGTGTAGATCCAGAACTGCACCCCTCAACCCCCCATGTCGACGTCATTCAGTGTTAATTATGATAATCGTTTAGTTCAAACCCGGGTTTCCAAAATGGAACTTTTACTTTTATAGCTAAAATTTCCCCAGAACATGTTGGACGGAAACCCTTATTAAAAGGTTCCTTCAATTCTGAAATTATAACTTTATCTTCAACTTTTTAATTTGATCTTATTTTCTTCTTGAAAGTTTTATTTTTCTGAAATAAATTCCGCCATGCTTTAAATTCGTTACCAGGTTTAACAGCAGCTGGTTTCAGTTTTGTGCTACTACGAGTTGAGTTATTATAACTCTGCACGATACCAGGAAAATGTCAATGTAGCGTGTGCTAGCATTACACATGATATGCCACCATATTTTATTTTTTTATCGTTCGCTGCATGGGCTCGGCTACAGTAGCATGTGTCTCATTCTGCGAAGTAAAGAAATGTATTCCTTCTTTGTGCAGTACACCTCTAAGTTTTGAATTCATGGATTCACCACATTTATCTGATTGAATGGAGTTTGGGTGTCTTTCAATGGATGCAATCAAAACCTTTAATACATTGATAACTGACTGCGTTGTTTTTGTTGGCGGTGGAACTACCCATACGTATTTTGAGAGCATGTCAATAATGAAAATTAAATATTTCGTGTTATTATTTTCTTTTGCCAGAAAGGCCATATTATTGAGGTCCATGTGCCATAGCTGATCAATGGCTGTGACTTTGATTCTGTTATGTTTGAATCTTATTCCTTTGAATCACTTGTACAACTTTTCAATTCCACCAAAACTGGCTCTGATCATGATATCTTGAAGAAAGTTTAGCCAAAATTTTCTTTCTTTATACCCATTCTTAAAGTCTCATCCAGGACTCGGATTTTAGGTCCTGCTAGTCTAGCAATAAGACAGCCTTTATTGCTAATCCTTTTGATTATCTGGATTTGCTTTCTCTAAAAACTAATGAGTGGTGATTTAATTACTGATTTCTTCAGAGTTTTTATTCATGACGTTTCTACTGGTTTGATTTGCTGAATTGCTTGCCATTTATTGGTGTTGCCAAAAAACTTGATGATGGACATTTAACGAACTCAGTAGATTATTAAATGTTTAATTCACCTCTACATCAGAACCGTTACCAGCTCTCACATCAATCATCTTTCTGGGAATAACTACCTGGGATACCAGATGAATAAGGTTACTGTGTGGAAAGAATTTCCTATCAACGGTTATCTGATTGTTCTGGTAAACTCGAACCCCCTAAGTTTACTGTAAAATCTTGAGCAATCCTTCACCTTTTCCCTGCAATCTTTTCGGTAATAAATGCAACACCGCATCAACAACCTCATCAGTGAACCCTAATGGACCGTTCCACAACAATGACTTCATATGATATCATAATCAGCTAACCGGTGTGTAGGATGACGTCATAATGATTACGTCATAAATGATTCTATATGGACCATCTTTAGCTCGTAATAGTCCGACATATTGTAAGAATTGTATGTCTCTACTATGTAATAAACATGCTGTTGTATATTTTGAAACTATAGACAGCAACGGCACCCAGTCAAATTAGTTTCAAAATGTTCAACAGCTTAAGCTGTAGTTTTCTGGAAATTGATAGTCAAGGAGTTCATAGATCGATCGATCCCAGCACGAGCGAAGTGCTGGTGGAGCTTAGCTATAGATGGTGGGGCATAGCTAAACTGGAAAGGTCCATTGGGATGTAGTATCAGGGTTGTTAGTGCTTAGTCGGCGTAAGTTATATATAAGAGTAAAATAATACTGAGAAGATTTTATATACAATCCTGTCATTTGATGTGAGTGTAAGTATAATACAACATATATAGCAAAACATACAGCAACAGGGCGAAATCAAAAAGTCAATAATTAATGGGTTCCAATCCTAGGATTCTGTATACAAAATGTTGTCATCTTCTGCAATATAAGGCACAGAAGCACTACATGAAGGGCATGCACTTTCGCACTTCTCTTGAGTAAGGCTGACTGTTTTATCTTGAAATATATCCTCTATCTCAACTTGCAATCTCCCACATTCATCTCCACCATTCACAGCCGCTTCCTCAAAAATCTACATTGCTAAGTCCTGTGTAAAATCATCCTCTATTATAGTGGAACTTCTGGAACATCAATTTCTTCAGTTTCTTGATACATGTCACGGGTCTTATCTGATGCAAGTTCTAAAACTTTGCTTAATAATGACCACAAAAATGGGTAATCGGTTGTCTTCTTATGCTTTTTATTGTAAAAAAAACGTAGCCATTTGAAGTTCGCTTCTAGTTAATGAAATGTGCATGTCATCACCAATAACACAATGGTCCAATTTCTCACATTCTTGGAAAGCAATAACAATTTTAAACCATAGTTTCTGGGTCATCATCATTTTTGGGTAAAGTCGATTACTTGGTGTCACAGCATTAATGCAAAGCCCAATCCGTTCATCATCACTGTTTGCTTATTCTTTTTGGAAGATGTTCCATCCCTGTGTTTAACATTTCTCGAGCCATGTCTAAATCTAGTATGACAAGTAGCTTACTCACACTTGCTTTCAGAATTGCCCAGACAGTGCCAGTGAAGTAAATCCTATGTATTGTAGCTTTTTCAGCAGGGGGACCACGCTGCAGGAGCAAAGAGGAATCTGCATAGTTTGATGAAATGAAAACTTTACACCCAGGCTCAAGCTCATAAGTGTAATATATTTCCTCTACACCATCTTTACTCCACCTTTACTCCGAGCCTGGTGTACACTTTCTTCAAACAGAGACATATTCTCACAAAACTTTCTGAACCAATTTGAGTTAAAGTAAATGCACCAGGCATTTTGTAGGATAACCACCAATACTGCTAAGCTCTTGCATATCGACAGCAGTTTCTCCATGGATTTTAATAATGTTAACATGATGACAACGAACCAGTTCAAGTTCAGCATTATTTAAGTTCAAGTTCAGTATTATTTATTTCATGATTAAATAGATACTACAGGCAGTCCATGCCTATAAAGTGATGGACCCCTTACAAATATACATCACAATACATTACAAACAAGAAACACACAAAAAGGGAAACAATAGAAAGCATTCACATACATGTCATACCATATTATCATTCATTATTAGTGCTTAGGCCAGACCAGTTTAATGTTTCGCCCATGAGATTTCCCATCCCAATTAAGATCCACAGGTACAGCACAACCGAGAAAATATGGAGTACTCATCATTTTGGTTTTCTTTACAATTTTTAGACAGAAACTCCAGAATACCTACATTTAAAAAAAATTAAGCGCACCGATTATTATCTTCTTCAAACAACAACTCATTAATACTTTTAATTATTCTATGTCATCTAAATTAACATTCTCAATATGGATAAAACAAGAATTTCCTGGTGTTTTGTAGTTTCAAATATTTGAAAAAATACATTAAGCAATCATAAACAGAGTCAACCAAACACCAATCCCAAGCCAGCACATTAAAATGTGGAGGGAAAAACTAGCAGGAAACAATCAAACATGATGACAGGGCGCAAGGGTTAAAATAGATTTAAATCTGGAGGGAACAGAACAGCTAATCAGATACAGTGCCTACCGATCCAGTCAGTCAACGATGGCGCCCAGCAAACACCAATCAGAACCGAGCAAATTGGAAATGGTGTCCAGCGATCACAACTCAGAAACCAACGAACACCAATGAACAGCCAATCAGAGATGACGTCCAGTGAACACCAATCAAAAGCAAGCATAAAATGATTGATAGCTGCCTCTCTCTCTCTCTCTCTCTCTCTCTCTCTCGCTCTCGCTCTCGCTCTCTCTCTCTCTCTCTCTCTCTCTCTCTCTCTCTCTCTCTCTCTCTCTCTCTCCCTCTCCCTCTCTCTCTCTCTCTCTCTCTCTCTCTCTCTCTCTCTCTCTCTCTCTCTCTCTCTCTCTCTCTCTCTCTCTCTCTCTCTGTGTCTCAATAATGTCACTCAATTCTCCCTTTTACATAGAAAGCTGAAGAGCTCACATCGCCTATTTCAGTAATAACGTCAACAACTCGCTATTTATGACTACTGCACAACCTTTCTTACGGTGGCTGGCGGGTGGGGGTGGGTGGGTGGGTGGGTGTACCTTACTGCCTTTACCACCATTACTGTAAACCTGTGGGTGTCGGTTGGCGCTGCAGTTGATTGGCTAATAGCGTCTGCATTTGCATCACCTGCCACTCCCTATATGGTCATGAACCATATGTGTTGGCGTGGCTCATGACCATATAAGGAGTGGCGAGCGGAACAAATCTGAACGCTAATAAGTCATACGTTTTGGTGCGGGTGGGGTACCTTACTACCTTTACTACCATTACTGTAAACCTGTGGGTGCCGGTTGGCGCTGCAGTTGATTGGCTAATAGCGTCCAGATTTGCATCACCTGACACTCCCTATATGGTCATGAACCATATGTGTTGGCGTGGCTCATGGCCATATAAGGAGTGGCGAGTGGAGCAAATCTGAACGCTAATAGTCAAACGAATGCGACACCTACCGACGTCCCATACTACTAAGACTGCCACTTATTTAGCTGGCTGAATGCAACACACAACGCACAGTAAATGCGCAGAGACTCCCAGAACACAGCCGCCACAAAATAACTTACATTTATGCATATTATTTGTTTGTTAAACGACTGGATCTTTTCATTCATCAAAGTGATTACTCATGAACAAAGCACATTTGTACAAAGAAGCAGACACTATATGTACATGTATATTCACAGGTCTAACCATATGCATATTCTTGCTGCCCTCACCTCGTGAGTGGAAGATGGTGTTTCATTCGCGTCATTCCGTCTGTCTGTCTGTGTGTTTGTATGTCAGTCTTTCTGCCCGCAGCTGTATCTCGGAAACTACGGGCCTGATATAGCTCTGATACAGTCTAACATAATTAACCTTTTAACCTTTGAATTTTCCCCACAAAAATTTTAATTTTCTCGGAAAATGTCCATTTGCAGACCAAGGGAAGACTATTTTTGAAAATTTGCTACTTGAATTGACTGGCTCTGTTAACCAGTGAGTCATTCCAGTGGTAAATTTTCAAAATATATTCTTATCTTGGTCTGCAAATGGGGATTTCTGAAGACCACTGCAGAAGCCGTTTTTGGTTTATATGAGTGTTAAAGGGTTAAGGTTGTTGCCTTTACACCGGGTATCTCCAGCGCACAATAACTTTGGTATCTTCGAAAAATCAGAAATTAAAATGATTTGACAAAAATTGGGATGGTGAATCTCTACAATCTGATTTCTCTTGCTATTCTTGCTTTTCCCTTGAAATCCGTCAAAGTTAATGTCAATTGTCAAGGCAAGCGCAGGAATGATGTTCAGTATTTAGAAAAAAGCAACAGCGCCAAGTCAAATTAGTTTCAAAATATTCAACAGCATGTTTATTAAATAGTGAAGACATACAATTCGTGCACAACGATTAGTCCGTCATCAATTATGCGTTCGTGATGAATTTTCTTCGGCATTCATGACACAATTGATTATGACGTCATTTTGCATTTCTAGTGGTTGATTGTGACGTCATATGATTGACTGAGAAATTTGAATCCTCCATTGAATTGTACTGATATTGGTATACATAGTAATTACAATGCATCATAGGCACATCTTATACAAGACAATGGGTGTGTTGGATCAGACATCGTGTTCCGAAACGGAAAGCTTGGATAACCTGCTCAACGCAACACTGGGTAGTTGCACTGGTACCTACTGCGGTCCAGTCATGACCGTTGGAGGCGCATTCGCTAAGAATTTTGGCAGATATTGTGTGCTTGCCATTATGTTGATATGTGCGATAGCTACTGTTTTTCTGAATGGAGCTATCATATTATGCGTACTAAGAAGCCAGAAATTGAACTATTCAAATTACAGTGTCTATGTCGTATCACTTGCCTTATCAGACCTGATTCTTGGTGCTATTTGCATACCATCCATGGCTATGTACACTGTGTTTGGTTACTGGCCACTTGGCCAGGTTGCGTGTTATGTCTTTATCACGTGTGATTTGTCCTGTTGTGCGATTTCCAATTTACATTTGGACGTAATTGCTTATGACAGATTTTGGGCGGTAGCTGACCCCTTAGCGTACCACTCAAAGTTCACTAAATCAAGAGCTAGAAAGGTTTCTGCGTTAGTATGGGTAATTTGTCTTCTCTATTATATATTCGGAATAATAACATATGCAATTCTTGATAATATCAACGGAACATCAATTTCAGATCAATGTTACTACCCACGCTGTGACGTTATCTTCATCATCGGGTTCGTTCTGTTGATGTCATACGGACCCCCTGCGTGTTTAATTGTATTGTCCACCGTCTTAATGGTTAGGTTAAAACGCAGAAAAGATGTTTCTCGAATCAAAGAGCACAAAACAGAACAAGGACAAGTTGAAGCAACAAATCAAACTTTGGCTAACACTTCTGGCAGAGACAAGATCAGTGCGCAGAATCGTCGATGTCTGCTGACATTACTGACACAAGTTATCTTATTCCTAATCTGTTGGGGACCTTGGATTGTAATTTTTTCCCATTAGCTGTATTTGTGAAACGTGTGTACACACTACAGTGTTCAATATTCTCTACTTCATGGGATTCCTTAACGCCACAATCAATCCAATTTTGTATCTTGTGTTTAATAAAGAATATCGTAGTGCATTTCTCGCCATGTTTTGTTGCTCCTAGAATGCTACGTGTAGAGATCGTGCAGTTAATCACTGGAGAGACTTGACACTTGACACTTGACACTTGACAGTTTGTGTGTCTATGACAGATGTTTATTGTATTGTCTTCATTTATCAAAAGGTTACCAGGCCTAAATGTCGACTAAGATCAATTTTATATGGCCATCTTTGTGATTACCAGCGGTGGTGTTTAATCAGCCACCATACGGTAAGAAATGCCTAAGCTTATTATGATACATTAAGGTAGTTCTTTTTCGTACATACTGTCTTATGTTGTTATGCATAAATCTGTGTGTCTTAATCATAATTACAATTAAGTTAAGGACATGGTCGAACTCAACAATCACAAATTACAATCCGCATCTACATTCACATTTATCAAAGGAACTGTATAGCCTACGCGAACTTGCGGGTATTTGAATTAGCATCAAGAAAACTGAACATTTAGGCGGGTATTGTGAACATCTCAATAAAAATCATAGCAATCATTCCAATCACGGATATTTCAACCAAAAACATGACAATTGCTCGTACATGGCAGAATGTGTGCAAAAGTAGCTCAAGATGGCCACTGACCCAATCGCTCAATCAGATCTAAATGTCAAATTTGCATTCGACACTATAGGCCTATATAACGAACTGTTTACACATATCGATTTTCAGTGCCAACTCCATAAAGTAACAAAGTCTCTGATCGCTAACCAGGAGGAAAGGCCGCTAAGACTTTGTTGAAACAAGCTCATCCAATATGGAAAGCGACCAGCCTGTCATGATTTTTCGTCCAGAAAATAAGTTTGACAAGCGTGAGAACGCACGTTTTGCGATTTTCTGGCATATGGCGCGATCTGTCCCTTCCAGCAATTCCAGTGTTTGGTTATGTGAACATGCAGAAATATATACAAATCATCAATTTGAACTATAACTTGTCTATCACAAGTTGTAAAGGCACGTGTTCCCTATTGAACAGGTTGCAGGCAAAGTTCTAGCTTAACCGTGCCTACATAACATTTTGCAAAGAAATAAATCCAGATTTTCGAGAGGATGTTCGGAAATCCGGTAACCTGTTAACAATCCGTATTTTTCGGATAAATCCGGAGACATGGTCGCCCTGAAGATGTCCGGCAGACAAACTTGTTCTCATGAAGTCAGCTCTTGTCCTAGATGATATCTCTTGAGCTTCATAGGCCCAATACGCGCGTGTTCGTGCATGCGTGCATACGTGTGTGCGCGCGTGCATGAGTGAGTGAAAATTAGACTTATCTCAGTTTTCAACACGCCAGTTTCATGCTACCTTTAATAGGCCTGTCTGTGTAAGGTGAAGTAACATTTCTCTTCCTGGCGTGGCAGAAAACTAAGAAACAAGTGGAGGAAGGATTAAATGTAACTAAGGGCCTAGAAGTGTAAAATTATTACAAAGATTTTCCATTGAGGATCTCCAATATACACCAGAAATCGCTAAATGAAGAATAAAAATACAAAATATTTTGGAGCGCTGCTATTTATTGTGTTGTATTGTATTCCGCTGTATTCTGCGGCTGTAATAGTAGAAACATCCTACAGCTACAATCAGGCCTTCTTCGCTTTTACCCATAGTATCTTGTCCTCAGCCAAAATCCTTAGCCTACTATTTATTGTTCCATGTGAATGACAGTTTAGAAATAGTGCAGTATTGACTTAAAATACAAATAATATTACTGACCTTGATTTGTTTCGTACAGGCAAGTGACAATGTATTGGGAATGAGGCATGGCCCCCAGAGTATTACTACGGCCATGTTCGAATATTCCGACCTGTTACTCATTTCACTGTCTTCGGCAGCAACAGCTTACACTCGAATTGGTTACGAAATAATTGACTTTTCCAAGTTTATCCATCATTCATATGACGTCATATGACATCAAACCCAACTATGTGATGTTTATGCTGATCACATAATCATTACGTCATAAATGATTCTATTTGGCCCGCCTTTAACTCTTAATAGTCCGACATGTTGCACGAATTGTATGTCTTTACTGTTTAATAAACATGCGGTCGAATATTTCGAATATTATGAAACTAATTTTAATGGGCGCTGTTGCTGCCATAGGCGGCAACAGCAACCAGTAAAATTAGTTTAAAAATATTCAACAGCATACATGTATATTTTTTTCTGGAAATTGATAGTCAGGGAGTTCAGAGATCGATCGATCCAAACACGGACGTTGTGCACGGTGGAGCTTAGATTGAGATAGGCGGGGTATAGCTAAAGGTGGAAAGGTCCTTTAACAGCTTACTTGTATGTATGGTGGCAAACATTTATTTTGACCTTCGCGTGAGTTAGTCGCACCTTAGCGAAGTTGTGATGTAGGCAGCCATCGTTTCACATGTATATGTTTCTATGCCGGCCGTATACACCAGCATAGCTGTGAGAATGAAGTTACGAATGTGAAGTTCATTTAACAAAATGAGTTTATCAGCCATGTAAGCAGTCATCATACAGGTTCATAAATAGATATGGGCGCCATCTCAGTTTTTGGGCCAATTAACAGTTAGGAAACTTACTGAACATTTGGAATTCACACTTCTCCAGACAATATCACGTTTGGTTTGTTGTCACAATATGAACTTTCATATAAGAATCGCTCCATGACTTTGGGTCATCATAATCGTCGTCTGCACAGCTCCTGGTAATATCATCCGTAGCCAGATCTCCAGCTCCTGGTAATATCATCCGTAGCCAGGTCTCTAGCTCCTGGTAATATCATCCGTAGCCAGGTCTCCAGCTCCTGGTAATATCATCCGTAGCCAGGTCTCCAGCTCTTGCTAATATCATCCGTAGCCAGGTCTCCAGGCCCCTGGTAATATCATCCGTAACCAGGTTTCCAACTCCTGGTAATATCATCCATAGCCAGATCTCCAGCTCCTGATAATATCATCCGTAGCCAGGTCTCCAGCTCAGCCAGATCTCCAGCTCCTGATAATATCATCCGTAGCCAGGTCTCCAGCTCCTAGTAATATCATCCGTAGCCAGGTCTCCAGCTCCTGGTAATATCATCCATAGCCAGGTCTCCATATCCTGGTAATATCATCCGTAGCCAGGTCTCCAGATCCTGGTAGTATCATCCGTAGACAGGTCTCCAGCTCCTGATAATATCGTCCGTAGCCAGGTTTCCAGCTCCTGATAATATCATCCGTAGCCAGGTCTCCAGCTCAGCCAGATCTCCAGCTCCTGATAATATCATCCGTAGCCAGGTCTCCAGCTCCTGCTAATATCATCCGTAGCCAGGTCTCCAGCTCCTGGTAATATCATCCGTAACCAGGTTTCCAACTCCTGGTAATATCATCCATAGCCACATCTCCAGCTCCTGATAATATCATCCGTAGCCAGGTCTCCAGCTCAGCCAGATCTCCAGCTCCTGATAATATCATCCGTAGCCAGGTCTCCAGCTCCTGGTAATATCATCCGTAGCCAGGTCTCCATATCCTGGTAATATCATCCGTAGCCAGGTCTCCAGATCCTGGTAGTATCATCCGTAGACAGGTCTCCAGCTCTTGGTAATATCATCCGTAGACAAGTCTCCAGCTCCTGATAATATCGTCCGTAGCCAGGTTTCCAGCCCCTGGTACTCATTGCTTGTAGTCAGATCTCCAGCTCCTAGTCATCATTAACTGTCACCAGATAACCAGCTGGTTAACGTAGTTGTGTGCCAGATCACCGGCTTCTGGTCGTTCGCAGATCAATCACGTCCTTAGCTTCTGGCGGCTCGTGGCCAGGCATATTCAGCATTTCAGATCCACCTACGTCGTAAGATAAATTTCGGTCGTTTGTATTTTTTGTGTTGCGCGTTCTTCTGGGTGCACCCACATCTTTCCGTCATCCTCAATACGATATCAGAATTCGTATTGTGATTATTCGTCAGCAGGACCCTTTCGTCTTCAAGCTTCAAAGAAATGGCTGTCTCCGTTGAGTATTTATAACAGTTATGCTACATTCATGTCGTATATTATTGATTTGCTGTACGTAAATTATATTTTGATTGCTGTTATAATTATTATCACATTAATTAGGTTAATGTTTCAAATTTAGATTCTGAACAAAGAACCATTATGTCTTAAGTTTTAATCGACATAAAATCATACATGCTGCCATAAAGTCAAGAGATTATCCAATGGTCAATATCCATCCCAGGTTCTAAATGATTCAGGAGTAGATAGTGGTCTACATGGATCAGATCGAATAGGGATCATTTTCAACTTGGATAGTGAATATACCCGGATCTCATCTTCCATTAATTTTGATCATTTATGATTTCTGAAGTGAACTAAATCGTCTGTGATATTCTCTGAGGATTGATATACATGATATCGGATCGAAACATCGATTTGATGTGATTGACATCAAAACTCAAAGAAAGAGCAGGGATTGGATCAAACAGGATCAATCCAATATGGATTGATAATGGTCGTTTCGATCTAGATGTGACTTCAAGGTATAGGGTTCTTGTTTTAGTTTAAATTAGTTTACAAATGTTCAACGTAAGATAACATACATTGAGGAATTCAGCAGTTATAGATTTTGAAATCCTGCTTCAACAGAATCATTTTTATCCATATAATTGTGACACGGATCGACCGGGCGGGTACTGGCCGCCCGTCCTGGAATCGTTCCCATAAGCACACGTCCCTGGGTAGAGCAGTAAGCGCGTATAAGCCTATACGAGAGGCATTTCGTCATGAAAATGACTAAGTTCGTTAGAACGCGTGGTGCGCATGCGCGCGCTCAGACGCTTCATCAACGCGATGCATGTCAAGAATAGAGGCGAGTGTGTACCTCTAGTGTACCGAGTAGGTACTCGTAAATATGTTTACTCTATTTATTTTCGTCGTTCTTGCTACCAATCGGAACCAGAATTTGACGAGCTTTTTAAAACTTTTTTAAAATCGTCGATTCCCCCGTCAAATTATGCTCAAAAAATTTCTATGACGTCGTAATCGCGTATATATATAGCAAGATGGATAGTTATTTGTGTACACGTGAGCTACTACGTCTCTGTACACATCTATACATATAGTAATATATAGGTAATTGTGTAAACGTCACAATATTCTAGCGCGCTGATTAGTCCAGTAAAACTACCAATTAACCTAGAACAAATTGCAACAGAATTTATTTCTTTTCTGCGGCATTCATGGGACTGCCAGGTGTCACATATCAAAAGTCCTCCAAAATCCCTCGATGGGAAAGTGGGTAAATTCGCATATTTAGCTACCGCCATTATCCGAATAATGAAACTTCCCTTACCTGCTTCATTCCGCAAATAAACGAAGTAGAAATGTTGTCTAAGCTCTGAATTTCATGGTCACGGAAGACAGTAAGCAATTGGCAATATTGCCTTGAACCACTTGTACAAATTCTCCAAACCACAGATTAAATATGGTTGTATGCACAGGGCCGGGGTAATTTAAAAAAATTATATTTAAAGTAAGTTTAATTTTGTTTTTCGCTTTTAAAATTTTATCTAAAATAAATTGCATTTTAATTTTCACTTTTATCTCACAATTTGAATAAATTTCTATACAATTCAATCAGAATATGGACATGGATTTAGATACATGCGTTATTTGTAACCAGAGCCTAGAAAATGGCTCACAAACTGTTAAGCTTCGAGTTAAAGGCTGTGACGGTATTAACAATGCTAGCAGAGCCCGTGAAAGCGATGTCATAGCTGAAGTAGGACAGAGGGTTCATGTAAAATGTCGACGGGAGTTCATTGATCCCAAGCGGATTGCCCGTGACGCAGAGAAAATTGAACAATCTCCGCCACCCATGCGAACACTCCGTTCAGAAAGTCCAACATTCAATTTTAGTGAACATTGTTTGCTATGCGGATACCCTGCAAAAATTCAAGATGGAAAGAAACGTGGCTATGATATTTATCCAGTAAGTACTCATGACTTTCAATGTAGTATCGCCGAGGCCTCTGAGCAGAGAAAAGACGAATGGGGCAAACTTGTAGCTGGGCGGCTTGCCTTCACGCCGGATTTATGCGTTGTCAATGCAGTATACCATCAAAGCTGCAGCGTAAATTTTCGAACCATGAAAAATATCCCTCAGCTGCACTCATCTTGCTCATCCCAAAAACATGGAAGGCCAGAAGACTTGGACAGAGTAAGAGCATTTAGTGCGACAATGGCATTTCTTGAAAATAATGATGATGAGCAGCTGACCCCGCACGACCTCGTTAATAAAATGCAAGAGTATCTCGATGATAAAGAGAATAAAGCATACAGTACAAAATACATGCAGGATAAAATAAAAGATAATTATGGCGATGAAATATGTATTAGCACTGTGAATGGTAAGCCAAACGTTGTTACATTTCGTTCTAAAGCATCTACTATTTTGACTGACTTCTATAAGGAACAGAAGAGAAAGGATTCCAAATCAGAGAGCATGCTAATCATCCAGACAGCTGCCAAACTGCTTAGACACGATATTAAGTTAATTGATTCATGCACATCATCTGAAAGCTATCCATCAAGGGAGCAAATGAGCGACCCAGTAAAGGCATTGCATTATTTTCCAGAGACACTGCGGGAATTATTGAGGATTTTGTTTACTGGAAAAGACACAGAAATGAAACAGGCATCAGTTGGACAGGCTATTATGCAAGGAACTCGTCCTAGAGTTATTTTGGCACTTTTGCAGTTCGGGCTGTCATGTGAGATGCACCATAAATTTGGATCTAGATTTATTGTTGACACCTTGTACAAGCACGGATTTGGATGTTCATACGCGGAGATACAGAGGTTTGAGCGCAGTGCATCACTTCATGGTGGAGATCTACCACAGCCATTATCAGGCGAGTTTATTCAGTTTGTTGCCGACAATGTGGATCACAATATTTGCACAATAGATGGGCATAATACATTTCATGGAATGGGAATCATTGCATCTGTTACACCAGGAAACCTTTCGTGCAAACTTATTCCAAGGATAAATGTAACATCTGAAGATATCAAGCAAGTTGGCAAGATCTGTATCAGGAACTTTGAGTCTCAGCATACCAGGAACTTCCCATTGACCTTTAAGGAGTTAACTGCGATGGAACAAAGAGACCCAACAGCTGACATTGACATCCTCTGGGATCTCTCTTTGTTTCTGCGTTCAAGGGGACAGTCATGGTCTGGCATGATGCAACCTGTTCACCAAGGAGTTTATCCAGGTAAATCGTCTGCTATTTTCCTTCCGATGATAGATCTAGAGCCAAGTAACATGACCTGCATCTTTTCCACTTTGACTTATGTTTGTGAACAGGCAAACCGATACCATGTTGCACCCGTGATTACATTTGATCAACCCTTATTTTGGAAAGCTATGACTATCATAGAGATTGAGCCGAGCTGGAGTCCATTAAAGCAAATTATTCTAAGACTCTGAGGTCTTCATATGGAGATGAGCTTCCTTGGCTGCATTGGTCACTTAATGGCAGGAAGTGGTCTTGCGCCTATTCTAGAGGTAGTCTACGCTGAGAATGCTGTCAAACACATTCTTAGTGGAAAGGCAATTTCTCGAGCAGTTCGAGGACACCTCATGGTTTTTGCTTCTCTCAGTACAATCTTGATTGCAAATGCATACAACCTACCACTACCTACAATTGCAGATGCTGAAGTTGACACAGTAGAATATTCCGCTACAATGCATTCAAAAGAATTGTTTGACAATGATGATAATGTTGCAGGACATGAAACGATTGAAAGTTCCCTAAATAAAAGTCTGGTTAAAGTTGGAGAGCTCTATGATGCCATTATCAAAAATCCGTATGTAGCTACAAGATTGTCCTCGGAAAATGCATTACATGATGTCAAGGACAAACTAGACTCAGAGAAGGTGGTCATGAAAGATAAGAGGAATGCACGACTCTGGCTTTTGTATATGGGGTTGGTTGACATTCTGCGCAAATTCATTAAGGCAGAACGAACTGGTGATTGGAACATGCACCTTCAGACCGTTCGTGAGATGCTTCCATATTTTGCAGCCGCTGGGCATAATCTGTACGCCAAGTCTGCATATGTATATTTACAAAAGATGTTAGAAATACCTGAAAGTCATCCAGATATACACACCAGCTTCCTCAATGGTCATCATGTCATTCATCGAAGTGATAGGTATTGGGCAGGGTTATCTACTGATCTAGTTATTGAGCAGGTCCTTATGAGAAGTGTAAAGTCAAGTGGTGGTCTAACACGAGGTCGTGGAATGACAGAACTTCAGCGTCTTGTTTGGTTGTTGTCTATGCCCACATGTGCAGATGTGTGTAATGCAATGCAAGAGCTCTCTGGGGTAAACTGTGATTCAAGTGAACAACACAAAGATTCCACACAATCTCGAATAAAGCGTGATATGGATGATACTTACAAAATTCTCAAAATCCTTAGTGAACTGAATCCATTTGGACCAGACCCTTCTCTTAGAGGACTTGTTAGTGGATTGTCTGCACATGAATCAGTCAATGTTGACGATGCTAAAGATATTGGAGAATCAATTATTAATTCGATGTGTGGCCAATGTGTATCAAGCATTTCGTTCCAGAGAAAGAGACAAGCTATTACCTTAGCATCCAAAACATCTCTCAAGATTGATGATGAATGTGTACAAATTGATCCACAACTCCTATTTCAAAGACTCAGTTTAATTGCTACAAATGGATCAAAAGGGAATCCATCATCTTATTTTGAGTATGAGCTGTGCACTCATCCGCCCGCACTCTTTGATAATTCATCTCTTCCATGGGAAGCAAATAAGCCGGCACTTGCTGATGCATTGTGGAAATTAATTCAAAATGAAGATGCAGTCCTTCCAGATTCTGTCCACTATGTGCTTGATGGAGGAGCTCTATTACACCGTGTTCCATGGCAGCGTGGAGAGACATTTGCAAATGTTTGTCAAAGATATGTAAAATATTTCATAAGCAAATATGGAAAGGCTACAGTAGTTTTTGATGGTTATGACCAAGGCCCAGACATAAAAGATGTACCATATAAGAGGCGAACTCGTGGATCAGGCGCAACTGTTGTACTGACTCCGCAAACAGTTGTAACTCTGAGTAAGCCTGATTTTCTTAGTAACAAGCAGAACAAACATCGGGTCATATCAATCTTAAGTTCATCTCTCGAACAGGCTGGATGCTTAACGATAAAGGCAAGCGGTGATGCTGATGTCTTAATTACGCAAACGGCTATCTTGGCTTCAAAGTCAACAAATACTGCTCTTGTTGGAGACGATACCGACCTACTGGTGTTGCTTCTATACCATACTGATATGAATGGCTGTCAGCTATTTTTCAGACCAGAGCCAATGCAAAATGCAAAGAAACCCCGACTGTGGAATATCAAAATGGCAAAGGAAAAACTCGGGTTCTGTTTGTGCTCACAGCTGTTATTTATCCATGCTATCCTTGGCTGTGACTCAACATCTAGGCTTTATGGAATTGGAAAATCTGCATCCCTTAGCAAAATCCAGTGCTGCAAAGAACTCTCTCAAATTGCTGAAGTGTTTACAATGAGTAATGCGAATAAAGACGACGTGATAAAAGCAGGTGAGAAGGCAATGCTTATTCTATACAATGGCACTTCAATGGATAGTCTAGTTGCTTTGCGGTACAAGCGATTCAGGGAGAAGGTTGCAAAAAGTTCCAAGTATGTTGAAGCACGAGATTTACCACCAACACCCGCATCCGCAAAGTTTCACAGTCTTCACGTGTACTACCAAATTCAAGTTTGGAGAGGAGATGCTGGAGATATGGATCCAACAGAATGGGGCTGGAAAGTTCTCAACCACCAAATGCTGCCTGTTAAGACTGACATGCTGGCAGCACCTAACGATTTACTGTATTCATTTAGATGCAGCTGCAAAACTGGCTGTGAATCAAAGAGATGCACCTGTAGAAAACATGGGCTCAGCTGCACATCCGCCTGCGAAGACTGTAAGGGTCTCAGTTGCTCGAATTCAATAACGCTCATTGAGGAAGATGACTTGGATAATTGATGCAAGATGAAATTAGTAGAAACCAGGTACCTATGCCATACTATTTCATCTTAGCTTAGCTTAGAAACACACAATACCGTGACATAATAAAATATAATATGTATTGTATCAATATCAATGATGGTATTAGGTAAATTCATGCAAGTGGCATAACACAATACATTTAATTTGTGGAGAATATGTCAATCGTATTAATTTATTACTAAAAAAGTCCAAAAATACCCAGTCACACGTATATTACATACCGGTTTTAAAGAAATAAAGAAAAATGGATTTTTCAGGTGAAATGGCCCAAATCTGGTAATAATTATGCAAATTTTACCCTTTACCCTATTGGAATTTTGGAGGACTTTTGATATGTTGTACATGATGGCCCCCTATACACTGGGCGAGGTAAAAAAATTATGTTGCAATTTGTCCCGGGTTAAAATATTTTTGGCCTAGATTGACTGGACTAGATTGGTTGGTACAGAAATCTACACTTGATGCAGGCAGCCAGCTCTGGCGTCTCAGCGAGTGTAAATGGGGGTGAAATTCGAAGATCGAGAGCATCGTCCGCGTGGAGGCCGAGAGTCGAGAACTGACTGGAGGTGTGGACCAGACGAGTGGACGGGAACACCTGCGGATAAGAAAGATACAGCACATCCTCCGCGGTTGCTTGCGGCCTTCAGCTCACCCACACATAAAAGCAGTTCACGGCTAACCCGCACTAACTAATTTTGGATAATAAACTAAAATCATGGTTCCCATTTTCGAAGACCAATAAGCGGAACCTTCTGCGGGAGGGTCTTCGGACCCGTTATGTAGACTTCGACATAATGTAGAGCAGCGGTGTTCCTTGGTGGATGACTCACCGGATCTGCCGACCACGCGGAAGTGGAGATCAAACCACCATACTGCATGTCGTGCGGCCACATTTGTAACTTTTTTACCTCAGCCAAGTAGACTTTGCCCGGTGCGCCGCAAGAGCTATGTGACTTACCCTGCTCCATATACTTCAATATGTACATGCATAGAAATATTATATATAATAACCCTATCTGTTAATGGGTTATGTTCAACTTTCAAGCTTCCATCGCCGGACGGAGAACTTTCTTCACACCGTTTAATTCCTGTTTTAGTTATAGAGATGATCTAGTAGACATTGCTTCATTGCTTATGTTACCGTCCTGAGGTTGTACCGTAATCTCCTGGAATCAGCATGCGGAGACCGAGCTGCGGAAACCAGCTGAGGGGATCTGCATGCAGAAACCTTCCACCCTCAAGAGAACGTGTCAACTTGCGCTACGTGTATGTAGCGCCTCAATTTCAGTAACATAATAGCCTGTTCCATCCAAGTAACTACTACGTACTCGAGTAACTATACATAGCATGTCTTATCGTCATACATTTATGTCCGTGTAGGGTACTGATGACTAACAGGTACCGCACCGGTCTTAAGACCGCAACTTATAATTTCTTTATTATTGTTCATATTATCCTTGTTTGCTGTAGGTGTTTAACTAACCACACCGTATTAGGTTATTAACCTATATATTCACTACCTTATTTAATCAAACTGTAAAAACTGTGATATTATTTCAATTGTAATGGTTAGTTGTGTATATGGCAAGTAGCCATCCTTTCATATGTTTTGTTTATTTATGTAAAACTTTGGACCACAGTATGCTAGGAGATACTATACAGCAACAATATATGCATCATTTATTCCCGCCACCAACAATTTTACACTGAGGTTGCTGACAGTGCTCTATATATTGAGCCCGGCATGCTATCGACTAACCTTGACTATTAAGCTCGGTAGGAGAGGTTAAAAGTGGTCAGGGACAATTTCTTCGTTAGGAGACACATAGTGTACGCCTCTTTTCTGGATGTTGTGGTAATCTAGCCCCACACACCAGCAAGGTTGTGTAAAATTGGCCAAATACCTATAGGGCCTTATATTTATTAAGTAATTGCCTCTTTCCACTATCCACTCAGCTGTAAGGTTTCTTAATTGTTTGGATATCTCACCCGCACGTTGTACTGATTTGACTTTGGGAAACTCCCGGATGTTTTCGAGCAGTGATGGCCAAAGTGCGGCTTTACATACATCTCCCACTGTATCTTCGGATACTTAGTAGTTAGACGTCTTTGCCAAGGAAGGAAAGCACTGCGAAAACATGTAGTTATTATTATTATGATAGAATATATTATTCCTGGCCCGCAGTGCATATTGGGCATATTGGAACATAAACCTAACGTCAGGCCAATAGTTAATTCCATAGGATTGGTGACGGACGAGACACGCATCTCCACC
The DNA here is from genome assembly GCA_034401795.1 of Chaetoderma sp. LZ-2023a. Taxonomy (NCBI): domain Eukaryota; kingdom Metazoa; phylum Mollusca; class Caudofoveata; order Chaetodermatida; family Chaetodermatidae; genus Chaetoderma; species Chaetoderma sp. LZ-2023a. The sequence continues at coordinate 36,626,054 of CM067365.1, read as the reverse complement.
CAACTCGTTGCAGTGTCTGGGCAAGATCTTGGAATCTGCCATGCCGAAGGACACTTGCGGTGGATATTCGCCTCTCTACACCACCGTAATGATATGTCAGTCATTAAATTTGTTTGTGTAAAATGTAGCCATCGTCCACTGATGTGTTATGTGGTTATGAAACAGGGCATTTGGAGTCTTACCCGGTTCAGATGTGTTGTGAAATAACATGTACGCTGCTGTCCATGGAGTTAGATACTTTCTAAGGCAACCTACGGGAAGCTGGGCGTCTGCACCCATTGGATGGCCATGTCTAATGATAGGTAGGAACCTCTGTCACTTGCGGCCTAAACTAGTTCTCGTTTCTAAAACCTAAATGATAGGTTAGGAATGGCAGATGCCTGCATAAATAAAAGCAATACCTACCAATGCAGTATCTTGGAATGACATGAGGATGGGACTTGTGAATCTTCCGGGAGTCACTTGCCCCGTCTTCACATAAACCAGTATGCATCACGTTAATTATATTTTTCACTAGGATGGCCTTTTCCCTTGCATTTTTGTTGAACAAAAGAGTGGCCCTTTTTGCCAGCTCTTTTCTTCTGCTTCGGCGTTGAAGGCATTTTCCTGTAATGGAGGCCCGCGCGAGGTGCTTGCCTCTTGCATAAGCAAGATGTTCTGTGATGGAGGCCCGCACGAGGCTATTACCTCTCACACCAATCAGCAGCATCTTGGTAACTGGAGCCCGTGTGAGGAATATCCCTCTCGTAATATCAGGAGTCTTTTTCATCTGTATCATGAAGGTATAAAATAGCTTTTATTAAGTCAATCAGTGCTCTCATTGTGCGGATGCCTCCATTGCGGGGATACCTCTGTGGATTTACGAATCCGTGTGGTACCTCCGGTGACCCCACGTGCAAAGTTTATTAGCTAGCTTTACTTTATGTATTATAGTATATGCTCATTTCTGTCAAACGATCTATCCTTGTTTGACAAACTGTTATTTTTCTTTATTTACATATTATTCTCCATAGTTAAATTGATATGGAAAGACATACTGGTGACACAAATAGTTGGGCTGACACTGTGCAGTTCAATCTTAGCGGCAATGGTCGCATGGCCCCACTGGAATGATTGAGCTCCACTGGCCTTAGGAGCTGGTTATGTATTTCATGGAGTGACGTACCATGGGATCCGGAACCCTGAGACTTGGAGCTAACCAGCCCCCTCTCTCGTTGTGCACGTATGGCCCGATGGGTGGGTACTTCATGCCGGAATGACCCAACGATAGCCTGCGAGCTACATAATATTTCAATTACAACAGTTATTTCAACTGTGCGATACTGTTTTGACTACACAACAAGTATCAGAAAGCAAGCAAGAATGAATGAATAGTCAAATTTTTCAAATCTGTCTTTGTTTATTTCCTCTTAATTGCAACCATATTTTGAATCAATAGGCTAAAGTTCAAATGCTAATGCAGATCATGCTTCCATACATCGAGCCAAGATAAGGAACTGTTGGAATTCGCCTCAAATCGGTCCTATAAGCTTTCCTTCGAATAAAATGGTTAACCATTCATAATGGAAAATCATTTAGCTACCCCTAGAAATCTATTCTATCATTTCCATTTTGTGTTAAGCATTTTGGCAATAAATTATCCGGTAATCATTTGATTAATGACATCATAATCACTACTGGGGTTTTGACTTTTGGATAAACTGCATCAGTGTTTCACATCGTACAGTAATCTAATCCACGCCAACGTTAGCTAACTCCCTTACAGTATTGAGGGTCAATAAAACAAAGATAACATTCATTTTCTAAGTATTAAGATTTATGACAATCTCCTAACTAGCACGAAAATGAATGGACTGTTTGTTTCATTGACCATTATTAAAGCAAATCAAAATGTGATGAAGGTTAAGTATTGTAAGAGATAGAACATATCGAGGAGGGGATAAAGGTTTTATATTATTTGATAGAGTATGATATTACATTCACAAAAACACCCACCACTTAACTTAACTGTCTGTCTCCATAAAACAATGTAATAACTTTTTATACGTTTTTTTATGGAGAGTATAAATTCCTACTTGCATATTTTAATTGTGGTAAAGGGCAAGAGGGCACTTGGAATTTTGAGAGTGATTGGTACTGCTCTTATGACCATGAAAAAACAACACTGATAAATCTCAGCACTGTTTCATCTAATTGTTCCACAAGCAACGCCTTTCTCTCCCTCCAGGAGTAGTTCCTGGCTCATAATATACATATGTTGGTCAAAATGTCTTTGGATGCGAGCTTATAATGTGACATTGCCATAGAATTCGCAAACCTTTGATCAAATTGTCTTTGGATGCGAGCTTATAACGTGACATTGCCATAGAATCCGCAAACCTTTGATCAAAATGTCTTTGGATGCGAGCTTATAACGTGACATTGCCATAGAATCCGCAAACCGTTGATCAAAATGTCTTTGGATGCGAGCTTATAACGTGACATTGCCATAGATTCCGCAAACCTTTGATCAAAATGTCTTTGGATGCGAGCTTATAACGTGACATTGCCATAGAATCCGCAAACCTTTGATCAAAATGGCTTTGGATGCGAGCTTATAACGTGACATTGCCATAGAATCCGCAAACCTTTGATCAAAATGTCTTTGGATGCGAGCTTATAACATGAAATTGCCATAGAATCCGCAAACCTTTGATCAAAATGTCTTTGGATGTGAGCTTATAACGTGACATTGCCATAGAATCCGCAAACCTTTGATCAAAATGGCTTTGGATGCGAGCTTATAACGTGACATTGCCATAGAATCCGCAAACCTTTGATCAAAATGTCTTTGGATGCGAGCTTATAACGTGACATTGCCATAGACTCCGCAAACCTTTGATCAAAATGTCTTTGGATGCGAGCTTATAACGTGACATTGCCATAGAATCCGCAAAATAACACCGGAAATGGATTCCGCATACTCGAAAACGTCTAAATATGATCTCATTTATGGCCATGCTTGATTCTATAGCTATTGTAACACATTAATCCAGGCGGTGGCCATCGTGGACTTATCCAACTTGTCCATCACATTGGATGCACAGCTTAACCCATGCAATAATATGGAAGGCCATGACCATATATTATTCTGGGCCAAAAATGGTGCTTGTGGGGCAATGTGATCAATTAAGGTATCTTGGAAGATAAGCCCCATGGCCATTATCTATGGACTCCCATAAAACTTGTATCTGACTCTCGTTATTTTGTATTTGTGAAACAAATCACTTGCGCATTCGGAAGTCCATCAGAGTCATAATGTTTGAATCGATAGCATTCCTACACATACTTCAAGGGCCTGTCTCACGCCACTTCTTAAGTTTATGACTTAAGCAAAATAAATGTGAGTAGCTGAGCCAAAAAGCTTAAGGTGTTTCTCGAAATGCGCTAAGATCAACACATAATTTGCTTAGCTTAGCAAACTCGTAAGCAAGGAATCTCAAGAGAAAGGTTGGGGAGTCAGGTACAAGCTATGTTTTGATGAAAATCCGAGTTAATAGAATAGCATTGATTACGACGTTAACAGGCCTTATTAGATCTAATTGTTAGTCTTTCTAAATAAGCTGGAAAGACAGAAATGATACTAGGGCTGTATTTGATGTGCAGGCTATATGTCAAGCAGATTCTGCCGATCCTTGAATATCCTTTCAAGGCGAATCATGTCTTCTATCGAATGTTGTTTCTCATATTGGCCATATTTATTTGACTTGTTTTGAGCTTAAGTTTGCTCTATACCAGTTTTCAGAAAATTACGTATTTTGTTAATAAATTCAATTGTGTAGTTTTGAGTCTAAGAGTTTTCAAGAAATGCATTTGCAGTGACTTAAGAAAAAAAATACGAGCTTAGCAAATTACTTAAGAAGTTTTGTGAAACCCGGCCCGGACATTGCAGTGTGTCCTGGACATTGACATGTTCTTCATTCTCACTGGATGATTCAAGTTTATCCATCAATCATATGACATCATAATCAACTATGTGACGTATTTGGTGGCGTCATAATCAATTACGTCATGACTGATGTATCTAAGTTCGCTATGAACGCTTAATTTATTACGGATGAAGCATTATTGTACGAATTGTATGTCTTTGCTATTTAATACACATGTTGCTGAGTAATTTGTGACTAATTTGACTGGGCGCTGTTGCTGCCATAGGCATCAATATCACCTAGTCAAATTAGTTTCAAAAGAATAAACAACGTACTTGTATAATTTTCTAGAAATTAATAGTCATGGAGTTCAGGGATGTATCGATCCCAACACAGTAGGCGTGTGGATAGAGCTTAGCTAGAGATGGACGGGGCATAGCTAAAACTAGGTTCCTCAGTTATGTACATAGAAGGTTGTGCCTTTCTGATAGGTTCACATCTTCCCTATATATGTATACATTTTAAAGGGCATTCTGTACTAATGGCTGGGTGCATTTGTATACGCCTCGCCCACAATTTCCTGAGAAATGAAGGCATCGATAACTAGAGACTTAAACTGGTCTGCTATTAAAAATTAAAAATTCATGAAAAGAATGTTTTTACTGTTTTTATTTATTTAAAATCTATGTTTCTCTGTTATCATGTTTTTCCATCATAGAAAGCAATACTGTTTCAGATAATTTGAAACCAAAGAAAATTATACATCAATATCACCCGAATCCACGTACTCTGTTACAGTTCTATACATCTATACAGATACTAGTATAATGTTTTTAGCTTAGATTGCTGCAATCCATGAACTATATTGTTGCACGTAATGTGTTACATACCTATATTGGATATTAATATTTCTCACCATTGTTATATAGCATAGATAAACTTGATGCCTCCCACCGCAAACACCTTCACACCATCACTGGACACCAATGGTAACATATCGCAGCTGTCCGTAAAAGTCGCCCAACAAAGATGGTACATATTTGGCCATGTGCTAAGGCTGCCAGATGTCACACCAGCACTGATAGCCTTGGAATTCACCCTACTGGGAGCCTGCAAACATAGAGCCACGAGAGGGCGTAGTTGCTGCGAGGTAACCTCAAGAGGGCATTCACTTATGAGGTAACCTCAAGAGAGAATTCGCGTCTGGCGAGATCTTCAATATGAGATCGATATGAGATTGAGAAAAGCATCTCATGTGTAATGAGTGGCCATTAGCCTTGAGACATCTCGATACATAGCAGACAATACACTAAGCATTCCACACAATATTATCTCATCCAAAACTTGATGATACAAAGAACATAGATTTCTATGTGAAAAATAGTTGACAGAAAAATAGTCTCTCTTAATTCGTTGTAAAATTCAAATAGCTGACACAAAATGAGGACCGGAATATATTGACGTTGCATATATGCTGATATCATATGAACCACTGGGTGGATCGAGTTGATGTGTGTTTACACCTCACTCAGTGCCAGATTTAGAGTCTTTAGACCTGGTGAGACCATATGCTATGGCAATAGTCTAGGAGCTTCCCATTGTGAATTTTGAAAATTAGATTCTCTGAGAAGCCATTTACCAATTTTCTGAGAGATAATTAGCTTGCAACACTATATGGCCATATTGGCATAATGTCAATGAAATTGTAACTTGCAATAGCTGTAACCATGCTAGGTGGTGGAATACTATTTATTTTAAACTACCAGGCAACAAATTCTGATTCGAATTTCAAACTTGTAAGATATAGATATATTCTATCAAAGGTTGTGTGCTGGTAGTTTGTGTGCGTGCGTGCGTGCGTGCGTGCGTGCGTGCGTGCGTGCGTGTGTGTGTGCGTGCATGCGAGCGCATGTATGCAGTTTAGTTTGTTATTATATGATACATATTAAGCGAGATAGGCAATTTTTACTGTCAGAATGAACCTTTATGCAGCTTATAAATTTCAATAATTTATTTTGATAATAACCCATTAATTTAAAATTGTGTGATAGAATGTTATCGCAAGTAAAACAAATTATTGCAATTTCAATTTTAACAAATTCTTTGTGTTGAGTAAAATACATTTTTCAAACACACTGTTATCATGTATTTTACGTGCATCTATAAACATTGTTCTCATTTAGGAACTTCACTGACTATATAGAGCGTGATTGCATCACCATAAATTTACTAACAGTTCAAGCGAATTAGTGACCAGCATCAGCATGGACTAACATCGTTTTGGATAAATATTTGTGTTGTTTACATACTACATTTCCATCTCGGTATTTGAGATCTTAATCGATAAAATTAATCAGAAATTGTTACCATATATGCATGCCACTGCGAAATTTCAGTTCAATCCAATAAATATTTACAAATAAAATCAAAATAAATCGAACTTAGTCTTGTTGCCTATACACATCACCCATGCAAGACTCTGTGTAGTGACTCAATCTTGGGGACATCAGCAGAGGAAAGGCTCACGTTCCTACATCTATATTTACGTTTTCCATCAGATGGTACAAATTGGAGCACTAAGGATTCAAGCCAAAATAGAGGGCTGTGGACTAATATTCAAATGTGATGACGTCACAGGTCACGTGACCAACTCTCGACCAATCAGAAATGCGCCCACCGCAACCCCTTCTACTTGGATACATACTTTTATAGGAGGCCCAGCATTTACGCAAGAAAAAACTGATCTAATATTCTTTCGAATACAGAGTGAATGTGATCAGAAAGTTCTACACGGTTTTCAGATTTGATAGCATCGGTATTAAACATGACCGTGTACGAATTTTAGTAATTTTAAAGGTTCGAAAGTAGAAAGAGGGGGTTTGTATGTATGATTACTACATTCTGCGGCTGTAGTAGTAGAAACATCCTACAGCTGCAATCAGTCCTTCTTCACTTTTTCCCACTGTGTCTTGTCCTCAGCCGAAACCATTAGCTTCCTCAGGTCCATTCTTGACTTGAGTGTACCGAGTCATGCTTTCTTGAGGTAGTACGCTTAGCAGATTTATGCAATGACGTCCTCTCCTGGCTTTGTATTTGCTGGCTCCGAGTAGGGCGAATTCCAAGGCTCTCTGTGCTGGTGTCTCTTCTGCCATCCTTAGCACATAGCCAAACATGGACCATCTTTGCTGGGCGACTTTTACAGACATACGCATACATAGGCAACTCTGATTATGTCTAGCCTTCTTCAAACAAGAAACTGTGCTCGACATCCTCGAACAACACAATCTTCCCAGGCGCTTACCATAGCTATGTGGTCTGAGTGCAACATCAAAGAGGCAAACCTTAGGTGCAGACTGTGAACACAATAACATCGATATTGCATGCATTCAAGAAACTAAAGTAGCTAAACACTCAGAGCAGCAACTACAGACAGGCCATAAGCTAGTGCTCATGGAGCAAAAACAGGTCACATAGCGGGGCTTAGGCTTCATAATCGAACCAAGGATCTTGGATCATGTCATTAGTTTTGCATTTATCGACCTGGCTATACCTACATGAAAACACACCACCACTAAGTGTCGAATTGTCAACGCATGTGGCCCAACTACCGAAAAAGCCAGAGAGAATCCAGCAATATTAGATTCCTTCTATGCAGAACTGAGCTCCGGCATTACAATCCCAGCTAGTTGGCAACTGTTCGTGTGTGGCGATTTGAACTCCAAGCTGGGTAAACTCGGAATTGCAGACAAAAGTTCAGAACTTGGCTTATGCATGGAATCCTATGGAGAGGGTACACGCAACAGCAATGGAGATGCCCTGGTGGCATTCCTTAGTTCCAATGGCATATTTGTCACAAATACGGCTTTCAAACATCCATACCGTCACCGGACAACGTGGATTGGACACATTACGGATCGCAAAGCCCCCAAAAGGTTCTAAGGCTACGACAGCTGTCTTCAACCAAATAGACTTCATATTATGCAAGACAGAAGCAAAACCCTTACTCCGGAATGCTCGTTCATATGGAGGCACATACCTCAATTCCGACCATAAGCTAGTCATTACACGCCTTCAGATGTACGATCTCTATCTAATATATATACACCATACCAGGCAAGTGGGTAGAATCACCCACAACATACCCAAGCTCATCAGCGACACTGACACTTAAATGCCATACAAAAAAGCCCTCGGGGAGCAGATAGCTAACATCGATGTCAGCTCCAATCCAAACGAAGCACTAACCAAAATACTGAAATCTGTGGAATCATCCGCTACCAGCACCATAGATGTTCTTAAAAACAACCAAACTAGGTATACTGACGACCCTCTAGTAGTAAAACTGTCAGCAGAGCAGAAAGTGTTACGGTTGCGCATCTATCAAAGTGACCAAAGTGAAGACTGCACCAAACTACGCTGGGAGCGCAATATTATTCTGCGCCACATTAGCGAATGCTTAAAAGATCTTGCTATTCAACAGGCAGACTCCCTAGCAGATGAAATCACTGCCACGGATGACTGTCACAAAATGTTTCGGGCAGCCCGAGCCCTGAGAGTTACCGACTACACACCGCCACTCACTGTACACAACTCTGAAGGACACTTTATCGGGACTGACCAGAGAAAAGCTGAGGCGATCCGAGAATGGTTCAAGGAACAGTTCACTGACAACGATGATGAGCCCTTGCACCCGTTCTCAGGAGACACCGGGCTATTACTAACACCAAGTAAAACATCAAAAGTTGAGAACGCACATAAAGCCCTGAAAAATGGACATGCATCTGGACCTGATGGCATGAGCAATGAATTATTCAAATATGCAAGTGACATTATCTCAAAACCGATGTTAAAGCACCCTTCATCCAAGTAAAGATTGTTTAGTACCAAATTGTTAGAGCACCCTTCATCCAAGTAAAGATCCTTTAGTACCAAATTGTTAAAGCACCCTTCATCCAATTAAAGATCCTTTAGTACCAAATTGTTAAAGCACCCTTCATCCAAGTAAAGATCCTTTAGTAGCTAACTGTTAAAGTACCCTTCATCCAAGTAAAGTTCCTTCAGTACCAAATTGTTAAAGCACCCTTCATCCAAGTAAAGCTCCTTTAGTACCAAACTGTTAAAGTACCCTTCATCCAAGTAAAGATCCTTTAGTACCAAATTGTTAAAGCACCCTTCATCCAAGTAAAGTTCCTGTAGTACCAAATTGTTAAAGCACCCTTCATCCAAGTAAAGATCCTTTAGTACCAAACTGTTAAAGCACCCCTCATCCAAATAAAGTTCCTTTAGTACTGTTCAAGATTTGGTAAGTTTTGTAAGTGTTCTATGTATACCCATCTAGGCTAACGTTCCAGAATAACAATGTACATAAAAGGACTTCCGGTGTATTTATGTTTTGTCTCATAAATCATGCTGAATTTGGTTTGTGGACATTTTGGTGCCAGCACCCGGGACAATGGTTCATTTGTGAAATGTGAGGAGCTACGGAGGTCAAGTGTTTCAGATCATCTTCTGATTAGTGTATGTCTTGAAGAAGGCAACCATACAGTCGCTGATGTTCAGGATGTTGGTCATGATTCAGAAGTTGTTCTTGATATGGGTCGGTGGAGTACTTTGACTCGAGCTATGCGTGTTATTGGTTGGCTACAACGGGTTTTATATAACTGTAAAGTATCCAGAGAACAGCGTAGACATGGTGATTTGTCTTTTCTCGAGCTCAGTGATGCTAAATTCAAATTGCTACAGTATATTCAGAAGCGGGAATTTGAGAAGGAACTTCAGGCAATTCAAAATGATCAGGCATCACCCAGGTCATCTTTCATTCTTAAGCGGTCTCCATTTATTGGTGAGGATGGCCTACTCCGTGATCAAGGCAGACTTCAATTTGCAGGCTTACCATATGATGCTCAACATCCTGTCATCATACCTAAAGGTCATTTGGCTTTATTTCTGGCTCGTCAGGTTCATGCATGCATGAAGCATGCAGGTGTGAATAGCATGTTAGTTGAACTCTGGAATCAGAATCAGTACTGGATTGTGGGCGTAAGGCATATATGTAAACATGTGAATCGAGAATGCGTTTCTTGCCAACGTCTATATGCTCCAGCTGGTGTACAGACTATGGCTCCTCTGCCGGAGATGCGTGTCAAATACACTCTACCATTTTCTGTAACAGGATTGGGGAATGGGGGGACCATTGTATTGTTGTGACTATGTGTGTAAGAAATTATATGTTCTTCTCCTCACTTGTGCAATAACCAGAGCCCTCCATTTGGAATTAGTGGATTCATTGTCTTGTGCAGTTACTGTATTGGCCGTACGTCGGTTCATTGCTCGTCGGGGCATGCCATCTGTCATGATGTCAGATAATGCTAAGTGTTTTATGGTGGCTAAGGATCACTTGTTGAATGTTCTTGGTCCAGAAGGTCCTGATTTGAAGTCCATTGCTCCTCGTGCTCATGGTGGGGAGGTTGGTGGGAGAGACTGATCGGATCAGTCAAGTCAGCTTTGAAGAGATCCTTAGGTAAAAGGTCACTCACTCAGGTGGAATTGGAAACCACTCTTCATGAGTTTGAGGCTTGTGTCAACTCCAGACCTCTGACATTTGTTGGGGATGAACTGGATTCTGGGGCGCCTTTGACGCCATCGCATTTCCTTCTGGGTAGGTCGTCTAGTTTCAAGCCCACCATCAATTCAGAATGTATTGCTGTTGAACCTCATGATCTGGTTGAGAGGCATGAGCTCCGTAAACAACTTCTTGATAGGTTTTGGTCTTCTTGGGTGAAAGAGTATTTGCGTAACCTTCCACCTTGTAAAGGCACCTCTGCTAATAAGGGAGGTGTTCAAGTGGGATCTGTGGTTTTGGTCTGAGGTGAATCTTATAATAGGTTGCAGTGGCCCCTTGGGTTGTTCAAGTAGTGCACCCATGCCGTGATGGCTTAATACGTACTGTTGAGGTCAAGACTGCCAAAGGTCTCTCTGTAAGGCCTAGTCAATGTATTCATAATTGATAACCACAGTATTCTCCCACACAACCATGTACACACACTGGATGGTTTTTGTACCCCAGAGGAAACAAATGACAATTCAAAAAGATTACCACTGGATCGGACACGCATATTATTAACAATTTGTGTGACACAAATTTGGTTGAAGAACATGAATATTCAACAGTAGATATGTGCCCTGATTTATTGGCTCAAAATAATGACTCGAGTAACACCACTTATTATGGTCATAAAGTTCGAAAACCATCACGTCTGGACTTATAATTAACATGTAGCACTCAACTCCCTTTATAATTCTACAAGGCGTATTGCTTTATCTTGTTTTGGAGTCAGAGACTCCAAGGTGGGGAGAATGTTCACGATTTGGTAAGTTTTGTAAGTTTTCTATGTATACCCATCTAGGCTAATGTTCCAGAATAAAAATGTGCGTAAAAGGACTTCCGGTGTATTTATGTTTTGTCTCACAAATCGTGTTGAATTTGGTTTGTGAATGTCTAAATATGCAATAGTACTGGACAAGTACCAAACTGTTAAACCACCGTACATCCAAGTAAAGATTGTTTAGTACCAAATTGTTAAAGCTCCCTTCATTCAAGTAAAGATCCTTTAGTACAAAATTGTTAAAGCACCCTTCATCCAACTAAAGATCCTTTAGTACCAAATCGTTAAAGCACCCTTCATCTAAGTAAAGATCGCTGACCTATCCTTGTTCTGTCAGTTTTCTTTTGACAATTGGATGTTCTCAACATTCTCGTTAACATTTTCTAAGAACGTATTATATGCGGTGAAGAGAATAAGCACACCACCGTCCTCCTCTGATGAAGTCATGGTGAAAAAGGAAAAACAGAACAACGAACAGTTGAATACACATGTTTAACACAATCGGAAAGCATGGCTCAGTGACCTGTACATGTTCAACGCTTGACTTTAATGACTTTAATATGTGCCTTATACAGATGCAGTGGACGCGTGTTGGACACATATGTGTGTACCTAGATTTACATATCTAACAGCACTGGCTTCACTAATTTGAACCTCACCATACTGTGGCTAATGTTTAACTTAGACACGACCATTTAGCGAGTCTACTAATCCTAAGATGATAGCTACTATTATTGAAATCAATCGATGGAGCGATCGGATCTGTCACCACAATCAACATGCGATTCGACCTCACTAATGTGGCAGAGGTCTGACAGTGACCATTTGAGTTGTATGCCTTGGTGAATATATAAGTTAATAAACTTTCTGTTTAATGTTGTCAGACTAATTTAACCAGTAGCTGTTCTTGCCATAGGCAGAAACACCTGTCAGTGAAAATAGTTTCAAAATATCCAACACCTTAACTGTACGAAATTCCATACACATTATCTTTGGATATATCAAACACAAAATGTATTGATTATGCTTTGTCGAATTTCTCTAGAAGACAAAATATACACAAACGGATTAAGGATGCTATTAACATATGAGATAAACACAGAGTAGAAAAAGAATGCCGTATGTAGAGGTAGGTATGGGTAGCCAAGAACTGTATGGTAAGAACTGTGAACACTTCTTGGGATAATTGAAAGTATAAAAAGTGTGATGGTTACTGTTACTGTTCGGGAGCTTCCACTGCGACGTTCTTGCTGAGTCAGTTTCGGACTCCTGGATATTTTGTAGAATTTTAGCAAATGCAATGTACTAATAACAAGTAATGGTACGGCTTGGCAGAATACAGAATTTATTGTTTCCTTTATATCGTTGTTGCCAGAAAAACTAAGTATTCCAATTGTTTCATTATTGTATGCGATTTTATGTATTGCATAATAAATGGCATATGGTATCGAGATTAAGATACATAACAACCACATTGAAACACAGGACTTAGATATGATAGAAAATGCTACCTTAGCCTGGGCGAGAAGCGTGTGACACAACTGGAAGTAGCGTAAGCCTGAAAGAAATATCAGATGGCACAGGTTCGAATGATAACTTGTCATAGTAAAGTAAATAGATACTTTAATTGTTTTTTCACCACCAGTATGGAATATATTTTCGGGTAGAAAGCATACCAGCCCATAACTTGTTGCGAATAATGTCATACAATCACATATTGCAAGACTTGTGAAAACTGTAAAAACTGGTGTACGATATTTGCCAAACTTGAAGAAATACACCAAGAGCAGTGTATTGGCCAGAATACCTATGCCATAAGCAGCAAGCGGAATGACTTTGATTGCCCACTCTGGTATTGTCCGATACGATCGCCATAGCCATAGCAGTTGGACATCTAGCAGTGAATAATGCACAGTAGAATTTATCGTCACACAACTTTTATTCATGTAAATCATTTTTATTTTCGTCTATGACGTTTTGCCTGAATTCGCGAAATGATTCAATTAATTTCCAACTACACCTGTTTTTAATGCGAGAATCTTAAAAGGATCTGCCTCAATGCTTTGATCTCATAATAGCAATTCCTCACTTCCGTGTGTACAATGTGCTATTTTATCCCAAACATTTCTAGAAGCAACAGTTTGCTTCAAAATGACAAGCAATCAGTCAGTTGTTGAGCACAGTACAGTCGCAAAGTGGAGAAAGAGAATACATACTCTCACTCAGACAAATGCTAACCCACTGCGGGCAAAGTAATTATGCTGACAATTCTGCTACATTCAAGTGATAGTTATTGTTCCTTAGTGAATTGCACGTAGATAAACATTCACAATACTTATGAGCTAGATTCAGAGTTTGCCATCAGAAATCGTGAATGTTCACGATTGAACACAATTTATTGATTAATATTGGACACCAATATGGTTCAACCAGCTCAAATTTATTCAGAACCAGAGTGTACCATCCGTCTGGTGGCCAAATCGAAGAGGGTAACCCGCAGCAACACTAAGGGCACCACGCTCCCCAGTTGTGTGTGTGTGCGTGCGTGCGTGCGTGCGTGCGTGCGTGCGTGCGTACGTGCGTGCTAGCGTGCGTGCGTGTGTGTGTATGTGCCAATAACGTGCTTTACCAGGTGTGTTTCCACTAGGTATGTGTGTTTCCCAGGAAGTATGTCATCGCTTGGCAAGTCTATGAGCTGGTATCATTGTTACTCACTTCTCCGCCTGGTGACCAGGGGTTCTGTTGATGCTGCGAACGTTGGACATTCTTCACCCCATTCTTTTCTTCCTTCAGTAGTGCCTCAGTAGATAGTCACAGGGTCGGTTACTCTTTGAACATCTTGCAATGGATCATGTAACACCACAGATCGTCCAGGAACACCGGGGTGGGTGGGATGGCTCCATAGGCTGCATGCCATTTCCGCTGCGTTATCGGTCCTATTGGAAATAACTGCTTCATTCCATTCATTCTAGCTGTGTTTCCTGATCGTTTCTAGGTCTGTTATTGGATAAATGTGAATGCTTCAAAATAGTATCTGCCTGTCTATGGTGCAAAGGCCCTTCGCTAGTACGTTCTTATCTATCTCCCGATGATGGTCCAGCAATTACTTTGGAAATGCTACTTACTCTCGTGTTGCTGGAATTTACTTATATTTCTGAGAGATAAAATAAATGTCTGCTCTCAGCCCACATCTCGCACCACTTGTTGCACACGTGTTGCGATAGCAGTGGACTGGTGGCAGGTAGAGATGGCAGCATTGAATGCTCAACTAATGGTGTTCGCCCCCTTCGGATCTGGAACATGCTTAGGCTCTGAGTCAATACTCTTATCGATCTGTAGTAGAGGTACACCGTATTGCTTTAGACGATAGCTTTATCACGACAGATCGTGTCAATCACAAAGAGGACCAGAGAACTGTGTATTTACTTCTAGTCAATACATGGAATGCTTTCATATGAAGCGATTATTAATTAGTTTGGGTGGGGTATTGCGCAGGTCTCTATTTAATAGGTCTCATTCACACGATTTTCAAACGGAATTAATAAATAATGAAATTTCATCTGAAGTGATTTAATGGTCTAACTTCACGGAGTCGGTCGAGGGGGCCATTGCATACTGAGGTTACAGTTGATTGAACCTTTGTATAATATCTATACCGACATACATTATAAGATTTAATCCGCCAACCCATACCCATCCCAGTCATTTAAACACCATTGCTGAAGTGAAGTAATAGGAGTCGTACCGTTCAACTGTATAACACATAAAGACCAGAAATGACAAATTCTTTATGATGTTTTTGTTGAATACTTTGAAACAAATTTGGCGTGGAGTGCGCATGCGCAAAGTCAACATTAAAATATTTTGTGAAGTTTATACAAGTAAACTAAATCCATTAACACCCAGATTGAATGAAGGAACATCTACGGCATCACAAAATGCGGAATATGTGAATAACATCCCTGGTTAAGCTGGTTACTGGTCCCGAAGTTTCAATCACAATATAATAATCTCATAGCCACCATCTTGCCAGTCAAAGCCATCCGAGTATCATAGTGGTTCGCTGGACGGAAAAGCTGAATAGGCAGGTTTTCTGAAATTGCAATTTTGTTATTACAGTTGGCAACCCAAACACGACTATCTATAGATGTGACCAGCACATAGTATGATGTGGCGGAAAACATTCAGTTTGTACTGATAAATACCCAGAATACATATAATTGTTTGCTGCCATGTGTTGTTAAAAAGATGTAAGCCAATATGCATACGTAAAAAGTCAAGCCATCTGACCACTTTGTATGTCCTCACGTTAGCACCGTGTGGGGATACTGAGCCAAATCCAGACCCACGAAGACAGGTAACGATATTTCCATACGGATATTGTCAGACACCTGCTACATGGAATTGCTGGGGTGTATCCTGCGATAATTGTTCAGTATGGTATCACAAGTCGTGTGCCGAAATCGCTACAGCTGACTCTGAACTACTAGATTGTTCAAAGGACAAATGGAAATGCTATAAATGTGACAGTATAAACTAAGCATTTCATTTAGGAGCTACGAACTAGAAACATCAGGCAACTATATGCCATATCTCGACCATCGACTCCATAATGTCTGTTTTCAGTCCAACGAAAACCAGTAGCCCAGCGCCAATACATGACTCGGAATCCACACCGTTGTCAACATCAATGAAGCATACAGTAAAATCCCAAATACAAAATGGCTCTTCATTGTATTCTCTACCTACAAAGCAAAACCTATGCATACTCACTATAAATTGCCAGAGCATCATTTCCAAAAGGTCTGAGTTTGCATTTGCACTAAACAACTTAAACCCGTACATTGTCTGTGGTACTGAATCATGGTTAAACGACAGTATTAAATCCTGTGAAATATTCCCAGATAACTATGTCGCCTATAGTTAACACATAATCTTAGCAGGCGATTGCAATTGCCCAGATATCAGATGGGGCACAACCACTGTTGTGTGAGAGACAGAAGCATCCATCAGCATTTAATTGACATAGCAGCAACTGCTGAATTAACTCAGGTTCATGAGGATAAGGTCAGGCAAAATAATCTTCTTGACGTAGTTTTTACTTCAAACCCTACCTTAGTCAAAGGTTCCATTTCAGTACCTGTTATGTGTGACCAAGATATTGTAGTTACTGACATTGATATCACACCCCACTACACCAAACCAAAACTGCGTAAATGCTATCAATATGCACGCGCCAACTGGGACAATCTCTGATCTGAGTTAAATGCTCTATGATCTGGCATTGATACTATGTATAATAATTATATATATATTTATAATAGAAAATAATAGAAAGTTGCATAGGTCAATTTATATATATATCACAAAGTACACTGGCTATGACGAAATATGAATTTACTCTCAATTCAGAGTTAAAACATATTTCGAAAAAACTAGCAGAATTGCAGGAACGGGTCTAAGCATATGCAACGACCCATGGTATTAATTATTGCACTACTACAAGGGTGAAAATATTAATAAAATAAACTATGGAATGCATTTGTAAATTAGCCTAAATGAATAGCTTATTAATACTCACACTTTCATGTTATGCGTCTTTGATTTACAGTCGCTTGACTCGGCTTGGTATGTGAGAAGATTCTCAGATTGGCATCATCTTAAGCAGCAGTATCTCCATGGTGGTATTCTCCGGGTCGAAGTTAGAATCCACCATCAAATATGGTACTGTTTAATCAGATGGGAGGATGGTTCTATATGGGGCTTCGCTCGCTACCGTCACAACCCGCGTACCGACCGGGATCTTCCTTCTTGCGGAGATAGATGGAATGGATGACACAATGCTGTATTCTATTAATGATTACTCGTTTGCTGAACTTTCTTAATTCTATAGTTTACACATATAATTCCAAATTCTAGTCACTCGTCGTTTACCTATTCTAAACCTTTTCTACTTAACTACAATGGATTCCTAAGAAAGAAAGTATTCTTAATAAAATATAACAAAGTTAACCTTAAGGTCGTCTCTCTATGTGACTAGCCAGCTAACTACATAACTGACAATCTCACTACTCACTAGCTGTCACTAGCGGCGGTCAGAGCCCGCTGTCGAAGTCCATCCGAGTCCGTAGCCATAACTCTCACTAACTGTATCTGTACGTCGTCAACATTCATCCACTCTTAAATATGATTCTGTCGTTATGTCAACACATTTGTGTGTAGTAAATGATAGCGTGTCTGAGCGCGAATGTGGCCTAGGAGTATAATTAACTAATTTAACTAATAATAATTAACGTATATAATACAATCGTATAACAGCATATTATAACATGGTTACATTGAATTACAGGAGTTATATTCTGCACGTGCCCATTCCGAGTAATAACTGATTGTTCCATTGTGGGCGTGTCGATTAATAGTCTATGCATATATTTGTCCATTCATTGTTGTAAGGCTTGTGGCGTGGCATGATGGAGTGTCCATCATTCAGCGTATTCCGTAACCGTGTCGTCGTGTGTGCGTGTCTGTGTGTGGCTATTGTCAAGCGTATGCATGCGTTCATGTGTGCGCTCTTGATGCAGATGCGTCCGTGTGTGCGTGTGTCTCTATGCCCGTCCGTATGTGTTGGTGTGCCTATGTGGCTATGACCCTGTACCATATTAACCTCTCAAAGATCAAAGCCATTTAGTCAGTGATAGTTTTTCAAAAGCTAAACTCTTAGTAAATCAATTTAGGTCTGTCTTCACCATCGACGATGGTTCGCCTTTATCTCGCATGGGGAATAAGAAATACCTACAGATTGACCATATTACAGACACCACAGCAGGTGTAACCAAGCTTCTTAAGAATGTCAATACCAGCAATGCGTCTGGACCTGACAACATTCCAAATATGGTCCTCAAATGCTGTGCTGAAGATATTGCACCTGCTCTAATGAATATCTTCCCTTATTTTTTAGGAAGGCAAATAGTGCATACGTCTTCAAAAAATGGGGAAAACATTCAAAATAAAACTACCGCCCCATATCCTTAGCCTCCGCCACATGCACGCTGCTGAAACATATTGTCTGCCATCACCTTAGGTCGCATCTGGAAACTAATAATATACTAAATAGTTTAAATCATCGCTTCAGAGCTGGTTATTCTTGTGAAACTCAATTGCTAACCGCAACTTATGATTACTTCATAATCTCGCACATTATGGGATCACTGGCCATATTCACTAGTGGCTATCTCACTTTCTTTTCGAACATTATATGAAAGTGGTTTTGGAGGGGGCAGCATCAAAGGCGCTAATAGTCGGTTCTGGAATTTCACAGGGAACAGTCCTGGGTCACTATTGTTCCTATGTAACATAAACGGTTTGCTAGAGTCTACAGATCACAGTTACAGCTGTCTACAGGTCACAAGTATGTTTGTTTGTGGAAGACTGCCTACTCTATCGTGTGATTAATACTCAAGCCAATCAGACCATCCTATAAAATGACTTTTCTGCCTTGGAAATCTGGGCAATGAAGTGGGGGATGCGATTTAATGCTATATCGTCAGTGTACACGGTAAATCCCACTTCATGTATAGCCTAGACAAAGTTATCCTACAGCACTTAGAAAGCAATTGATAATTAAATATTCTTATCTCCCAGGACCTCAAATGGGAACAACATATCACAGCTACTCGCAAAGAAAGCGCCGATGATCCAAGCCTTCTTGCAAAGAAATCTCGGAAATTTCCCACAGGACTGCAAGCGGACTTCTTATCTTGCCCTAGTTCGCCCAATGATGGAATATGAAGCAATTCTGTGGGATCCCCACATCAAGCAAGACATCAGCCATCTAGAACGTATCAAGCATCGGTGGGCCTGATCTATCACGAACGACTATCGCTCCAGACAACCAGGCTGTGTCACACATATGCTACATGAATTAAAACTTCCATTATTGCAAGATCGTCGTAAGCAGGTGCAACTAGGCTGCTTATACAAAGTCGGCGATGCCACCTTCACAGTTTCTTAACTCAGTGCGAACAGGTAGAATGCATATTAGAGCTTCCATACGATACAAAACCAACTTTGCTAGTGAAAATATCGCAGAAAAATCTGTTTATAATAGCTCAAAGTACTAATAGTACCACACTCAAACACTGAATAATTGAGAAATTCATTCTTTGTGATAAGTGTCCTTGGATAGAACCACCTCCACGAGGGAGTCGTCTTTTCTAAATCAGTTGGTGTTTTAGAACCAAACTAAATGACTGCTACTAAACGTATTTTGAATTATCTTGCGCTACTCCACCCTCCGTTGCATACATGTCAATGTTGGATCCTGCAACATATTACCACAGAAACAGAACTATGGCAATTACAACTTCCAGTCAAATTAGGTTCAAAATGGTCCACGCCTTTTCTGTATTTGTGTCTTAATACTGAGAGACCTTTACGACGATCAGATAGATCGTAGGCCTACAATTCACCTTTCCAGAGTACCCACCCATCATATGACGTTATAATGAACTGCGCGATGTGTACAATGACATCATAATGAATGACGTCATGAATGACGTCGATAAGTACGTCACGAACGCATATTTGAAGACGGTCTATGCGTTGTTGTACACATTGTTTGCTTTTACCATTTAATAAATATTCTGTTGAATATTTTGAAACTAATTTAACTGGGCGCTGTTGCTGCCATAGGAAGCAACAGCACCCAGTCAAATTAGTTACAAAATATTCAACAGCTTCCCTGTATAATTTTCAGGAAATACATAGCTAGGGCATTCGGGGATCGATCAATTCCAACACGGCGACGTGTGGGTGGAGCTTAGCTAGTAATGGGCGGGGTATAGCTAAAAATGTAAAGGTCCATTAGATTTTAACCTCAACATTGGCATACGTCTTTGGGAACCCGCGGGCATAGTTTCACCACAGTTTTGAGAAGAGCCCTAGAGTAGAACCAAATCTATTGCAAAATATATATTTTGAACGCAATGAAGAAATAAAAGAAGAAAAAGAACAAGGAGAAGACTATTCGTGTCCTTTATTTATAAATCACAAGAACACATTTTTACAATTTTACATTAAAAGCATCGTAAAAGCGCACGCATCCTAATCCGCCATTAAAACATGTATATTTCTTCATCAGCCCGACACTGGACTAATGCCAATCACACACACACCAATCCAATAGACAATATACATTTTTTTCTAAGAAGAAGGAAAAGAAGAAGAAAAAAAGAAGAAGAAAACGAAGAAGATGAAAAAGAAGGAGAAGAAGTAGTAGTAGTAGAATTACTCCATGCTCGTATTAACCCTTGAGTGTAGCGATACCGGTAATAATTTCACCACGTTCTCCACTCATTATTGAACAACAAGATTCAAACCGTTTGATCAATGAACAAGGCATTCGCTGGTCACCGCATTGATGTCTGTATGATTTGGTTTATCAAACTTGTATTATTTTTCTACCATAACTTTGCAATTTGCGTACCGGTAATGATTTGCATGCTATATCATTTGGAATATGTCGATACCTGCCACCGCAAATACCTACGCACCATCACTGAACACCGATGGCCAGACAGCATAATTTCCAATGATAAACTATACAAGATGTGTAATACGTCGTCGCTCTCTGTAAAAGTCACCCAGCAAAGATGGTCCATGTTGGCCATGTGCTAGGGATGCCAGAAGAGACACCAGCACAGAGAGCATTGGAATTCGCCCTACTACGGAGCCAGCAAAAACAAAGCCAGGAGAGGACGTCATTGCATAAATCTGCTAAGCGTGCTACGAGGTGACCTCAAGAAAGCAGGACTCGGTACACTCAAGTCAAGAATGGACCTGGGGAAGCTAAGGATTTCGGCTGAGGACAAGATACAGTGGCCAAAAGCGAAGCAGGACTGATTGCAGCTGTAGGATATTTCTACTACTACAGCCGCAGAATACAGTAATCATCATCATCAGTGCCAAAATTCACTCAAAAAAAGGTTGCAAAGAAATATCAGGTCAACAGTTTATGAGAGTTTGAAGAAGAATCCTTTGAACCCAAAGGGCCAAAACACCACACTCCCTGACGATGTAATAAATATTATGTTGAGTATTTTGAAACTAATTTGACTGGGAGCTGTTCCTGTCAATTAGTTTCAAAAGACTCAGCAGTATACCTGTATGCTCGTTTTAAAATTACGATTCTGGGAATTCAGGGTTCAAAGGGTTAAATGAATTGGAACAGAATTGCATTAGTGGTCAGTTTGACAATGTTTAAACGTCAGATTATAGAGTAACCGTCAATACCATCTCATCCGATTCTCTAATACTCCACCCATCACACACCGTCCAACCTGATCACTGAATTTTCAGATTTCTGAATCTCCAGTATTCTTTCATATGATACACGTTTTAATAAAATGTTTTCTAAGCTATTCTTCCCTAATTCAACAATAATTCTCAACAGCGTTGTTTTTAAGATGTATGTCTTTCTTCTATTCACTTGTAATGAGTAACCTTTTTATATCAAAGATATGTGTACTAATGCCAGCAATAGCGTCATTAGCTAAATAGTGATGTTCAAATGGAATATGTTCTAAACAATTCAGACGCGAGTGTACTTTGAAAAGTCCTAAATTGTTTTCAAAGATTTTAGTTTAATAGCTTTAAAATTTGCGATTTTCATTTTTTCACGATTTTTTTGGTTTTCCGTTTCGTACCATAGAAAATCGTGATATTATAATGTATCAAAATATATTGTACTATCGAAAAATCGTGTAAGGCTAATATGTAGTCACCGCCATATTTCTCGGCATATATTGATGTGTTACTTGTGGGGTCATAGGAGGAGTACCTGAGTCAATAGTGAAGCAGGTCAATGGGTTTGATGCACTAGCGGCATGATAGGTCGCTGGCGCTTTACTAAAATATCTAATCTTACTCAAATAACGTATCAGTTTATTTTCTATTTGAGGTTCCATTCAACCCATTTCAACTCTGTGGGTTTTACAGACCCTAGTCCTCCTCACGAATTGGCTGGTAAAGGATATATATATATATATATATATATATATATATATATATATATATATATATATATATATATATATATATATATATATATATATATATATATATATATATATATATATATATATATATATATATATATATATATATATATATATATATATATAACTGAAAACCATATTCTAAAAAAATGTGACACCATAATAATACACATAAAGATAATCATGGGAGGCAACGCATTCCAGACCTGTCGATTGCACGGACCACATCCAGCTATCTGAGGTTGTGCCAATTGTAACATTTGGCTGACAATAGTAATACTGTCATGGCAAGAGCACCGCTGAAGTTCGTGCCCATTAATGAATGTATGGGCGTTGAGACATTGCTGGAATCTGTGCACGGTGATTAAAACAATGTGCGTGCACTTGCTCTACCATTGATGCTTAAACAGGTTGCAGAATGGAGTGACTCCAAGCTGGGCGTGATGGCATGGCATCATGATTCTTAGCTGAAGGATATCAATAGCCTCACTGCGCCATCACATAAAACTTGGATCTGACTCTTGTTATT